>JAJOZX010003092.1:55000-87500 GCA_023014485.1 Bathynomus jamesi | reverse complement strand
CTTGAGATAGGACAATCTCATAAATATGGTGTCTGCAGGCTAAATATAAAAGCTCTTTTCCAAGTTCTTGTTCAATTTTAGTGCAAGCTCCAGCATGGATTCCGGTATTGGATGCTGTTGTGTCAAATGACAGCCCAATAATTCTCTGGGTCATATCATGTTCTTGCAGGAGAGAAATGCAAACACGAGCCATCTCCGTACCCGTGCCAGCAGTGACTTTAGGAATTCCCAGCAATTTCTCTTCACCATTCCCACTGACTAACACTGCAATCCTTTCCGTTCTTCCTTCGCCTGCAAGAAAAAGTTAAAATATATAATTTATATATAATTTATATATATTTATTTTTAATATTTTATTTTATATATATTATATTATATATTTAATATTTTATTTTATATTTAATATATTTATATATATTATAATTTATATATACACGGTGAACCAAAAGTAGGTGGACAGTAGGTTGAATACGGTTTGTGTTATATTATATTATAACTATGGTGTTTGTGTTTTATTATATTAAATATTATAACTAAATTTATTTAAATTTTATTTTGTATTATAGTATACAAAAAAATTAAATATGTATTCTCAAAATAAACGTTATCATTTACTGTCCACCTACATTTGGTTCACCTTATATATAATATATAATTTTAAATTAAACTTGAGTTATTTTAAATTAAACTTGACTTATTTTAAATTAAACTTGATTTATTTTAAATTAAACTTGATTTATTTTAAATTAAACTTGACTTATTTTAAATTAAACTTGATTTATTTTAATTTGAACTTGAGTTATTTTAATTTGAAGGTAAAATGGTGTAGATTGTGAAAACTAGCTTCAGACAGTGAAAGAAATGTAACCTAATTAAATAGAAATTTAGCTATCAAAATGTTTAATTAAAACCAACCAGATAATAACACATTGCCTAGGTGTGAAAACCAGACCCACAACTAAGTTTTTCACCTGAGAGATAAAATATAAATATGCTAAATTAATCAGACAAAAAAACTAACCTGATATCTCTGGGAGCATTTTTCCATCCCAATGAAGAACTAAAGGCTCTCCAGGACAAAATGCTTGCTCTTGATATTCTGTTGCTATTTCTTTGCGTAACTTTTAACGAGTTCGAAGCATAGTAGATTTTGACACTGTAATGTTTTCCAAATTATGGCCCAAAGACTGAGCAACAACAGCATAAGACATAGCTGCATCTCGATTGGAAAGATTCATTCTATCATAGGCTGCTACAACATTTTTGTCAATAGGCTTTGACTTTTTAGGAGCCAACATTTTCTTTTTAAATTGCTCTTCAGAGGGACCTTGAAAATTCATTTCAAGGTTGTCGTCATTAGTTGATGGTGATGATGATGATGACGATGTGAAATCATCTCTATTGGCAGGCAAGAATGATCTTTTAGATCGCTTCTGCTCTTTGAGGGCTCTTTCACACTCTAATTCTTCACGATGAAGCCTTCTTTTCTCTCTTTTTGCAAGAATTTGGTCTACTGTACCCATGCTACTTTGTGTAGGATCTTCTTGCTGGCTTAAGTAGAAAAGCTTGTCTTCTTCATTTGACATCATCAAAAGGGCATTAGAGTGACCAATATCAAGAATTTCAGCCTTAATTTCATCTTTAAACATAGCTTCTTCAATACGGCATTTTTCCTCGGGCCTTTTTCTGTTTTTCATCAATTTATCACAGCTTATTAAAGAGTCAATCTTTCGGATGGCACTGTCTCTACGCATTGTGGGAATCCTGGCTTTCTCCCAGTAGGTCATCACTTCATCTAAGCAAAGATTAATGGATCTTCTTCGTCCCAATTTTTCCTCTTTTTGATGGAAGAAATATTTTTGCAAAACTTGCAGTTTTGTAGGTAAGCGGCAACAAAGTATATCTTTATATAAATGGCCAATGAGCCAAACTTTAGTTTTAGAACGAGTGGCCATTTTTAGTTTAAAAAATTAAATTTCTGAAATAGTAAAATAAACCAGTTAAATTAGGAGATAAAAAGGATAACTAAAAGGTTCAAGCCATTAGGCAAAGCCTTTAATTTAGAGTTGACCAATTAAGGATAATATATTTTATCCAAAATTTTTGTTTTCCTTATTAATAATTTTCTCTGAAATAATGATCTAAGATTGTTTTTGTAGTCTATTAACACCAAAAATTTCTTAAAAAAGAAGAAATTTTTTCATAAGTTGCAACTCAAGAGTTGAGTTGATCAATGATGTTCTAAGCGCACCTATTCATTGGAAAATTTTTATAAGTTATTAAATCTCGGGACCCCTAAATATTCTCATATTTGACCAAATGTTTGCTGACATGTCTAACGGGTCCAAAGGAATAAGGGCATTAATGTGGAACAAGGATTTCTTCAACTTTATAATTTACCCCCATTTTGGTCCACACTAATACATACATATACACAGTATATATGTATATACATACATAAATATATATATACATACATACATATATACAGTATGTATATATATATATACATACATACATATATACCGTATATATGCATATATGTAAAAAATGAACAATGAATAATCAATATTCATTTTTACATAAGAACCAAAATCGCTTAACGCGAGTTTGGATAATAATTTTACTTGTAGCTTTCTACTTTTGTTTGTGTCATAACCTTACGATCTACCATTTCTATGGTTTAGTCGTATCCATTATACATTTTCCATTTGTTATAGAAGTTATTATAATTAAATTGAATTGTCTTGCATCTCACCCTCGACCCTAGATTATGCATACACATTGCATATAACAGGATTGGAACCCGTAGTTGTACTTCTTAGTCATTAATACCCACTCTTTGTCTCTAATTCGTTCTTGTAAATCTTCCTAATAATGATTTGTACTATACGTACAAATTCAATAACTATGATGTCACATTTTCCCGTCATTAATTTCGACTACTAAAATTCATAGTCGACGGGGGTTCTGGTTAGGAGGCAGCAACGGATCTGTTACTTGCAGTAGTTTCTTCTATACTACTCTCCGAGTTCTTCTTTAGTGGCTCGGAGGATTCTGAGAGGCTTATTAAATTCTTTGGGGTTTCTCCCCGATTCTTCTTGTAACTTATCGGGAGATTCTAATGACTAAGTTTTCTGAAGAGAGCACGGCTCGAAGGAGAAGATAAATACTTTTTCTTACTGTGTTTTACTCCTAAACTGTTACAGGTAATGCTCAGCCTCGTAGTTGGAATCAGAACAAACATGGAAGAAATTGGTGGGGTTTATATACCCCGATTCTACTAACATCATCATTATTAAATGTTGAAGAGGCTGCATTATTTTTGCACAATATTTGAAAATAAAGTAAATCTTTTAGCTGTGTTAAGGTTTAAACGAATAAACAAGATATTTGAAGATGAAGCCATATTTTTATCTTAAATTGCATATTTTCAGATCTGATGTTATCATGATCTGCCAAGTTAACTAAAAGTGGAAATTGAACTATGCATCTTTGCACTAAAATATGCATATGAGTAAAAATTAAAGGTTTAAGATTTACAATTAAATGCTTAGGCAAGACATGACTTCATCTTTTATAAGAAAGAATGTATACAAAACATGACATGGCAAAAGTTACTCAGGATTCATTATTCAGCTAAAATCTAAAAAAATGATTATGAGATTTTGAAAAAAGAACAGGTCATCAATTATTTGGCAAAGTAGAAAGCACATCAAAATTAATTCCAAATGAAAAATAATAATAAAAAAAATAACAACAGTATTGCCGATTCTACATTCCTTATGGCGACATAATGTCGGGTCGGACATCAGTACATTGTAATTTTGGTCTACTGTAACTATAATTATAATTACCAATTAATCCATTTATTAACGTTAACTACAATTCCATTAAAGTACATATCATTATATTAAATTAAAGTATTACAGTTAATTATAATTAAACAGTTACTATAACTTTGTTTTGTTACAGTGTTTCATATTAATAGACAATTAAGATGTTAGAAATATAATACAAAGTACATGGGCACATACGGTATGGATGAATATGGTTGAATAATAATATTTATACTACATAACATATAAATAATGACTTCTATAGAGTGTAAAGTTTTTATTATGATGTTAAAGAATTTTCATACATTGAATACTAGAGATATGATGAAGGGAAATTAATGACGGGAAAATGTGACGTCATAGTTATTGAATTTGTACGTATAGTACAAATCATTATTAGGAAGATTTACAAGAACGAATTAGAGAGAAAGAGTGGGTATTAATGACTAAGAAGTACAACTACGGGTTCCAATCCTGTTATATGCAATGTGTATGCATAATCTAGGGTCGAGGGTGAGATGCAAGACAATTCATAATTAATTATAATAACTTCTATAACAAATGGAAAATGGATAATGGATACGACTAAACCATAGAAATGGTAGATCGAAAGGTTATGACAAACAAAAGTAGAAAGCTACAAGTAAAATTATTATCCAAACTCGCGTTAAGCGATTTTGGTTCTTATGTAAAAATGAATATTGATTATTCATTGTTCATTTTTTACATTGCTCTCTTCTTTAAAATGATATTTATACAATAATATAATAAAATTAATACAATACAATACAATTGAGAAAATAACATCGTAACTAATTCAAGTTAGGTGACGAATTTTTCTTTACATTACAAGTTTTATACAGAACAAGTGAATTATTATGCTTAGAGAGTTATTATAAAGTTATTATAAAATATAAAAAATTCAAAGATTAATACTTTAATTTAGACAAACAATTAAGTTAGACAAACAATGATATGGTTAAAAAAAATTTACAAAATTTTATTTTTCTGTGGGACAAATTACATACATAATGAATAGTAGATAAAAGGGAAAAACGTAAATCGTACAATCTATAAACTAATTTTTATTGACTAGTGTATGTAAAAATAGAATTACGTAATGGATGATGTATAGACCTGTGGTCTAGTGTGTATTTGTGTGTACTAGGTACAAAGTGTGTATCTTATAATTTTGAGGGACAGATTAGCTGAGAGGACTGTTAAATTAACTGAGTAAATGCCTGAGCAAAAATTTATATATAGTAAGCAAAAACGCTTAAGACTATATAAATAGCAGAGTTAGCACTTACACGCAATGAAATAGTTTATTGTGATATCCAATGATTTTAGCATAAGGTTTGTACTGTATATATAGTATATATAATGTGCATACATGCATTTTTATTGACTGTTGTAGGTACAAATCGAATTACGTAGTGGATGATGTATAGACCTGTGGTCAAATGGGTATTTATGTTTATTGGGTACAGATTGTAGTGGTTGGTGATACGTTCAAAAGGAGAAAGTGGATTTATAGTTGAAGTTATACGTCAGTGTGCAGATGTATCTATAAATATTGGTAAGACGCATCTGTAGATGAGTGAGTCCGTGCAATAGTATGTAGAATATGAGAGTAATATGTTCATCCCGTGAAGAAATAGATCATTAGGGGTCATTGGTGGATTAGGATTATATATTTATATATATATATATATATATATATACTTTAAGGAACAGATAAAATAACTTAATAAATGCATGAGCGAGAATTTATATATAGTAAGCAATAATTATGATGTATTATAATGATGATGTTTGCATACGAGTTTTAATGCAAAAGTAACTGGAGGGACGGAACGTAAATGAATTCGAATATGTGTCAAAAGTAATAATATTCAATTAGGATTATAGATTTTACATAATTAATCAGTTACACGTATAAGGTAATTAAAAAAACGAACTTAGTGGACCTTACAATTAATGAAAGTAAATCTAGCGGTATTAAAAATTAAATTTTGAAGGTGGAATTAAATTCGACTAGTAACATTCCTAGCTATATATGAACTATATAACCATTAACATTAACCAGAAGTATCGGTACGATAATTGAATTAAGAAAATTAAGAATACAAATTAAAAATATAAATCAATTATGCATTTCAATGAGCTAAACATAATTTTATAATATTCTAAAAAATATAAAAACACAACTTAACATAAATTGAAGTTATGTTCCATCGTACCAAAGAGGAATTAACCATGGTTGAACCATTTCTCTGGTTGATACAGGTCAAATGGGGTTGGGGGTGTTAAAATAAAAAAAAATAAAAAGACAAAGTTTGGAGTACTACATTCGGGGGAATTGAGTGACTAAGCGGGGGGTATAAGTCTGAAATTGACAATACGTCTTTCGTGAGCACTTTGCTCTTTAAAAAAAGATTTAAAAAAAGATTGCTTGTCACACTACTTAAAAATTAAGAGAGTTCAACAAACGGAGGGACGGCATGTTCCTCATATACATTACAATAATTACCAAAATCGTTACAACCTTTGTAAAAACGGTTTTGCTACAAATAATAAATTACATAACTATATATTTATATACGCAACAATGCATGAAAAGAAAAGACAAATCGGTCAATTTCCTTCTTACAAACAAGAAAAAAGGTTAAACTAAAGACGCAACCCGGTCAATTCAGGTTGAATTAAATTCTCTTTTACAACAAAAAAAAGGTTGAATTAAATTCTCTTAAATTACAAAGAAAAAGTTGAATTCAATTGACTGCATTGAAATGACTTGGGACTTGGAATAAAACTGTCTGACTTGGAATAAAACTGTCTGACTTGGAATAAAACTGTCTGACTTGGAATAAAACTGTCTGACTTGGAATAAAACTGTCTGACTTGGAATAAAACTGTCTGACTTGGAATAAAACTGTCTGACTTGGAATAAAACTGTCTGACTTGAACTCTATCAAGTATTCTGAAACTAACTTGAACTCTATCAAGTATTCTGAAACTAACTTGAACTCTATCAAGTATTTTGAAACTAACTTGAACTCTATCAAGTATTCTGAAACTAACTTGAACTCTATCAAGTATTCTGAAACTAACTTGAACTCTATCAAGTATTCTTGATACTAACTTGAACTCTATCAAGTATTCTTGATACTAACTTGAACTCTATCAAGTATTCTTCATACTAACTTGAACTCTATCAAGTATTCTTCATACTAACTTGAACTCTATCAAGTATTCTTCATACTAACTTGAACTCTATCAAGTATTCTTGATACTAACTTGAACTCTATCAAGTATTCTTGATACTAACTTGAACTCTATCAAGTATTCTTGATACTAACTTGAACTCTATCAAGTATTCTTGATACTAACTTGAACTCTATCAAGTATTCTTGATACTAACTTGAAACTGTTTCCAAGTATCTCTATAACTCTTTCTTAATTTGCAAGTCAATTTAATTCAATAATTTGAAAAAATTTGCAAACAAAAATATAAAATGTAAACAACATTTCATTCTAATGTACGCGAAGGTACATAAAATAAAATTATTCTATACTGAATGTAATAGTGACAATTAACTCTGTGACAATTACTGTTTCACTAAAAAAAATGTATCACTGGTGTCTGAAATGTTCACTGTGTTTCTTGTAAATTCTGACTTGATACTCATTATTAACTGTTAATAATACTGACTTTTCAAGTGTTTATAAATTACTTAAAAAAACAAAATGTACTTAACAAAATTTCTACGGCGAAATCCTTGAGACGTGTCCTGAATACGTTTTGCTGGCTACTTCTTCCTGGATGAAAACTAGGCGTGGAGAACTTGGAGTCGTGACACACCGGTTCAAGGGTGGTTGTTACGAACTGGAAGTCGTAACACGCCGGTCAAATGGTGGGTCGGTTCTGGTTCCAGGGTGTGGAAGACTGGAAGAATCCTGGAGTCGTGAAGATCCTGGTTAAAGGGTCGCCAACTTGTTAAGATCCTCTTCTTCTATGTGTTTATCCTGATGCAGGGTAATTTCTATCTTGGCCAAAGAGTGGCCTCTTGTTAAAATCTTCTTGTTAAAATCTTCTTGTTAAAATCTTCTTCTAGAAATCTTTTTCTTATCCTGGTAAAGGGTCGCCACAATGTTAACCCCTCCGTCTATGGCCCTGGGGTGGTTCGGAGTCGACGGGGGTTCTGGTTAGGAGGCAGCAACGGATCTGTTACTTGCAGTAGTTTCTTCTATACTACTCTCCGAGTTCTTCTTTAGTGGCTCGGAGGATTCTGAGAGGCTTATTAAATTCTTTGGGGTTTCTCCCCGATTCTTCTTGTAACTTATCGGGAGATTCTAATGACTAAGTTTTCTGAAGAGAGCACGGCTCGAAGGAGAAGATAAAGACTTTTTCTTACTGTGTTTCACTCCTAAACTGTTACAGGTAATGCTCAGCCTCGTAGTTGGAATCAGAACAAACATGGAAGAAATTGGTGGGGTTTATATACCCCGATTCTACTAACATCATCATTATTAAATGTTGAAGAGGCTGCATTATTTTTGCACAATATTTGAAAATAAAGTAAATCTTTTAGCTGTGTTAAGGTTTAAACGAATAAACAAGATATTTGAAATGAAGCCATATTTTTATCTTAAATTGCATATTTTCAGATCTGATGTTATCATGATCTGCCAAGTTAACTAAAAGTGGAAATTGAACTATGCATCTTTGCACTAAAATATGCATATGAGTAAAAATTAAAGGTTTAAGATTTACAATTAAATGCTTAGGAAAGACATGACTTCATCTTTTATAAGAAAGAATGTATACAAAACATGACATGGCAAAAGTTACTCAGGATTCATTATTCAGCTAAAATCTAAAAAAATGATTATGAGATTTTGAAAAAGAACAGGTCATCATTATTTGGCAAAGTAGAAAGCACATCAAAATTAATTCCAAATGAAAAATAATAATAAAAAAAATAACAACAGTATTGCCGATTCTACATTCCTTATGGCGACATAATGTCGGGTCGGACATTGAGTACATTGTAATTTTGGTCTACTGTAACTATGATTATAATTACCATTAATCCATTTATTATCGTTAACTACAATCCATTAAAGTATATTTCATTATATAAATTAAAGTATTACAGTTAATTATAATTAAACAGTTACTATAACTTTGTTTTGTTACAGTGTTTCATATTAATAGACAATTAAGATGTTAGAAATATAATACAAAGTACATGGGCACATACGGTATGGATGATATGGTTGAATAATAATATTTATACTATGTACTGTACATAACATATAAATAATGACTTCTATAGAGTGTAAAGTTTTTATTATGATAAAGAATTTTCAAACATTGAATACTAGAGATATGATGAAGGGAAATTAATGACGGGAAAATGTGACGTCATAGTTATTGAATTTGTACGTATAGTACAAATCATTATTAGGAAGATTTACAAGAACGAATTAGAGACAAAGAGTGGGTATTAATGACTAAGAAGTACAACTACGGGTTCCAATCCTGTTATATGCAATGTGTATGCATAATCTAGGGTCGAGGGTGAGATGCAAGACAATTCATAATTAATTATAATAACTTCTATAACAAATGGAAAATGGATAATGGATACGACTAAACCATAGAAATGGTAGATCGTAAGGTTATGACAAACAAAAGTAGAAAGCTACAAGTAAAATTATTATCCAAACTCGCGTTAAGCGATTTTGGTTCTTATGTAAAAATGAATATTGATTATTCATTGTTCATTTTTACATTGCTCTCTCCTTTAAAATGATTTATACAATAATATAATAAAATTAATACAATACAATACAATTGAGAAAATAACATCGTAACTAATTCAAGTTAGGTGACGAATTTTTCTTTACATTACAAGTTTTATACAGAACAAGTGAATTATTATGCTTAGAGAGTTATTATAAAGTAATTATAAAATATAAAAAATTCAAAGATTAATACTTTAATTTAGACAAACAATTAAGTTAGACAAACAATGATATGGTTTAAAAAAATTTACAAAATTTATTTTCTGTGGGACAAATTACATACATAATGAATAGTAGAAAAGGGAAAAACGTAAATCGTACAATCTATAAACTAATTTTTATTGACTAGTGTATGTAAAAATAGAATTACGTAATGGATGATGTATAGACCTTTGGTCTAGTGTGTATTTGTGTGTACTAGGTACAAAGTGTGTATCTTATAATTTTGAGGGACAGATTAGCTGAGAGGATTGTTAAATTAACTGAGTAAATGCCTGAGCAAAAATTTATATATAGTAAGCAAAAACGCTTAAGACTATATAAATAGCAGAGTTAGCACTTACACGCAATGAAATAGTTTATTGTGATATCCAATGATTTTAGCATAAGGTTTGTATATAAAGTATATATAGTGTGCATACATGCATTTTTATTGACTGTTGTAGGTACAAATCGAATTACGTAGTGGATGATGTATAGACCTGTGGTCAAATGGGTATTTATGTTTATTGGGTACAGATTGTAGTGGTTGGTGATACGTTCAAAAGGAGAAAGGGGATTTATAGTTGAAGTTATACGTCAGTGTGCAGATGTATCTATAAATATTGGTAAGACGCATCTGTAGATGAGTGAGTCCGTGCAATAGTATGTAGAATATGAGAGTAATATGTTCATCCCGTGAAGAACTAGATCATTAGGGGTCATTGGTGGATTAGGATTATATATTTATATATATATATATTATATATATATACTTTAAGGAACAGATAAAATAACTTAATAAATGCATGAGCGAGAATTTATATATAGTAAGCAATAATTATGATGTATTATAATGATGATGTTTGCATACGAGTTTTAATGCAAAAGTGACTGGAGGGACGGAACGTAAATGAATTCGAATATGTGTCAAAGTAATAAATTCAATTAGGATTATAGATTTTACATAATTAATCAGTTACACGTATAAGGTAATTAAAAAAACGAACTTAGTGGACCTTACAACTAATGAAAGTAAATCTAGCGGTATTAAAAATTAAATTTTGAAGGTGGAATTAAATTCGACTAGTAACATTCCTAGCTATATATGAACTATAACCATTAACATTAACCAGAAGTATCGGTACGATAATTGAATTAAGAAAATTAAGAATACAAATTAAAAATATAAATCAATTATGCATTTCAATGAGCTAAACATAATTTTATAATATTCTAAAAAATATAAAAACACAACTTAACATAAATTGAAGTTATGTTCCATCGTACCAAAGAGGAATTAACCATGGTTGAACCATTTCTCTGGTTGATACAGTTCAACTGGGGTTGTTGGGGGTGTTAAAATAAAAAAAAATAAAAAGACAAAGTTTGGAGTACTACATTCGGGGGAATTGAGTGACTAAGCGGTGGGTATAAGTGAAATTGACAATACGTCTTTCGTGAGCACTTTGCTCTTTAAAAAAAGATTTAAAAAAAGATTTTGTCACACACTTAAAAATTAAGAGAGTTCAACAAACGGAGGGACGGCATGTTCCTCATATACATTACAATAATTACCAAAATCGTTACAACCTTTGTAAAAACGGTTTTGCTACAATAATAAATTACATAATATATATTTATATACGCAACAATGCATGAAAAGAAAAGACAAATCGGTCAATTTCCTTCTTACAAACAAGAAAAAAGGTTAAACTAAAGACGCAACCCGGTCAATTCAGGTTGAATTAAATTCTCTTTTACAACAAAAAAAAGGTTGAATTAAATTCTCTTAAATTACAAAGAAAAAGTTGAATTCAATTGACTGCATTGAAATGACTTGGGACTTGGAATAAAACTGTCTGACTTGGAATAAAACTGTCTGATTGGAATAAAACTGTCTGACTTGGAATAAAACTGTCTGACTTGGAATAAAACTGCCTGACTTGAACTCTCTCAAGTATTCTGAAACTAACTTGAACTCTATCAAGTATTCTGAAACTAACTTGAACTCTATCAAGTATTCTGAAACTAACTTGAACTCTATCAAGTATTCTGAAACTAACTTGAACTCTATCAAGTTCTGAAACTAACTTGAACTCTATCAAGTATTCTTGATACTAACTTGAACTCTATCAAGTATTCTTGATACTAACTTGAACTCTATCAAGTATTCTTGATACTAACTTGAACTCTATCAAGTATTCTTGATACTAACTTGAACTCTATCAAGTATTCTTGATACTAACTTGAACTCTATCAAGTATTCTTGATACTAACTTGAACTCTATCAAGTATTCTTGATACTAACTTGAAACTGTTTCCAAGTATCTCTATAACTCTCTTTCTTAATTTGCAAGTCAATTTAATTCAATAATTTGAAAAAATTTGCAAACAAAAATATAAAATGTAAACAACATTTCATTCTAATGTACGCGAAGGTACATAAAATAAAATTATTCTATACTGAATGTAATAGTGACAATTAACTCTGTGACAATTAACTCTGTGACAATTACTGTTTCACTAAAAAAAATGTATCACTGGTGTCTGAAATGTTCACTGTGTTTCTTGTAAATTCTGACTTGATACTCATTATTAACTGTTAATAATACTGACTTTTCAAGTGTTTATAAATTACTTTAAAAAACAAAATGTACTTAACAAAATTTCTACGGCGAAATCCTTGAGACGTGTCCTGAATACGTTTTGCTGGCTACTTCTTCTTGGATGAAAACTAGGCGTGGAGAACTTGGAGTCGTGACACACCGGTTCAAGGGTGGATGTTACGAACTGGAAGTCGTAACACGCCGGTCAAATGGTGGGTCGGTTCTGGTTCCAGGGTCTGGAAGACTGGAAGAATCCTGGAGTCATGAAGATCCTGGTTAAAGGGTCGCCAGACTTGTTAAGATCCTCTTCTTCTATGTGTTTATCCTGATGCAGGGTAATTTCTATCTTGGCCAAAGAGTGGCCTCTTGTTAAAATCTTCTTGTTAAAATCTTCTTGTTAAAATCTTCTTGTTAAAATCTTCTTCTAAAAATCTTTTTCTTATCCTGGTAAAGGGTCGCACAATGTTAACCCCTCCGTCTATGGCCCTGGGGTGGTTCGGAGTCGACGGGGGTTCTGGTTAGGAGGCAGCAACGGATCTGTTACTTGCAGTAGTTTCTTCTATACTACTCTCCGAGTTCTTCTTTAGTGGCTCGGAGGATTCTGAGAGGCTTATTAAATTCTTTGGGGTTTCTCCCCGATTCTTCTTGTAACTTATCGGGAGATTCTAATGGCTAAGTTTTCTGAAGAGAGCAGGGCTCGAAGGAGAAGATAAAGACTTTTTCTTACTGTGTTTCACTCCTAAACTGTTACAGGTAATGCTCAGCCTCGTAGTTGGAATCAGAACAAACATGGAAGAAATTGGTGGGGTTTATATACCCCGATTCTACTAACATCATCATTATTAAATGTTGAAGAGGCTGCATTATTTTTGCACAATATTTGAAAATAAAGTAAATCTTTTAGCTGTGTTAAGGTTTAAACGAATAAACAAGATATTTGAAGATGAAGCCATATTTTTATCTTAAATTGCATATTTTCAGATCTGATGTTATCATGATCTGCCAAGTTAACTAAAAGTGGAAATTGAACTATGCGTCTTTGCACTAAAATATGCATATGAGTAAAAATTAAAGGTTTAAGATTTACAATTAAATGCTTAGGAAAGACATGACTTCATCTTTTATAAGAAAGAATGTATACAAAACATGACATGGCAAAAGTTACTCAGGATTCATTATTCAGCTAAAATCTAAAAAAATGATTATGAGATTTTGAAAAAAGAACAGGTCATCAATTATTTGGCAAAGTAGAAAGCACATCAAAATTAATTCCAAATGAAAAATAATAATAAAAAAATAACAACAGTATTGCCGATTCTACATTCCTTATGGCGACATAATGTCGGGTCGGACATTGAGTACATTGTAATTTTGGTCTACTGTAACTATGATTATAATTACCAATTAATCCATTTATTATCGTTAACTACAATTCCATTAAAGTATATTTCATTATATTAAATTAAAGTATTACAGTTAATTATAATTAAACAGTTACTATAACTTTGTTTTGTTACAGTGTTTCATATTAATAGACAATTAAGATGTTAGAAATATAATACAAAGTACATGGGCACATACGGTATGGATGAATATGGTTGAATAATAATATTTATACTATGTACTGTACATAACATATAAATAATGACTTCTATAGAGTGTAAAGTTTTTATTATGATAAAGAATTTTCATACATTGAATACTAGAGATATGATGAAGGGAAATTAATGACGGGAAAATGTGACGTCATAGTTATTGAATTTGTACGTATAGTACAAATCATTATTAGGAAGATTTACAAGAACGAATTAGAGACAAAGAGTGGGTATTAATGACTAAGAAGTACAACTACGGGTTCCAATCCTGTTATATGCAATGTGTATGCATAATCTAGGGTCGAGGGTGAGATGCAAGACAATTCATAATTAATTATAATAACTTCTATAACAAATGGAAAATGGATAATGGATACGACTAAACCATAGAAATGGTAGATCGTAAGGTTATGACACAAACAAAAGTAGAAAGCTACAAGTAAAATTATTATCCAAACTCGCGTTAAGCGATTTTGGTTCTTATGTAAAAATGAATATTGATTATTCATTGTTCATTTTTTACATTACTCTCCCTTTAAAATGATATTTATACAATAATATAATAAAATTAATACAATACAATACAATTGAGAAAATAACATCGTAACTAATTCAAGTTAGGTGACGAATTTTTCTTTACATTACAAGTTTTATACAGAACAAGTGAGTTATTATGCTTAGAGAGTTATTATAAAGTTATTATAAAATATAAAAAATTCAAAGATTAATATTTTAATTTAGACAAACAATTAAGTTAGAAAAACAATGATATGGTTAAAAAAAATTACAAAATTTTATTTTTCTGTGGGACAAATTACATACATAATGAATAGTAGATAAAAGGGAAAAACGTAAATCGTACAATCTATAAACTAATTTTTATTGACTAGTGTATGTAAAAATAGAATTACGTAATGGATGATGTATAGACCAGTGGTCTAGTGTGTATTTGTGTGTACTAGGTACAAAGTGTGTATCTTATAATTTTGAGGGACAGATTAGCTGAGAGGATTGTTAAATTAACTGAGTAAATGCCTGAGCAAAAATTTATATATAGTAAGCAAAAACGCTTAAGACTATATAAATAGCAGAGTTAGCACTTACACGCAATGAAATACTTTATTGTGATATCCAATGATTTTAGCATAAGGTTTGTATATATATGTATATAGTGTGCATACATGCATTTTTATTGACTGTTGTAGGTACAAATCGAATTACGTAGTGGATGATGTATAGACCTGTGGTCAAATGGGTATTTATGTTTATTGGGTACAGATTGTAGTGGTTGGTGATACGTTCAAAAGGAGAAAGGGGATTTATAGTTGAAGTTATACGTCAGTGTGCAGATGTATCTATAAATATTGGTAAGACGCATCTGTAGATGAGTGAGTCCGTGCAATAGTATGTAGAATATGAGAGTAATATGTTCATCCCGTGAAGAACTAGATCATTAGGGGTCATTGGTGGATTAGGATTATATATATATATATATATATATATATATATATATATATATATATATATATATATATATATATACTTAAGAACAGATAAAATAACTTAATAAATGCATGAGCGAGAATTTATATATAGTAAGCAATAATTATGATGTATTATAATGATGATGTTTGCATACGAGTTTTAATGCAAAAGTGACTGGAGGGACGGAACGTAAATGAATTCGAATATGTGTCAAAAGTAATAAAATTCAATTAGGATTATAGATTTTACATAATTAATCAGTTACACGTATAAGGTAATTAAAAAAACGAACTTAGTGGACCTTACAACTAATGAAAGTAAATCTAGCGGTATTAAAAATTAAATTTTGAAGGTGGAATTAAATTCGACTAGTAACATTCCTAGCTATATATGAACTATATAACCATTAACATTAACCAGAAGTATCGGTACGATAATTGAATTAAGAAAATTAAGAATACAAATTAAAAATATAAATCAATTATGCATTTCAATGAGCTAAACATAATTTTATAATATTCTAAAAAATATAAAAACACAACTTAACATAAATTGAAGTTATGTTCCATCGTACCAAAGAGAATTAACCATGGTTGAACCATTTCTCTGGTTGATACAGTTCAACTGGGGTTGGGGGTGTTAAAATAAAAAAAAATAAAAAGACAAAGTTTGGAGTACTACATTCGGGGGAATTGAGTGACTAAGCGGGGGGTATAAGTCTGAAATTGACAATACGTCTTTCGTGAGCACTTTGCTCTTTAAAAAAAGATTTAAAAAAAGATTGCTTGTCACACTACTTAAAAATTAAGAGAGTTCAACAAACGGAGGGACGGCATGTTCCTCATATACATTACAATAATTACCAAAATCGTTACAACCTTTGTAAAAACGGTTTTGCTACAAATAATAAATTACATAACTATATATTTATATACGCAACAATGCATGAAAAGAAAAGACAAATCGGTCAATTTCCTTCTTACAAACAAGAAAAAAGGTTAAACTAAAGACGCAACCCGGTCAATTCAGGTTGAATTAAATTCTCTTTTACAACAAAAAAAAGGTTGAATTAAATTCTCTTAAATTACAAAGAAAAAGTTGAATTCAATTGACTGCATTGAAATGACTTGGGACTTGGAATAAAACTGTCTGACTTGGAATAAAACTGTCTGATTGGAATAAAACTGTCTGACTTGGAATAAAACTGTCTGACTTGGAATAAAACTGTCTGACTTGGAATAAAACTGCCTGACTTGAACTCTCTCAAGTATTCTGAAACTAACTTGAACTCTATCAAGTATTCTGAAACTAACTTGAACTCTATCAAGTATTCTGAAACTAACTTGAACTCTATCAAGTATTCTGAAACTAACTTGAACTCTATCAAGTATTCTTGATACTAACTTGAACTCTATCAAGTATTCTTGATACTAACTTGAACTCTATCAAGTATTCTTGATACTAACTTGAACTCTATCAAGTATTCTTGATACTAACTTGAACTCTATCAAGTATTCTTGATACTAACTTGAACTCTATCAAGTATTCTTGATACTAACTTGAACTCTATCAAGTATTCTTGATACTAACTTGAACTCTATCAAGTATTCTTGATACTAACTTGAAACTGTTTCCAAGTATCTCTATAACTCTCTTTCTTAATTTGCAAGTCAATTTAATTCAATAATTTGAAAAAATTTGCAAACAAAAATATAAAATGTAAACAACATTTCATTCTAATGTACGCGAAGGTACATAAAATAAAATTATTCTATACTGAATGTAATAGTGACAATTAACTCTGTGACAATTACTGTTTCACTAAAAAAAATGTATCACTGGTGTCTGAAATGTTCACTGTGTTTCTTGTAAATTCTGACTTGATACTCATTATTAACTGTTAATAATACTGACTTTTCAAGTGTTTATAAATTACTTAAAAAAACAAAATGTACTTAACAAAATTTCTACGGCGAAATCCTTGAGACGTGTCCTGAATACGTTTTGCTGGCTACTTCTTCTTGGATGAAAACTAGGCGTGGAGAACTTGGAGTCGTGACACACCGGTTCAAGGGTGGATGTTACGAACTGGAAGTCGTAACACGCCGGTCAAATGGTGGGTCGGTTCTGGTTCCAGTGGAAGACTGGAAGAATCCTGGAGTCGTGAAGATCCTGGTTAAAGGGTCGCCAGACTTGTTAAGATCCTCTTCTTCTATGTGTTTATCCTGATGCAGGGTAATTTCTATCTTGGCCAAAGAGTGGCCTCTTGTTAAAATCTTCTTGTTAAAATCTTCTTGTTAAAATCTTCTTGTTAAAATCTTCTTCTAAAAATCTTTTTCTTATCCTGGTAAAGGGTCGCCACAATGTTAACCCCTCCGTCTATGGCCCTGGGGTGGTTCGGAGTCGACGGGGTTCTGGTTAGGAGGCAGCAACGGATCTGTTACTTGCAGTAGTTTTTCTATACTACTCTCCGAGTTCTTCTTTAGTGGCTCGGAGGATTCTGAGAGGCTTATTAAATTCTTTGGGGTTTCTCCCCGATTCTTCTTGTAACTTATCGGGAGATTCTAATGACTAAGTTTTCTGAAGAGAGCACGGCTCGAAGGAGAAGATAAAGACTTTTTCTTACTGTGTTTCACTCCTAAACTGTTACAGGTAATGCTCAGCCTCGTAGTTGGAATCAGAACAAACATGGAAGAAATTGGTGGGGTTTATATACCCCGATTCTACTAACATCATCATTATTAAATGTTGAAGAGGCTGCATTATTTTTGCACAATATTTGAAAATAAAGTAAATCTTTTAGCTGTGTTAAGGTTTAAACGAATAAACAAGATATTTGAAGATGAAGCCATATTTTTATCTTAAATTGCATATTTTCAGATCTGATGTTATCATGATCTGCCAAGTTAACTAAAAGTGGAAATTGAACTATGCATCTTTGCACTAAAATATGCATATGAGTAAAAATTAAAGGTTTAAGATTTACAATTAAATGCTTAGGAAAGACATGACTTCATCTTTTATAAGAAAGAATGTATACAAAACATGACATGGCAAAAGTTACTCAGGATTCATTATTCAGCTAAAATCTAAAAAAATGATTATGAGATTTTGAAAAAAGAACAGGTCATCAATTATTTGGCAAAGTAGAAAGCACATCAAAATTAATTCCAAATGAAAAATAATAATAAAAAAAATAACAACAGTATTGCCGATTCTACATTCCTTATGGCGACATAATGTCGGGTCGGACATTGAGTACATTGTAATTTTGGTCTACTGTAACTATGATTATAATTACCAATTAATCCATTTATTATCGTTAACTACAATTCCATTAAAGTATATTTCATTATATTAAATTAAAGTATTACAGTTAATTATAATTAAACAGTTACTATAACTTTGTTTTGTTACAGTGTTTCATATTAATAGACAATTAAGATGTTAGAAATATAATACAAAGTACATGGGCACATACGGTATGGATGAATATGGTTGAATAATAATATTTATACTATGTACTGTACATAACATATAAATAATGACTTCTATAGAGTGTAAAGTTTTTATTATAAAGAATTTTCAACATTGAATACTAGAGATATGATGAAGGGAAATTAATGACGGGAAAATGTGACGTCATAGTTATTGAATTTGTACGTATAGTACAAATCATTATTAGGAAGATTTACAAGAACGAATTAGAGACAAAGAGTGGGTATTAATGACTAAGAAGTACAACTACGGGTTCCAATCCTGTTATATGCAATGTGTATGGATAATCTAGGGTCGAGGGTGAGATGCAAGACAATTCATAATTAATTATAATAACTTCTATAACAAATGGAAAATGGATAATGGATACGACTAAACCATAGAAATGGTAGATCGTAAGGTTATGACACAAACAAAAGTAGAAAGCTACAAGTAAAATTATTATCCAAACTCGCGTTAAGCGATTTTGGTTCTTATGTAAAAATGAATATTGATTATTCATTGTTCATTTTTTACATTACTCTCCCCTTTAAAATGATATTTATACAATAATATAATAAAATTAATACAATACAATACAATTGAGAAAATAACATCGTAACTAATTCAAGTTAGGTGACGAATTTTTCTTTACATTACAAGTTTTATACAGAACAAGTGAGTTATTATGCTTAGAGAGTTATTATAAAGTTATTATAAAATATAAAAAATTCAAAGATTAATACTTTAATTTAGACAAACAATTAAGTTAGACAAACAATGATATGGTTAAAAAAAATTTACAAAATTTTATTTTTCTGTGGGACAAATTACATACATAATGAATAGTAGATAAAAGGGAAAAACGTAAATCGTACAATCTATAAACTAATTTTTATTGACTAGTGTATGTAAAAATAGAATTACGTAATGGATGATGTATAGACCTGTGGTCTAGTGTGTATTTGTGTGTACTAGGTACAAAGTGTGTATCTTATAATTTTGAGGGACAGATTAGCTGAGAGGATTGTTAAATTAACTGAGTAAATGCCTGAGCAAAAATTTATATATAGTAAGCAAAAACGCTTAAGACTATATAAATAGCAGAGTTAGCACTTACACGCAATGAAACAGTTTATTGTGATATCCAATGATTTTAGCATAAGGTTTGTATATATAGTATATATAGTGTGCATACATGCATTTTTATTGACTGTTGTAGGTACAAATCGAATTACGTAGTGGATGATGTATAGACCTGTGGTCAAATGGGTATTTATGTTTATTGGGTACAGATTGTAGTGGTTGGTGATACGTTCAAAAGGAGAAAGGGGATTTATAGTTGAAGTTATACGTCAGTGTGCAGATGTATCTATAAATATTGGTAAGACGCATCTGTAGATGAGTGAGTCCGTGCAATAGTATGTAGAATATGAGAGTAATATGTTCATCCCGTGAAGAACTAGATCATTAGGGGTCATTGGTGGATTAGGATTATATATATATATATATATATATTATATATATATATATACTTTAAGGAACAGATAAAATAACTTAATAAATGCATGAGCGAGAATTTATATACAGTAAGCAATAATTATGATGTATTATAATGATGATGTTTGCATACGAGTTTTAATGCAAAAGTGACTGGAGGGACGGAACGTAAATGAATTCGAATATGTGTCAAAAGTAATAAAATTCAATTAGGATTATAGATTTTACATAATTAATCAGTTACACGTATAAGGTAATTAAAAAAACGAACTTAGTGGACCTTACAATTAATGAAAGTAAATCTAGCGGTATTAAAAATTAAATTTTGAAGGTGGAATTAAATTCGACTAGTAACATTCCTAGCTATATATGAACTATATAACCATTAACATTAACCAGAAGTATCGGTACGATAATTGAATTAAGAAAATTAAGAATACAAATTAAAAATATAAATCAATTATGCATTTCAAAGAGCTAAACATAATTTTATAATATTCTAAAAAATATAAAAACACAACTTAACCTAAATTGAAGTTATGTTCCATCGTACCAAAGAGGAATTAACCATGGTTGAACCATTTCTCTGGTTGATACAGTTCAACTGGGGTTGGCTGTGTTAAAATAAAAAAAAATAAAAAGACAAAGTTTGGAGTACTACATTCGGGGGAATTGAGTGACTAAGCGGGGGGTATAAGTCTGAAATTGACAATACGTCTTTCGTGAGCACTTTGCTCTTTAAAAAAAGACTTAAAAAAAGATTGCTTCTTGTCACACTACTTAAAAATTAAGAGAGTTCAACAAACGGAGGGACGGCATGTTCCTCATATACATTACAATAATTACCAAAATCGTTACAACCTTTGTAAAAACGGTTTTGCTACAAATAATAAATTACATAACTATATATTTATATACGCAACAATGCATGAAAAGAAAAGACAAATCGGTCAATTTCCTTCTTACAAACAAGAAAAAAGGTTAAACTAAAGACGCAACCCGGTCAATTCAGGTTGAATTAAATTCTCTTTTACAACAAATAAAAGGTTGAATTAAATTCTCTTAAATTACAAAGAAAAAGTTGAATTCAATTGACTGCATTGAAATGACTTGGGACTTGGAATAAAACTGTCTGACTTGGAATAAAACTGTCTGATTGGAATAAAACTGTCTGACTTGGAATAAAACTGTCTGACTTGGAATAAAACTGTCTGACTTCGAATAAAACTGTCTGACTTGAACTCTCTCAAGTATTCTGAAACTAACTTGAACTCTATCAAGTATTCTGAAACTAACTTGAACTCTATCAAATATTCTGAAACTAACTTGAACTCTATCAAGTATTCTGAAACTAACTTGAACTCTATCAAGTATTCTGAACTAACTTGAACTCTATCAAGTATTCTTGATACTAACTTGAACTCTATCAAGTATTCTTGATACTAACTTGAACTCTATCAAGTATTCTTGATACTAACTTGAACTCTATCAAGTATTCTTGATACTAACTTGAACTCTATCAAGTATTCTTGATACTAACTTGAAACTGTTTCCAAGTATCTCTATAACTCTCTTTCTTAATTTGCAAGTCAATTTAATTCAATAATTTGAAAAAATTTGCAAACAAAAATATAAAATGTAAACAACATTTCATTCTAATGTACGCGAAGGTACATAAAATAAAATTATTCTATACTGAATGTAATAGTGACAATTAACTCTGTGACAATTAACTCTGTGACAATTACTGTTTCACTAAAAAAAATGTATCACTGGTGTCTGAAATGTTCACTGTGTTTCTTGTAAATTCTGACTTGATACTCATTATTAACTGTTAATAATACTGACTTTTCAAGTGTTTATAAATTACTTAAAAAAACAAAATGTACTTAACAAAATTTCTACGGCGAAATCCTTGAGACGTGTCCTGAATACGTTTTGCTGGCTACTTCTTCTTGGATGAAAACTAGGCGTGGAGAACTTGGAGTCGTGACACACCGGTTCAAGGGTGGATGTTACGAACTGGAAGTCGTGACACGCCGGTCAAATGGTGGGTCGGGTCTCGTTCCAGGGTCTGGAAAACTGGAAGAATCCTGGAGTCGTGAAGATCCTGGTTAAAGGGTCGCCAGACTTGTTAAGATCCTCTTCTTCTATGTGTTTATCCTGATGCAGGGTAATTTCTATCTTGGCCAAAGAGTGGCCTCTTGTTAAAATCTTCTTGTTAAAATCTTCTTGTTAAAATCTTCTTGTTAAAATCTTCTTCTAAAAATCTTTTTCTTATCCTGGTAAAGGGTCGCCACAATGTTAACCCCTCCGTCTATGGCCCTGGGGTGGTTCGGAGTCGACGGGGGTTCTGGTTAGGAGGCAGCAACGGATCTGTTACTTGCAGTAGTTTCTTCTATACTACTCTCCGAGTTCTTCTTTAGTGGCTCGGAGGATTCTGAGAGGCTTATTAAATTCTTTGGGGTTTCTCCCCGATTCTTCTTGTAACTTATCGGGAGATTCTAATGACTAAGTTTTCTGAAGAGAGCACGGCTCGAAGGAGAAGATAAAGACTTTTTCTTACTGTGTTTTACTCCTAAACTGTTACAGGTAATGCTCAGCCTCGTAGTTGGAATCAGAACAAACATGGAAGAAATTGGTGGGGTTTATATACCCCGATTCTACTAACATCATCATTATTAAATGTTGAAGAGGCTGCATTATTTTTACACAATATTTGAAAATAAAGTAAATCTTTTAGCTGTGTTAAGGTTTAAACGAATAAACAAGATATTTGAAGATGAAGCCATATTTTTATCTTAAATTGCATATTTTCAGATCTGATGTTATCATGATCTGCCAAGTTAACTAAAAGTGGAAATTGAACTATGCATCTTTGCACTAAAATATGCATATGAGTAAAAATTAAAGGTTTAAGATTTACAATTAAATGCTTAGGCAAGACATGACTTCATCTTTTATAAGAAAGAATGTATACAAAACATGACATGGCAAAAGTTACTCAGGATTCATTATTCAGCTAAAATCTAAAAAAATGATTATGAGATTTTTAAAAAAGAACAGGTCATCAATTATTTGGCAAAGTAGAAAGCACATCAAAATTAATTCCAAATGAAAAATAAAATAAAAAAATAACAACAGTATTGCCGATTCTACATTCCTTATGGCGACATAATGTCGGGTCGGACATTGAGTACATTGTAATTTTGGTCTACTGTAACTATGATTATAATTACCAATTAATCCATTTATTATCGTTAACTACAATTCCATTAAAGTATATTTCATTATATTAAATTAAAGTATTACAGTTAATTATAATTAAACAGTTACTATAACTTTGTTTTGTTACAGTGTTTCATATTAATAGACAATTAAGATGTTAGAAATATAATACAAAGTACATGGGCACATACGGTATGGATGAATATGGTTGAATAATAATATTTATACTACATAACATATAAATAACGACTTCTATAGAGTGTACAGTTTTTATTATGATGTTAAAGAATTTTCATACATTGAATACTAGAGATATGATGAAGGGAAATTAATGACGGGAAAATGTGACGTCATAGTTATTGAATTTGTACGTATAGAACAAATCATTATTAGGAAGATTTACAAGAACGAATTAGTGACATAGAGTGGGTATTAATGACTAAGAAGTACAACTACGGGTTCCAATCCTGTTATATGCAATGTGTATGCATAATCTAGGGTCGAGGGTGAGATGCAAGACAATTCATAATTAATTATAATAACTTCTATAACAAATGGAAAATGGATAATGGATACGACTAAACCATAGAAATTGTAGATCGTAAGGTTATGACACAAACAAAAGTAGAAAGCTACAAGTAAAATTATTATCCAAACTCACGTTTAGCGATTTTGATTCTTATGTAAAAATGAATATTGATTATTCATTGTTCATTTTTTACATATACATACATACATATATACCGTATATATATATATATATATATATATACATACATACATATATACAGTATATATATTATACATACATATATACCGTATATATATATATATATACACACATCCATAAATATATAGAGTATATATATATATACACATACGTACATATACAGAATATATATATATATACATACATACATATCTACAGTGTATATATATATATATATATATATATATATATATATATATCTATATATATATACACACACACTATATATATATATATATATATATATATATATACATATATACAGTATATATATATATACAATATACAGTATATATATATATACATACCTACATATATACAGTATATATATATATACATACATGTATACAGTATATATATATACATATATACATATATACAGTATATATATACATACATACAAATATACAGTATATATATATACATACATACATATATACAGTATATATATATATATATATACATACATATATACAGTATATATATATACATACTTATCTACAGTGTGTATATATATATATATATTTATATATATATATATATATATATATATTATATATATATATATATATACATACATATATATATATATATATATATATATATATATATACAGTATATGTATATATACATACATATATACAGTATATATATATATATACATACATACATATATACAGTATATATATATATACATACATACATATATACAGTATATATATGTACATACATACATATATACAGTATATATATATATATATATATATAATATATATATATATATATATTATATATATATACATATATATATGTACATATATAGAGTATATATATATACATTCGTACATATATACAGTATATATATACATACATACATGTATACAGTATATATACATACACATACATACATATGTGCTGTATATATATATACATACATAGATATATACAGTATATATATACGTAAATACATATATACAGTATATATATATATACATACATACATATATACAGTATATATATATATATATATATATATATATATATATATATATATATATATATATATACATACATATACAGTATATATATACTATATATATGTATGCATATATATATATATATATATATATATATATATATATATATATATGCATACATATATATAGTATATAATACATACATACATATATACCGTATATATATATATACATACAGGCATATATACAGTATATATATACATACATACATATATACAGTATATATATATATATATACATATATATACATACATATATATATACATATATATATACCCATATATATATATACATACATACATATATACAGTATATCTACATATACATACATATATACTGTATACATATATATACATATATACATATATACAGTATATATATACATTCATACATACATATATACAGTAGACATATATATACATGCCTACATATATACCGTATATGTATATATATAAATACCTACATATATACGGTATATATATATACACATACCTACATATTTACAGTATATATATATACATATATACAGTAATATATATATACATACATACATATATTCAGTGTGTATATATATATATACATACACATATACCGTATATATATATACATACATACATATATAGAGTGTATATTTATATATATACATACTTACATATATACAGTATATATATATATATATATATATATATATATACATATATACAGTATATATATATATATATATACATATATATACAGTATATATATACATATCTACATATATACAGTATATACATATATATATACCTACATATATACAGTATATATATATATATACATTAGGGTCTCTTATTGGGTAGTCAAAAATTGAAATGTTGAATTATTTTATCTGCGCCCCCTAAAATAGTTCCATTTAGCATAAAACTAAAACTTGAAAGTTGACACAAATTGGCTCATATTTAGGGGTCGCCCCCGGCTAATAAAATGGTGACCATGGCATAATAGCTCCTGACATATGATTATGCTCATTATACACATAATTCCTTCCTTCTTTTTTTAGTTTGATTCGTTTTTATAAGTATAGGCCTTCTTATTTATCATTGATCCTTTTCTAACCTATCCTTGATGTTGTTATAATCCATCCTTTGGTCCTCAATCCTTCTTTATCCCAATCCTTTTTCTCCTATCCAAAATCCTTCCTGGCTCTTTTTTTATATACAATCAGCAATGAAGCATTGCTACAAAAAAAACCATTAGTTTATTATATAGAGATAAATTCAAAATGCCAGTGCTATTTACATACTTTAATTACTTTAATTAGCATTATTTCCTTATACAACATTTATTTAATATACAATGATTATACAATATGGTGTATTTTAAGGTGCGACCTCATTGATGGTTATTTTTTGAGAAGAACAGTTTTTGATGGAACTGGGTGACTCTGGCGGTGTTTTGCAACAATTTGGAGCAGGAACTGGAGCTGCTCTTCCCCCACTGTCAATTTCTTATTCAGCTCTTGAACTAAAGCTACTGCACGTTCTGCCCGGTCATTTACAACAGATAGAGCTGCAACAATAGCTCTGGCCCTTAAATATTCACAGTTGGATGTCCAAGTGCTGGGTGCCTTGTTCAGAAATCCTTCTGGCAAATTCAGCTTAGTAAAGAATTCTCTAGTATTTCTTGTAACAAGTTGGTGTAGTCCTTCACCAGAGCAGAAGGTCGATTCAGGAATCCGAGGACGCTTGGGTGGTCTATCAGTGGACTCATCTTCTAATGCCTTTACCATGCGTTTCTTTACATCTGTAGTAATTCGCTCATCAAAGAAAGCAAGACCAACTGCTTCTTCAGACAGGTACCATAAGTGGTTAGAGAGCTTTTTTTTAGTTGCATCAGAAATCTTTTTGTTAGGATAATTAATCAATGACCTCATAAGGAGCCAGTCATTAAATGGGGTTTCAATAGGGAGTGAGGATGTTGTCCAAGCCTTCATATAGATGAGAACAGAAAAAAGGGAAAGATCTCGAATTCCTCGTTCTTCAGTCTTAGTCATCTTGAACTGGTTTCGAAAAAGCCACATCTTGATAGAATAGAGCGCTTTGGACATCCAGCGAGCTCGATGCATGGCACCTGGTGCACGAAACTTGATGCCTTTATTGGGGACACCTCCAAGAAAGATGATGGACAGATCCAAAAGTTCTTGATAGTCATCCCGTAGCATAGGTGCCTGGGATCTAGCAAACTGAATTAGTTCAGTTTTAGACTGGATAATTGCTTCTTTAGTAATCGTGTCTGTCTCACCTGTTTGGAACTGGCTTTGATCAACAGAAGTCCAATTGTCACGAAAACGCTTAAAGATCAATATCTCTGGACCAGTTGATGTAGATCCCAATGTTGCTTCAAATGCAGCTCCCAACAATAAATCTAAAACATGGTGTCTACAAGGCAAGTACAAAACATCATGTCCCAATTTTGCTTCGATGAGAGCACAGGCTCCACTATATTGACCCGTGTTTGAAGCTGTTGTATCGAAACAAATTGCTTTTACTCTCTCTGTAATTCCCCATTCATTCAGGCAGTTAAAGACGGCTTCAGCTTGTGCTTCTCCAGTTGAGTTTGGGATTTTGGGGACACCAAGCAGCTGTTCAACACCAGGTCCTGACACAAGTACTGGGAGACGATCAATGTGCTTGTGCGAGGTGAGGTCCTCCATCATCTTGCCATCCCAGTGGACTGTCATAGAACATTCTCCATGGAAATGCTCCTTAAGTTCTTTAGCATGACGAGCTCGGTTCTTATTTCGAAGGCGATGGATAGAATGTTGGTTTATGTTGTAATCTGAAGCGTCCAAACCAAAGCTTTTAGCTGCCTCTGCGAGGATAAATGTTGCCTTTCTAGAGGAAATTTGTGTACGATCCAGGGCAGCAGACATCTGAATAGTCATGATGTTTTTCATGCCTCGTTTTTTCTTAGATTTTGGTAAAGCACAAGCTCCTTTGGGCTCCTCCTCCTCATTCTCACTTTCATCAGTGTTGCTGGAAGATGTGGAAGAAGCCAGTACAACTTGACTAGTAGACGCCTCCATCAAAGATTCTGACTTTCTTTTTCTCTCTGCCTCAGCTTCCAACCGTTTGACTGCATTTTTTGTGCGGTGAAGATGTACAGTGTCCACACCACCGATTGAGCCAGGACGACCTTTTTGTCTTTGCAGTTGAAGGAACTCCCAGTCCTCACGATTCTTGATCAGCTTCTCAGCGTCTCCATGGGCGATGTCAAAGAGATCTTCCAATCGCTCTACAAAATCAGCCTCCTTGGTTTTATGGCTCTGGCTTGTTCTGGAAGCATGCTTCTTTAAGCAAGTCCATTCGTTAAAGAAATTCTCTAACTTCTTCATGGCACGAGGTTCCTGCTGAGTAGGAATATTGGCCTTATCCCAGATAACTATTGTGGCTCGAATAGATTGACGCAGAGCATCGCGGATTGTCATGTTTTTCTCTCTGTGGAGGTGCATAAAATAACCAAAAGCTTGCCTATATGGGGGCAGCTTTGAGCCTTTAATATCATCTACTGTAGATCCGAGCAAATAGAATGGTCTTCTTGTATTCATCTGCAAAATAAGAAAACAAAATATTAATGTAGTGTTATGGTTTTGTAGAGCAGGGCTAAATCACTGTTTTGACTTTTTTAAATTACAAAAAAAAAAAAAATTTGGTAGACATAAAGTTAATTTGGTCTATTTTATAAATCTAACGTATTTTTCTCAATTATTATTCCTATTATTTTTTAATCTAAGAAACAAGGAATAAATATTTTTGTAGTAGAAACTTATATTTTGCTATTTTATTGGAAATAGAAACAGTGGCGTCACTAGGGTTGGTGTCACCCAGTGCGGTAACTCATGGTGTCACGCACTCCCCCATGGACCTCCTCCCGTACCAAACCATACAGAATCCTTAGTAATGTTTTTTGTACTAATGTTACTCGTAAATCGTAATTCCCGTATATCACTGAATGTAATGGCAATAGTAGTGACATAAACAACTAGCAAAATTAAAATTACTCCTTTAAATTACAATATCATACGCACAGCCTAAATGTATTTACATTTACATAGTTTCATGTAGTTAAAGTGAAAATTCGGTAAGAAAACAATAGAATTCGAAGTAAAAACGTTTAATAACTACATGAAAATTATGTTCATTTTAACGTTAAACTTTACCGTTACATGAGATACACTAATGGATTAGGTTTGCATAATCAATAACGGCCCAAATAATGTAGAAGTTGTAGACAAATGCATATGGAAATATACTCATAAATTTGAGGCTGCAACATCATAAAGACAGAGGCTGCAACAACTGAGCGGAAGCCTTTTTTTATTTTTCTCCTTCTTTTCCTTTAATTACTTGTTCATTCTCAAAAAAGTTATTGATATAGGTTCACAAATACTAATTACCACAATATTGTAGCTAAAACAACAGAAAATTTGACAAAATCAGCGACTATAAAAACACCAGCAGCAACGAAAACAACAGCGCGTGCTTGTAGAGCGTGCAGACGAAACCACGTGATTCGAAGCGTCATTGTAATTGGGTAATAATGACAGCTCTGACCGGAGCGCATTAGAAGGTTCAAAAAGTAAATTAGCATAGAGTTTTAGCCTTGTAGGTATATTGATACATGTAAGCTGGGCTTACGAAAAATGTTTTTGTTGTTATAACTAACTACAGGGATATTTTTATAAAAAATAATAAATTTCTGCTCAAACACTGCACAAAAACCTCCCGCACCCATCTAGTGACGCCACTGATAGAAACACAGATCATGAAACACATGTCAGGTAAAATTTCCATTGAACTAAATTAAATTCTTTGTGACAAATAGCAACATTGTTTAAAACTTCATAATATGTGTATAAGAGCATAAATTCTAATTTTTTCATTAAATTCATTAAATTTTTTTCAAACACTAATAACAAAATCAGTATAAATAATTTTGAAAAATATAAATAACATAGTTTATTATCTGATAATAGCAAAACAGAAGTATAGTGATACACAGTTACACACCTTTTACTTATGACAGCAGAACACTGAATTATGACAAATAAACAATTGCAACATAATCTGGAGCATTCTTGATGAAACATGTTTAAACAGGTTGATCTTGTCTTATCAAGCAATATTTTCAGCTACAAACTTGACAATTATCTCTAATATATTCATTTAATTGAATTCATCATAAATATGATGATTAATTAATTAAAAACATATGTTTAGTATACTTGACAACTGCTAGTAATTTCAAATATTAATTGCATAAATAATAGCTATATTTTATGAACTTTAATAAGCGGGGGCGACCTCTACAAATTATTCAATCCAAAAAACATTTTATATGTGATGTGTTTTCAACCAATGGAACTGGTTGAGGGGGCGCAACCTAAACAAATCAACACTTCGAAAATAAGAGACACCCTAATATACATACTGTATATACAGTATATATATATATATATACATACATACATATATACAGTATATAATATATATACATACATACATACAGTTTATATATATACATACATACATATATACAGTATATATATATATATACATTAGGGTGATGCAAAAGTGGGGGAGTAAAGATTTTTTGTTTCAAATTTTTGAGATACCCTCTCATTTGGTTTGATTTGATGGAAAAATGATCCTGGGGAAATTTCGGGTCAAAATTCGAATATTTGGAGGTCGCGCCCGCCATTTGAAAATTTGCTGATTTCCATGACACCCAGGAGGTACAGCAAGCGTCACGTTACTTTTTTTTTGAGTGGAAGTTCCCCAGGAGGCCTATCATACCACCTTCCTCTTTTCCATTTGTTCATAAAACAGATACAATACAATAGATATTTACAATAGATACATAGAATGGATATACTCGTAAATTTTACTGTTGCGTCAAAGATACGAGAGTTTTCTTAGTTTTGTCCGGAAGCTTCTTCCGATAATTTGATACAACTTGCAATAGATATTGCTTCTGTTGTTCATCATTCGTAATTAATTTGTTATAATCTTCAATCAATTTCACTCCTCTTTCAGCAATATCATTAACAACTTTCATGTGATTCACTACGTTCTTTGCAACCCAATAACTCTCATCGAGAAGCCAATCTTCTACTGGTTTGCTCAAGAACGTTGAAGACAATCCGAGTATACTGAAGAAGGACTTTGTGTTAGCAGTTACAAAATCTTCAAGCTGCTTATTGTCAATAGTTTTGATGTCTATTTGTGTCTTCTTTGGAGGATCTGGCTCCGAAGATTTTGTAAGAGCCTCCTTCATTTTTCTTTTGGTGTCAAAGCTGATTTTATCATCAAAGAAAGCCAATGCGATCAACTCTTCTGAGAGATACCACAAATGATTCTTGAATTTTTCTAAAGCAGCATTTGCTAGTTGTTCATTTGTGCTTTTGTAGCTGTGAAGATTCTTGAGAAGACTCAGATCATTTCGTGGAGCACTTGCTGCGCAGGGTGCTGAAAACCAATGCTTAATGTAAATTGAAACAGAAAACCAACAAATTTCTTTTAGATTTCTTTCTTCTATTGCTGTTATTTTGAACTGACTTTTGAACATAAAGATTTTCATCGAATAAATGACTTTCGCCATCCAACGGGCTCTATGATAAGCCCCAGGCTTCCTGAATTTTATTCCAGTCGTTGGAGTACCGCCAAGCAAGATGATTGTCAGTTCCAATAACTCTCTGTAATCGTCGCGAGGTTGATCTTCATTGATTTTTCTTGCTGCAAAGTTGATGATTTCCTCTTTTCCTTTTGTGGATAATTTTCTAATTTATTGTATGAAGTTAGATTAATCTTATTCCAGTTTGTTTTGAATCTTTTGAATAACTGAATGTCAGGGCCTGATGAAGCCTGTAATGCAGGGGATACCACTGCTTCCAACATGATTTCAAGGATAT
>JAJOZX010003092.1:0-50000 GCA_023014485.1 Bathynomus jamesi | reverse complement strand
AGTTCCACAAATGTTCTGCTCTGTTAATTTTGGTTTTATTAAATTTCTTAATAGATGTGCAATTGGTTTTATTGGTTTTATTCAATTTCTTAATAGATGTGCAATAAATGATTATATAAAATTATATGTAAGTTTCATTAAATTTTTCATTCATACAGTTGCCCAGTTCATGAAATGGGCAAGATTTTCTTTGCTCATTTCATGAAATGGGCAGCAAATTTGTCCAGTTCATGAATTGGGCAGTCAGATTGCCCATTTCATGAACAGGGCAAACTAGTTAGCCAGAGTAGTGTGGGCGCAAAATGGGAGAGTGCAATGCAATTGCAAATGTTGCAAGAGTGTCAAACCTCCACCCCCCTTTGTTGCAAGGCACCCCATAATGCCAACCCCCCTTCCCCCTTGTTGGAAGGCATCCCCTAAATGGGGGAGGGGGAATGTTGCAAGAGCAACAAGGGGTTATGAAAATCGGAGGCGGAGTTATTCCCCAAGTTGCAATGAAACCCCGCTGGGGGAGACCTCTTTCGGGAATAAGCTGGGACGGCCTCACCCCCAAAGTGGTATACCTAACCTAAGAGAGAGGAGAGAGAGAGAGAAGAGAAGTGTTCGCTTGACAGGCGCCAAGCGCATATTAAGACTTCAGCCGAGCGGCCGTTGTCTTAATATGTTCCTAATCAGCCAGCTGGCTTAATCAGCCATTTGGCTTATCTGGCTCAGTTGCCAGATTGCGCTATTTATTTAATTAAAACACATTCTGGCTCAATCAGCCAGTTGGCTTATAAGGCTGAGCTGCCAGTTTGCGCTATTTATTTAATTAAAGCATATATTCTGACTTAACCCGCCAGTTGGCTTAGAAGGCGTAAATGGCTCGTTTAGGTTGAGTTGTCAGATAGCGCTATTTACATAATTAATACATATATTCTGGTTTACAAATCCGCTTTAGAAGCCAGCCAATTGATATAATTAAATGTCGTGTACAAACAAAAAGAATTAAATAAAACACCATTACATCTTTCTGTTTATTTAGGCGATTTAATGGAAATATATAGAAAATAAATATACAATGGAATAGTATATATGATAAAAATTAATAGCATACGGACGATGACTATATAATAAATATAATATACAATGGAATATATATATGATCAAAAAATAATAGCATAAGAAACACGAACGGGAAATATATAATGAAAAATATACAAAACGTTGTATTATCAATATATTAGTAGAGGAAAAATATATACAGTTATATTAAATAATGAAATATATTGAAAATAATAATATACGAAGCGTATAATCAAATGCATATTAGTACAGGAAATATATATATATATATATATATATATATATATATATATATATATACAGGGTGTTTGAAAACTTTCTGTACAAATTGTAATGGGGGATAGGCAACACCAAGACAAACCCTTTTCGTCTATAAGTGTATGTCCGCTGACGTCACCATTCGGCGCGAGAGGGCGCCGCTGCAATTGGCTAAAAGGTGAAGTGGGCTAGACTCGCGCTTGCCGCGGGCATTCTTAAATCGGACGTAGTACGCGTAACATGGAGCGCTTCACGACTGCTGAGATGGCTGACATGCATATGGTGTATGGGGCTGGCAATGGAAACGGAAGAGCTGCTGTGAGGTTGTACCGACAGCGCTTCCCAAACAGACGTGTCCCAAACCACCAAACGTTTGCGCATTTGCATCGGCGACTGCGAGAAACTGGAACATTCCATGCAAACATGCATGACACTGGTCGGGAGAGAAACGTGCGCACTCCTGATGGAAGAAGAAATCCTACGGCGATTTGAGGACAATCCAAGCGCAAGCACGCGAGGTGTTGCACGTATCCTCGGTGTGAGCCACGACCTGGTCTGGAGAGTGTTGCACGAGCAGCAGTTACATCCGTTTCATCGTCAGAGAGTCCAGGCATTACAAACCCGTGTACCATGTGGATTTGCGTGCGCCCACACGTGAGAATTGTGCATGTTAAACACAACCTCACGTGTGAAACAGGCCTCATCTGAGAACAGCACATAAGCCGGAAAATTAGGCTGCACCGCTGTCTGCTTCAGAAACCAGCGTGCGAATTCCACACGAAGAGGGTAATCCCGAGGTTGTAATGCCTGAACTCTCTGACGATGAAACGGATGTAACTGCTGCTCGTGCAACACTCTCCAGACCAGGTCGTGGCTCACACCGAGGATACGTGCAACACCTCGCGTGCTTGCGCTTGGATTGTCCTCAAATCGCCGTAGGATTTCTTCTTCCATGTCAGGAGTGCGCACGTTTCTCTCCCGACCAGTGTCATGCATGTTTGCATGGAATGTTCCAGTTTCTCGCAGTCGCCGATGCAAATGCGCAAACGTTTGGTGGTTTGGGACACGTCTGTTTGGGAAGCGCTGTCGGTACAACCTCACAGCAGCTCTTCCGTTTCCATTGGAAGCCCCATACACCATATGCATGTCAGCCATCTCAGCAGTCGTGAAGCGCTCCATGTTACGCGTACTACGTCCGATTTAAGAATGCCCGCGGCAAGCGCGAGTCTAGCCCACTTCACCTTTTAGCCAATTGCAGCGGCGCCCTCTCGCGCCGAATGGTGACGTCAGCGGACATACACTTATAGACGAAAAGGGTTTGTCTTGGTGTTGCCTATCCCACATTACAATTTGTACAGAAAGTTTTCAAACACCCTGTGTATATATACACACATACATTTAAATAAATAAATATACATCCTTTATGTTCTACGGGTTATATTAAATAATTAAAAATAATAATACACGAAACGTATAATGAATTGCATATTAGTACAGGAAATATATATATATATATACACAATTAAATAATTAAATATACATCCTTTATGTTCTACGGCGCAAAACGCTAAACTCACACGTAATCGAGTCTATATTCACATCGCTATTACTTTGTACTACGTGGTAAAACAGTCCAAGCAACACTTCACCGTTTAACTTATACGGATGCATATACTCAACATAGATGGCTTTCATATCGTTCAATACTATTTTTGTGCCCACTTTACATTCGGTTGGTAAGTTATCTTTAAACACGGCTAGAATACAATCAAAAGCACGCACAAAGAGGTCATCGTTAACCAAAACATCATTATTAAATACAAGTTTATAAACACGCCTTTCCAATCGAGGGTTTTTTCTTACCGTCCCGAGCTTTTCAATCGTGAACTCTTCTTCAATCTGCATAGCGGCAATTGAAATAATCTTACAAGTCGTAACGACAGCTATTCATTATATAGAGGTACAGCTCTTCAGGGTGAACAGTGTATACAAGGTCTGCCCTGTACCGCTCAAGTGCTTTGTTTCAAAGTTCAGGATATTTCGAAGAATCTAAACCTTTTAACTATGCATCCAGCTCTAGACCATTCTCGCCTTGTTCATTCCTACATTCGATAAATCCATCGAGCAGAGCGGTGTATGCGTATTAGGGTGGATCACTTTTCACTTTTTTTTTAAAATTATAGCTGGTCAAAGTTTTTCCCATGATTTGGTTCAGTGGAAGTACAGTGACACCATTTTTACCAAAATCGATCAATATTTAGGGGTCGCGCATCGACCTTGAAAATTTCAATTTTGGAAATTTGGCCAAATTGACAATGTTTTACTGAATAAAGATAAATCATCAAATGACCATATTTTCTGAATCCTCTCAGTGAAAGAAATCCTCTCAGATACTTACCAAGTTGATCGGACAAGTGGTTTAGAAGTTACACTCACCTAGAAATAACATTAAAATTTAAAATACCGTATTTGTCCCCCGTTATGGACGTAATCATAGCATCAGTAGCTGGCGCATCCTAAAATCCCAATTACACACACACGCTATGTCTATGACCAATATTTTTACTAATCACAGTTTGCTTTTTACAGATCAACTGTGTCAATTGATTCTTGTTTGATAAGTCTAGACTTTAGTACAATGGATAAACTGTTAACAACCAGGAGTGGGAAGACTCTGAAAGTTACTTATTCTGGAAAAGAGAAAGCAGCAACAACAGCACCACCTTCTCTAAGGTCAGCCACGGACGTCTTCTTAATTGGTCAGCCATCTTCCTCGATCGGTGGTGCCAAATTGCCAACCACCCATCAAGTTCTCCAGTACTTCTTCTATGCCAAGCAGGAAACTACTGACAGGAAGGCCGCCGTAAAAGACACGGTGGCCAATGTTCTGGCATTTTGGAACATGGCACGTATAAAGACGATCACGAGGCGTAACTGCGAAAGAAAACTGGAGTTACTGTGGGAAGAGTGGCGCTCGCTGCAGAAGAGCAAGATGAGAGACAGTGACGCGGGAAAAGGCAGGGAGAAGTTTTCAGAAAATCTGAACAAGCTCTGGGACATCGGAGCTCCCGATGCTATTGAAGAGATACAGAAAAGTCGACTGCTCTCAGACAACAACAAACAAGAAGATATTAAATTTTATGAGGATCAACGGGGCCTGCGCCAGGCAACAATGAGTGGGAATGATAAAGTGTTCGTTGTCAAGAGAAAACGGCAACTCTCAAGACAACAATCTCGTGATGAGCCAGGCACCTCAAAAACGAAATTAGGAACCGAAGCTGAGAGCGACGATGAATCTATAGAAAGCAGATCATCGAGCAACTCCGAATCACAGCTAGAACCACCATACCGACAGCCGAGAGAATCAACTGTATCAATCAGCCTTCCTCACCGCATCCTCAATGCACCGGCTGTTATTGAAGTGGCTGATCGCTTCCGGATGTCCAATAATCAGGTGTGTATATATCAGTAATGATCTTTCCTTGACAAAGATATAATAGACGTAACGACGGAAAATTTAGTGATTATTTTGTCACATAAAAACCATACGCATCCTTGTCAATTTCCTTTCAATTTCGCACATAGGTGGCAAGTGTCGTGGCGGCAGTCCTACGTTCGGCAGATCCGCCCGCAGACCTGGACAAATTCAGTATCTCGAAGGACACGTCTCGCCGTGGAAGAGTGGCACATCGTTGTGAAGTGTCGACAGCTGTGCAGAAATCCTTCGTATCTCCGAGGCATGCTGTCGTCCACTGGGACGGTAAAGTAATCAAGGTCAGTTTTGCCCTCACCGTGGACGACAGTGAATTAACATGTTCCAGTGACGACAGTGGATTGACATATTCCAGTGGACGATAATGGATTGGCATGTATGACATACGTTTCAGGACTCTCTTGGATCATTGGAGCACCGCCAGGCGATTCTCATCTCCGGAGCTCCCCAATGCACAGAAGGAAAGTTGCTGGCCGTTCCGACTGTTGCTGACGGCACCGGTCTGTCCCAGGCCCAGGCGACCTTTCGTGCTCTCAAAGACTGGGGATGCGAGAACAACGTGATTGGACTGTGCTTCGACACAACTTCCTCCAATACGGGGAGGGTGCAGGGTGCGGTGGTCCGGCTGGAGAACATGCTTGGTAAACCGCTCTTCCAGCTGGGCTGTCGCCATCACGTTATGGAGCTCATCGTGGGGGCAGTGGTCATCACCGCGTTTGGAAGAACCACAGCACCAACTGAACCTTTGTTCCAGTATCTGAGGAGAAGGTGAATTTCAAGTCTAAGGCGCATTTGTTTTCTCCAATGATTTTTTGCCTTCAGAGCAATTGAGATATCAGCGTCCTTCTACTAATGATGTTAATAGCAGTCGAAAAGGGAAACTTCAGTCGTTTTCATGCAATATTTTCATAACTCCCCTTTCAGGTGGGACAAGCTCGACCTCTCGACTTATCGCGAGCTGGAGATCGAGCATTTGGCGGAGGTGACGTGGCTGATGGAGCTCCGAGATGAGGCAGTCAAGTTCCTCGGCACCGCTTCTGGTCTTGTCAGAGAAGACTACCGAGAAGTGGCGGAGATTACACTCCTGGTACTCGGGGCCCAGCCACGTCGTGGCACACACTTCATGCGCCCAGGAGCCTACCATCATGCGAGGTGGATGGCCAAGGTTGGTATTTTGAATTAGAAGTTAAATATTGTATTGCCTTCTGCAAACAGCCATTTGAAGTCCCTACCAGAAAAAAATAAGATAAATAATTTACCATTAAACAAACTTATATGGAGTGGTATCGGTATTTATACATCACAGTGCGTATTCGTTTCAGATCATCTACTACACGAAGCTCCTGATGTTCAGCGGTCAGCTGGAGTTCGACGACGAGCTGGTACAGAAACTTCAGAGAGTGGTACTATTTACTGCACTCCTCTACGCACCTGCCTGGCTGGCGGCTCCTGTCGCAGCTGATGCCCCGCTGAATGACCTTGTGTTGTACCAGCGTCTTCTGCAGTACAGGGCTGTGGATCGCGAGATTGCAGAGGCTTCACTGGCAGTGATCAGGCGGCACTTGTGGTATCTGAGGCCTCAGACCGTCGTTTTCGCCCTCTGCAGTGACAAAGTGGAAGACACTGTGAAGCACGAGATGGCAAAGAAGCTGTGCCGCCTCGCTGTGCCCGAGGACTTCACGTATGACAACGTCTCGGTTGATGACACGACGCGCCTTCCGGACCTGATCGATGAGTCATCGTGGTTCGTGTTCACAGGCCTGCAGGTGTGCGCGTCTACGTGGCTCACTCTGCCGGTGAATAAGTGGGATCAAGATAAGAACTACTGTGATCTGAAGAATGTCATCTCGCATCTGAAAGTTACCAACGACGTGGCAGAGAGAGGGATAAAACTGATAGAAGATTACGCGAACACTGTCACAAAAGACGAGTCACAGCTGCAGGGTCTTCTTCAGCTCGTGGAAAAGAGCCGGAAAGAACTCGGTGACTTCAAGAAGTCGTCACTTGCCAAGATGACGTAGCGCAGAGGGAAAGGGAGTTAGCAGAGAGAGTACATGGCGCACGCCTTAAGATGACGTGTGTTCTAACCACGATTCATACAGTTTTTGAACCTAGTTAGGGGCACCGGAGTAAGTGCCTTTAGTGATATCGGTAAACCGTTTTAATACAAAATACATTTGATCTTTCCTTATTCGTTTTATATTATCCTAAAAAGCAGACAATGGCAGACAGCATATGGAGGTACGGGGACAAATACGGTATTTTAAATTTTAATGCTATCTCAAGGTGAGTATAACTTCTAAACCACTTGTCCTATCAACTTGGTAAGTATCTGAGAGGATTTCTTTCACTGATAGGATTCAGAAAATATGGTCATTTGATGATTTATCTTTATTCAGTAAAAAATTGTCAATTTGGCCAAATTTCCAAAATTGAAATTTTCAAGGTCGATGCGCGACCCCTAAATATTAATCGATTTTGGTAAAAATGGTGTCAGTGTACTTACACTGAACCAAATCATGAGAAAAACTTTGACCAGCTATAATTCTTTTAAAAAAGTGAAAAGTGATCCACCCTAATGCGTATTCAAGAACCGTGTCAAACTAAATCATGTCCGTAACACGAGCGTCTAATATAGGCTTCAGCTTGCCGAATCCGACGATTTCAAACATTCTGTCGAGGATAAAACGGTTTCGCGTAGGGACAAGAACGTTATTATCAGATGCGTTCTTCCACATCAATCGTATATCAATGCATGGCTGTTCGTTATTTATACACAACGTGCAAACAACGGCATATGAGGGGGCGTCACTAATCTGCTCTCTTCTTGTACCTACACCTGCAGGTATTTTATAACGGTCCTCTCCCCACTTCTCAATTATCACGAACACTCTATTCATCTCCTCAACACTTAGATAAATAACATTACGTTTGCTTGCTTGCCTGAAAATCGTTTCAAGTTCATAGTTAATGGTGCCGGTTTCACGCCTGAACACTCGCAATGACTTCGTCATGGAGACATCGTACGAGGTGTTGAGAATGCTTCTTAAAGGAAGTTCCATCGTATTCGCACGTCCACTCGGTTCAAGCTCTGAGATGACTATGAGCCACAGGCAGTGATGAGCTGCCAAAATCTTAACAACCGGTTCCCTATATAAAAAGTTCTGATTTAAAGGATGTGCCACAGTATGTAGTTTTTGTACCTTTCTCCATAAGAAGTGGCAGTGCATTGTCATTGGGAGTTGTACTCGTACTTAAAAAAAAAAAATTTAGAATAAATTTGAAAAGAAGAAAATATGAAGAATATTTAAGTATATTAGTTATTACTAATTAGGTAGTAATTACAAAATAGCTTCAAGATTATTATTTTGTACACCGTTTTATAAGATTATTCGGTTTTAAGATCATTTTATAACAATATTTGTTTTCGTAACAATTTTTAACAACCAGTTCTAAAATGCTTCAAAATTTTAACAACCGGTTCGCGCGAACCGGTGCGAACCGGCTCCAGCTCACCACTGGCCACAGGTGGACGGACCGGCTCGACGGGCGGAGTGAGTGACACTAATGAAACGTTTACGTGTTTGTTCGAACTGGTGTGTTTCGTGAGGTACACGGGTGGGCGGCTTGCTGGTGAGAGCGCGTCACACTGCTAAAGCGTTTACAGGCTTGTTCGAACACTTGTGCTCTTGGACAAACAGAATTTTCCACTACATTAAACAATATCGACTTTAATGTTTTATTACTCACCAGACGTTTATTTCCACAAACTAAACATCTTCACAATCCGGTGCACTATTTGAGAGAAACATATGTCCATATTTATCCTTTTTATTCAACAAGCGATACTCGTCTCTAAAGTCTGTTAAAAACTCACACAGCCCATTAGCCACAACCTCACTACAAACCTCATCACTACTACTATAGTGGTAAAAATACTTAAGATTCTCCATGATGACAAGATTTACATTCTCAACCGAAAGGGCCGAGTGGTCGGTATGGTGTAACATAACATAATATTGCTTGTCACACCACTCATCAACAAGACTCACTACCCATAACCGTTGCTTATCTTCTGAACGTGTTGCTTCTTCTACTCCGCAGTATATGTGAGCTTTTATAAAGGTTAGGTCTATAACATACTTCAATACATCGTCTGTACTACGAAATCCTATGATGAACTCGCCAGAATACCCGTAAAGTATTTGAACATCTTGGTCCTTCGCACGGCTCAATGTAGCCTTAAAAGTGTCAAAGGAGGGGGGAATAGGGAGTTTCCTAGTATCCACCACATCTTGGCACTTTGCCGAATACCACTTCACAAATGTTGAACACGCAATATTAAAGGTAGCCATTACTATTTTTCTTCTACGCGGGAGAATACACGTCTGAGCAGGGATAGAGGCATGCTCAGGTAGTGGCAGGACTCACGTTGTGATCTTACAGTGGGCCGGGCTTAGCTTTTTACTGTACACACACACACACGCACGCACGCAAAGGAGAAAATGAAACTTTAATTGGAGCAAATATACTTAATAATAAACATATCAATACACATATATAAATACCATCAAGGATTAAGGTAGTCAAAGGGTACGGTATCATAGGTACCAGGCACCTGGTAACGTTTCCTATAGGTGTTACGGCACTCCTTTGTACCCCTAAGTTCCTTCACGCCCCCCAGCTTCTGTGCCCGAAAATTGCGGGTACCTCCAGTCAGTTCGGGTAGCTGGTCATCCTCATCTTCCAATCACAATAGTTCCCTCAACGATTCAAAGTTAACGACTCGACGGTTCGCATGGTTAAGCGTGATACCCTTAGCCTTCACGATATATATACTTCGTATCATCCCCGACCTTCACCCGTACCCCATAGGTTTTTGGCCCTGTTGACACAAACGAGGCTGCGTATGCGATGTCTCCATACTCATCCTTGATCTCGTCAGTTAGCTCTCCGAGGAACTCCCAATAGCGGGCATGTATTCACCTTCTCTCGCTGTGAATATCACCCTATCTGTGTCAGCATTCAAAACCCTCCGCCCAAGAGAATGCAATAGGCCCCAAAGTTTGATGCGTGCGTAGGCTGTTGTTAAGCTGGCTACAGGTATGTTTGTAACCCGTGAGTTATCTGAGGCCAATTCTGTATTGGGGTACTATATTATGTAAGTATTACCTACATTCACAATCCCCGTGACCTCTTTATCGGAAGCGTTGGCATAATCCCAAATTTCACTATAACTTTGTGCCAAATGAACGTTCCCTTTGCCAGTATTCTGTGCAAATTTTCCACAAAGACTGTTTAGACAACTTTGCACTAAAGCTCTTGCCCGGGTTCTTTACAATTTGGGAATGGTCAATCTGTATACCTTCACGGTCACGGTAACGCTGAATATAAGCCGTTTTTTCATCTTCGGTATCAACCACTCGCGAATATCCTGACGCCTCAAACTTATCCTTCAAAAAAGCGTTTATATATGGTGTGAAATGGTTGGGTAGCTTCTGAAACCTCTACACCTCATGTATCTTCATTATTCTATACTCATGGCGAACGGCTAGGGCCAGCTCAGGGCTTGTATATACACCTCTGATCTTACGCTGGTGGGATGGATGGTCACAATCACCATTGTTCTCTTCTGCGCACTTCACGCACCGGGGAAACATGAGCTTGTGATCTATAACGACGGGTAAAATCGGCATCCATAAATCGCGAGGGGGGAGCACGTATACCAAAGAGTCCATGGTTGGTATGGTGGGACCCACCATTTTTTCAGGTGCACCTACGGGGTACGGATTGTTCTTCATCACGTAGGGGTATAAAGAACAGAAGTCGTAGTAATGGAGTTTCACACCCTTCGTAGGCGGAAAGTATAGCTTGAAGGGATTTGTACACCCTCCGAAAAAGCTATCACCACATTTAAGAGGATCCAGCACCATTGAACGTTTCATCGTGTTTATTTCTTCACGGTGCTGTCCATCTGCCTCAATCCGTGCACCATACTCATGCTCCCACAAGACTTTGTGCGTGAACTGGGATCCTATAAGTTGATCGCGGGTGCGGGTCCACGCAAGACAGTCGGCAGGAGATCTACCGTGGATATCTCCTACGATTTCACACTCAGGACGGGGGCATCCGTGCCACCAGCAACGGTTAAAGGAGTACACGGTCTTCTCACCAGTGGCACGGTTTTCACTTTGACCATGAACCCAAAAAATCGACCATTAACCTTAATGGGTACTTCACCCGTGTTACGGGTATGCTTTATATATACACCTGTCTGCTGCTGTAGGTGTTTGAGACAGTAAATAGCATTGTGCCCATAACTGCGGGGGTTGTTTCTGTAGATAACGGCTAAGGTGTGTTTAGGCATGGTTATTCTTGAACAACGTAAAACATAATGAGGCGATGGTGGTTGCGACTTGCAACGGATCGCATTTGAAACGACTTATGTACATCCTTCTAAAGGCCTGGAAACATACTCTAAGCACGCGCGCATTATTCACACAATAACGCTCACATTCAACAGCTATATAAAAGGATTACATTCATTAAAACTGTTGTAGTATCGGTCAAAATCTTCATGTTCATCTGTACTCATACATTCATAGTTAAAGTAATGTTTGGGTGGAGGTAGTCCTACGTAATTTAAAGTTTCGCTAGGGAAATATCCTTTTGAAACTTCAGTGGCTACGCCCATCACCTTCGGTAGCTTTGCTAATTTACAAGGTGTGAATAAGTTGTCTTTAAACTGTACATTACCTCTTATTTGCATCTGTATTAGTTTGTTGCCTCTTTTCAAGGGATCACCTGTAAATATCTCAGATGACTCGTGCTCAAGCAACTCCTTATAAAGGAACTGTGTGTCAAATTTCATCCCGTTATGGGCAAGAATATACACAGTCATTTTTTTTAACTTTACCGCTAACTTGACAATATAAGACACAAAGAGTTTCACAGGGCTAACGTTGATCCGTTTTCACATTTGTGACACTCATCACACTCGATCTCCATACACTCATCACAGATAGTCTGGCTCAGAAGTGAATGTGGAATAACCTCTTTGGTTTTAGCTTTCCTGTATGTTTCTATATCATAGTACACAGTTATACAAGGGCTGTTTTTAGGCTTGGCGCTTTTCATATAACATACATGCTTTACTCCAACCGCCTTATATTTCTCATGGCATGTAGAAAAGTGAATTTCATCATATTTATGCTTGAAATTCCCCCAATTATCCATCATATGAAACATACCACATTCACAGATTCTCATTTTCCTGCAGGTGCCAATTGATTTATGGAGTTCAAAAGAGTTATTATTGAAAAATGTGCGTCTACACACATCACAGTCCCTCTTCTCAGCTTCAACTACAAGGCTTTCACATTTGGAGCTTTTACACTGCTCACATACCATGCGGCAATCTTTACAATGTTTCACTATATCATCCGCAAACTCGATACAGCCCTTACACAAATCATGATGCCTCCCATATTTTCGACTTTTATCAAAACTCGCGTAAAGGTCCCTTATATTACGGATGGTGACATACGTTGTCCCAAACATAACTGTACGAAAATTTATTTCCTGTTCTGCCCTTCTCAGCTCTTCAGGACCCATATTAGAGTCAAACTCAAGTTTACAGTCTACAGCTAGTTTACGACCACGCTCCACTACCGTAGGCAACCAAATTTTTGGGGTCCGTGTATTCAGTACAGTTGAGTAAACATACGAGCTAAGACTACTGCTATAAAGCCGCAGCCACGATCGACGTTTATATGCCGTCTATAAATAGCCTGAGAATTGAAGTTAAGAGTATAAGGTGTGGCACTATGACCCGAATACGGAATACGCGGTCAATATTTACCGTGAAGTTGTCCATATTGAAGGCTATACTACTTTCAGAGGTCTGCATTATACGAACTAATATATACTCTATATCGTCAGCTGCCAAATGTCTGAACAGTATTACTACCTAAAAATCATTACATCATTATCTGACCCGAATCCGAAGGGCAGCCTCGTCCTGACTTCAAGTTCCTCGCGGTTCTGAAGGGAAAACTCTAACATACCTTCAACTATGCGCCGTAGTCCGTGTTTAACACTATTGCTATACATGGACCTAGGATCAACCCTGACTATATACCGATTTCTAGTCAAGGCTGGGGTGGGGGTAGCGGTGCGCACCAACTCGAATGTTATGCCAGCCTCAACAGAATGAGAAGCTGCTGTGGAGGATGTACCCGGAATTGAACAGGAATAAGGGGGTATATTTGAGGAAGGTACTATTGTGGGAGTTGTGTCGTAAGACGTAGAAGGTAGGGGGCTCTATTACTGGTGGTCTAACAACCGGCGCAATCCTGGCGGCTTTATACCTGACGTGGTGGGCTCTTCATCGTGCCTCCGCCTTGAACTGGCGCGTGCTACAGGTATTGCTGGTGAGGATTCGTGAGCGGGTATGGATTCTGTAGCTGCACAGTCAACGGATCATCTGTAATATCGATGATGGGGTGGTGTACCTCGTCGTCATTTACGTTTCTGTAGGAGAAGCGAAAAGCCAGACTGTAGAATATAAGGATCATCACTTAAATATTTATTATATTTTGTAAATGACCCACTTTGGAGTGTGATGTGTTAGAAATGGATTCTGTAGAAAAATTCAAGTTCACGAGCCCGTCCACATGTATTATATCTGGCACTACAGGATGTGGTAAACTGTGTTTATGCTTAAAATCATTAAAAAAAGGGAAAGATGTTCTCAAAAATTTGTGCATAAAGTTATATGGTGCTATTCGACGTATCAATCAGTGTTCAACGAGTACCAAGATGATTTTGTTCCACAAAGGTGTATATGACGTTAATTCGTTAAAGGAATGAACATCAGTTGTAATTGACGATCTCATGTTGGAGATGGATAAAACGTTTGCCGAGACATTTACAGTATTCTCCCACCATCTTAACATAAGCGTGTTCTTCATCAATCAGAATCTATTTTTCAAAAATAGATACATGCGCGATGTGTCGCTAAATACACAATATCTAGTCTTATTCGCGCAACGTAGAGATGTCACAAATTGGGGTATTAGCCAATCAAATGTTCCCGAATCAGCGTAAGGAGTTTTTGGAGGTTTATAAAGAGGCCACAAACCAGCGTTATGGATATTTGCTTTGTGACCTTCACGCGAAACACGTTAGGGTGCTTCTAAGAACGAAATATTCCCAAGCGTGCCTGAAACGGTGTATATTCCAGAATGACAAAGGCTAAAGAAATATGAATTAATAAAAATCTATCAACGATTGCCCCGGGCACTGCAACAGATGTTTGTTAAAAATATCGACTCTGACTTTTTAAAATGCTGTGAAATCTGTCTTAATGTTATAAAATGTAATGTGCCAATGAAACCCTCTCAGAAGGATCGCATACGTCATTGTAAGAACGTAATACGAGCGCTCGCTCATAAAAGTCAAACTGTGGTAAAAAAGGGCATTATTGTACAAAGAGGAGGATCATTCCTACCCATCTTATTTTCAGTTTTAGGCCCTTTACTGACTAGATTAATATAATGAAGAAAGTGGTTGTGATTCTGCACAAGGTGTATGCTCCATTGCAAAGTTCAAAGACTCCAGACACGGCTCTAGAACCCCATAAAAGTAGGCTTAAAAAAATGGAAAGCGAGTTGCTATCCCTATTAAACAGTGAAAAGTCACCTGATGAGAGAAGGATCTTGTACCAAGAGGCTTTGCAGAAATTTCTTCATGAGTACGAGGATTATAAGTATCCTACAGAGCTTCCCGTGGTTATTAGGCACAGCGCGAGTAGTGCTGAGCATGCCGACACAGGACCTGGTCCCGGCGTTAGAGATGACCAACCAAAGAACAACGGAACACAACACATCGAACTTGTGCTAAAAAACAGCCTCCCACATACATTGAGGAATAAAGGCTTAAGTTTTTATAATCTATTGAGTGAAGACCCCATCATACAGTGGGCCGATACAGGCGAGGTCATTTTTGAAGGAACAACGGTACAAGGATCCAATATCGTTGATATTGTTCATGATCTGGTGAGAAAGTGGGACAAACCCTCGCCAACATGATAGAAACATATTAAAGCAAGTCTACAACAAATAAATGTCCCCAAAACATTGATAGGTAATCTCAATCGGTTAAAAGACTTGGATCAAGTCTCCCATGTGTCACAACTGAGTACGCAATCGCTCCCAGCAACAGCAGCGTCTCTGAAGAAGAGAAAGAAGAGAACAAACGGCCAGCCTTATCCACGTGTCTCTAAAATACGCAAATGGCTAACGTAATAAGTAAACGCTATTATGACATTTCTAACCCCGCCTCCTATGGTGGCGTTAATATACTGTACAGAGGTGTTTACGGTATATATGTAAGGAAAAGAGATGTTGAGAGATTTTGCGGGAACGGGATGCTTATACACTTCATAAACCGGTGAGAAAAAGGTTTAAAACGGCCAAGAAAACAGCTGCTTCGATTGACTATTTGGCAAGCAGATTTAACAGACGTGCAAAGATATTCAGTGTATAACGATGGTTACCGTTACATTCTATTCATAATAGATGTATTCTCTAGATATCTGTGGCTAATTCCCCTGAAAAATAAATCGCCTGAAACAGTTGCTAAAGCAACCAAAACGTTCATCTTGAAAGAAAACGGGATTCCTGGCTATTTTTGTACGGATATGGGGAAAGAGTTTATAGGTCGCGCTTTTCAGAACATGCTGATAGAGTTTAATATCAGCTATTACACTACCAGTTCTGTACATAAGGCCTCTTCAGCTGAAAGAGTTCAACGTACCATAAATGAGCGCATGCATCGCTATTTTACACATAAAAACACATACAGATATATAAACGTTCTCGGTTCATTGGCATCATCATACAACCGTTCACACCATCGTACGATTGGCACAACGCCTAACGAAGTTTTAGAAAGAGGTGCGATACCAGAGGTGAGAAGAGATGGAACACCACCATCACCACACTCTACACATTTCGAAATCAATGAATATGTAAGGCTATCACGTTCGGGAAATAAATTCGCGAAGTGCTTTGAGCAAGGATGGAAACGTGAGATTTTTAAAGTTCGTGCTATGAGACCTAAAGGTGAGATAATGATGTATTACGTTGAAGATTTGAATGGGGAAGAGATCGCTGGAGGCTTTTACCGCGATGAGCTTCAGAAAGTGACATTTAATTTTGGAAAAAGTGTGTTAAAATTGAAAAAATTTTAGGCAGCAAAGGTTCAGGAAAGAGAAAAATGTACCTGGTGAAATAGCTGGGTTACCCAGAAAGCTTCAACACCTATATAAAAGCTGCTGCAATAATGAAGCTTAATTAGTACGCAACATGGCTCCTAGCAACTTCTATGTCACACTCCCGTCCTCTTCTTCTCTGTCTGTACATCCTAACAACACCCTCGCCAACTTTGTGACAGAACTCCACGGGCCCATTGAATTGGAAGGTGATTCGTATGAGGTTAGGTTATGTGAACTCCATTTAGTCACCAAATTTTTAACTCTTGAAAATGAGCAAATCATATTTCTGATCATTAGAAGATTCGATGAGTGCAAAAAATTAGGCATAACCTTTGACAATACTATGCGTTCAGTCCTGTTCGGTGAGGAACGGTAGTATAGCACAAATGTATCTCTAGGAATCGGGCATTATGATACAGCCATGGACATTGTGACGGCGTTAAACAAGAGTCTTGAAAGGTCGTACCTGGCAAACGATTTACTTTTTGAAGTCGTAAACATAGACACGCCTGCATTCACATTGAAGTTAAAGTCAACGCTTAGTAGAAATATTAAAGATAAAGAGCTGTTCACAATTGTGTCTGAGGGCCGGTATAACGCAGCTCTCCAAAGAGATACCTTTCACGAGGCTCAACATGACTTGTCCAGCTTAATGTATCAGTTGAAATTGGAGAAATTGAGTGAAAGCTACCCATCCCCAAACATGTGCTATATTTACAGCAATATCATGGAGCATCAATTTGTTGGGGACACCCAGGGGCGTTTGCTGCGCATTGTACACATTCCCAATCATAGCGGGAAGAGTTTGAGCATTACATATGACAAGCCCCATTAGGTGAATGTTGTTACTAATCTATTAACCAATATCTCAATATACGTATATAAGAACGATTGAGGGAAAAAATTTCCCATTCGCTGATGGGAGCTTAACAGTGAAACTACACTTTCGTCTTTTATAATGACTCGAAGACCATTCACAGTCTACCGAGGGGTGAGATACCAGCGTGGGAGTGGACTTGGATCCATTTTTCATCCATACTACGCACCGCTGTCCCACAAGAAGAGGGGTGCCGGGTACCTAGGAAGGAAGGCGTTACAAACAGGTTTTAACGCGGCAGAAGACATAATGAGTGGAACTAAGCCTAAAGAAGCTCTAAAAAAGCATTTAAAACGTACACGGAACGAAATCATCAAAGATGCAAAGAAAAAAATGCGTGGTGGTGGAAATAAGAGATCTTCCAGGAAGAAGGGGTTACCATCACGTGGCGCTCAACGTAAACGGAAATAAAAAAGAAGTGCTCGAAGCGTATGAAATCTATGGCTGATCATTTTTTTAACTAATATAAGCTGAGGACACTACTCTCACGAATCATAGGTTGACTAATACTTGTCGAGGGAGGTGGCACTATTTCTGACTCGTCATGGCGCGTTTCATCCATCCGTGTAGTTCACAATGCTGTAAATCGGAACTGTCCCTCTTTGATATGCCCCCCACTCAGGTCTCTATTGAGCATACGTAAATGGCATCCCTTTGGGAGGGACCATGATTACGGACTACTCATCAGACGCTGTGTTCCCGCTCTGCGCGAAAGCATATAGTAGTCTGGCTCATAATACAGGCGCCTGTGACGAACTTGGTTTTGGTGTAACGCAGAAAGAATTTGTCGAAGAATTTAACATTTATTCATTTGATATTACGCCTGACTTCTCTGATGGCGCAAATACGCATTTACGTCCACAGCGGAGTGGGAATATCTCAGTCAGGTTGGAATTTGCCAAGCCTATAGACGCGCCTATAAGTGTACTCGTGCACCTCGAATCACAGGCACTAATAGAAGTTGATCGTTTCAGGAACGTGGCCACAGACTTTTAAAATGCACGCGAATACACTCCAGAGAGTAATGAAAAGTGACCTTTTCACGCGCTCAAAATTTATCGGTGTGGTTGCGAAGAATGGAATATTGAAGCTGCCAAGTACGAGAAACTGGTACGGGATTATCGTTAACACCGACATTGTGGAGGGTGAGGGGATTCACTGGTTTGCAATCTATTTTAAAAATAGGGAAACAATGTACTCTTTTGATTCACTCGGATTTCAGCCTTGGAATGATTCTGTAATTGTACAGTTTATTGCGCAATTACATGTACCTGAGATTGTTTGGAACCCATTTTGCTTTCAAGGATATTATACTGAAACGTGCGGCCTGTATTGCATTTCATTTCTCATGCACATGGTCACGTGGGAAGGGATTTATAAGTTTTTAAAAATTATTCGACTTGTGCGACACAGAGATGAACGATAAAAGTGTATGCAGACAGACAAAAAAAAGGTTCCCATAGGTTAACAGCCGCTAACCAAATTTCAACGACGGTCAATAGGAAACAGGCGATTCAAGCATTGTGGGTGTTTACAATTAGGCCCCGTCAATAAAAGGGAGGATTTTCATATGGAATCCACAACAGCTGTATTTATCAAAGAGTAAGCACAGATATCGCCATGAGCCAATCACAGCAGCTTTACATCTCCTCGGAATTGTTTGAAGATGGAGATTTCTATGCAGGGGCTGCGCTCCACGTTTTCGGAGCAACTGATCGGAACACCCTACTTTCAACGCAAACTATTGTAGAAATTTGTGATGGGGAGAGAATTTACCGTTGATGACGATATTTGTGATCTTTAACTTGTGATTCGGGCTACATACATCGTTTCATTCAGTGTGTGTTAAATAATTTATAAAAATTCATAATAAAACGAAGTGAAAGAATATCTGCCCAGCGGTCGATACCCGTTGTCGGCAGACGGTGCGTAGTACATCCAACTAATCTTCCTTTTGAGCTGTAAATTAGTGTACTTATAACGCCTTGCAGTTCCTATGTGTGTATTTTGGTGAAAAACAATAGGTTTTTAATTATTGTCCATTCTGTTTCCTTCATGGTTATTTCGGCATATATATATATATATATATATATATATATATATATATATATATATATATATATAATATATATATATACACCTTGCCTTATGTTGTTTCGTGCGTTGGTCTCTCTTCATACGGAGGTCAAGCTGGTGGCCCCGCCTCTAGGTCTGGCCTGGTGGAGGAGCGAGTTGCTTTCTTGCGCTCTCCACCGTACATAGCCAGGCACGCCCGGTTAATCTGGTACTGTCCTGAGCCCAGGCATCCAGTCTTTTCTTGAAGACTTCAACTTTGACCCCCGTTACGTTTCTGAGGTCCTTAGGAAGCTGGTTGAAAAGTCTTGGCCCCCTGACAACCAAGCTATTTTCCTTCAGGGTTGAGGAGGTCCCTTGTCGTGCCTTTAATTTGGGAACACTACACCTTCTGCCTTTCCTATTTTCCAGTGTTGTTTGAATGGTAATTGGGTTTAGTTTTAGGTTTGGTACCAGTTTTTCGATCATTTTCCATATGTAGATTATGATGTACCTCTCTCTTCTTCTTTCCAGTGAGTACAGATTTAGTTTACGTAGTCTTTCCCAGTAGTTGAGTTCTTTGCAGCCATCAATCTTGGCTGTGAAATGCCTTTGCGTTTCTTCTAGTTTATTAGTTTCTTCCTTTTTATATGGGGACGTCAAAACTGAGCAGTATTCAAGTTTTGGTATAATCAGTGTTTTTAGCAGGGGAATCATTACTGTCCTGTCCCTTCTCTTGAACGTTCTTAGAACCTGTCCGGCGACTCTTTTTGCTTTATTTATCGCTATCTGATTTTGTGTTTCGAATTTCGCATCATCTGTCATTATTATCCCGAGATCAATCGCTTTGAAGCTTCTCTGAATTCCCTGTCTATCTGGAGCATAATATGCAGTCTGTTTAAGTTCTTTTTCTACCATATCTCAAGAGCTGAAATTTCTCAGCGTTGAATGACATGTTTTTGTCTTCTGACCATTTGTATATTTTGTTCGTGTCCCTATGCAAGGCCTCCACGTCATGTACATCGCTGATTTTTCTGCTGATCTTTGTATCGTCTGCAAAGGATGTTACAATACTATTGCTGTTTACTCCGCTGTCTATGTCTGTTAGCATGATAATGAACAGGAGTGGGGCCAGTACTGTCCCTTGTGGTACTGAGCTGCGTACTTCCGATTCTGATGATGATATACCTTGAATTTTGACGACCTGCAGACGATCACTGAGGAAGTTGTAGATCCATTTTTCCACTTTGCCTGTTATTCCCATGTCTTTAATTTTATGTCCTATTATACCATGGTCACATTTATCGAAAGCTTTAGCAAAATCTGTGTATATAACATCGAAGTTGTCATTGCCTTCCAATGCATCTAGGATATTGTTGTAGTGCTCTATTAGTTGTGATAGGCATGATCTACCTGAACGAAATCCATGCTGATTTTCGTTGAATCTTTCCCGTCTCCAGGAAATCATAAATTTTGTCTCTAACAATTCTTTCAAATACTTTGGTGAGGTGGGACGTCAATGACACTGGTCTATAGTTCTTTGCTTGAGATCTGTCCCCTCCTTTATATATAGGGACAATGTTTGCTCTTTTCAAGATGCTCGGTATTTCCCCAGTGTCTAGGGATCTTCTCCATATCCAATATAAAGGTGTAGCTATTTCCTTTTTCCAGTTTTTAATCAATAACACTGGTATGCATCAATTTTGCTGTCAAGGGTTTTGTAAGTGATTCTTATAGAGGTTTTCCTGCTGATTTCGAATCTGCAATCCGTTTTTCTCAATCAGCTCAGGTTATCCGGCTATGGCCTCATAAGTAAAATATAATTTTTCGTGATTTTGTCAAAGCGGAATTGGAACAGTAACATCTATCATCACTTGTTTCACTTGTATAATATCTTTTTTTACTTTTCAGGCATATAGATAAAATATTTCATAATGAATAGAGCGTGTAAAAATGATCCCAATAGATTCTGCTACATATGTGGGACGGTTACCATGCCAAATAACCAGTCCCAAATCACTAAATTTTTGAAGACAATGTATAGAGCATACTTTGGAATTAAGCTAGGGGACCAGGACAAAAATTTCGCCCCTCATATGTGCTGCAAGACGTGCATTGAAAATTTAAGAAGATGGAGCAAAGGCAGAGCGAAATCTTCGCCTTTTGGAATTCCCATGATTTGGAGAGAAGGAAAGGATCACGTGACAGATTGCTATTTCTGCATGACAAACCTCCAAGGTGGGCTTATAAATTTATTTTTCTTAAATATTTTGAAATCCTCGTATGAAACTTGACATAATATTCACCATAATGTAATATTCACCATATATAGCATAATATTCACCATAATGGTAATCATACATTTACATATACATATTGTTATAGAAAATACATTTACACATACATATTGTTATACAAGTTACATTTACATATACATATTGTTATAGAAAATACATTTACACATACATATTGTTATACAAGTTACATTTACATATACAGTGATTGTATATTTTCTTTCTTTTTCATTCATATTGTCCCCGAAGGGACAATATGAATGAAAAAGAAAGAAAATATACAGACTCCATCGACCTATTTCATATCTTACAGACCGCAGCCTTCCCTCACGAGCCTCCACTGTCTGAATGCTTCTTCTGTTTCATATGCAAGTTTTATATCCATGTTTCTGTGTTTTTATTTTCAGGAGTTAACAAGAAGAATAAACACATTGTTGTATACCCTGACATTCCTTCTGCTATGAGACCTGTACCCCATGGTCCTGGAATTCCAATACCCGACCCACCTCAAACCCTGGACTTCGATGATTCTGATGATGAATCAATGACCAATGCCAATGACCAGTCCCAGTCGTATATACACCTCAAAATACCGCTTCAAATGAGCCAAGGCCTCTCAACCAGGCCAAACTTAATGATCTTACAAGGGATTTAGGACTTTCCAAATTAGCTGCCGAGATCTTGGGCTCACGACTTCGAGAGGACAACTTGCTGGCTCCGGGAACAACATTCTCCTGGTATAGGAAACGAGAGGAAGAATTCCGCAAGTTTTTTGCAGTGCACGAAAATACCTCTTCCTTAGTGTACTGCTGCAATGTTGAGGGGCTAATCGAATCCTTGGGCCTGCCATATAACGCATCATAATGGAAGCTATTTATAGACCCGTCTAAACGAAGTTTGAAAGCAGTACTTCTCAACATTGGGAATAGGGTTGCATCAGTCCCTGTAGCACATTCCGTACAACTTACTGAGAGCTACGATAACATGAAAATTTTACTGGATGCTCTCGTATACGACCAACATAACTGGAGGATCTGTGGAGATTTGAAGGTAATACTAATATTATAAGTAAACTATTGCTATTGACTATGTTGTTTTTCCAAAGGTTATTTGAGAGCGTATAAGAACACTTAACTTCCCCACAGAAGTGATACAGTCCAATGCATAGATTTTTTTATCTGATAGAACAAATTCTCTAAATTCTTTAAATATTTTCATTTTTTTTCAGATTGTGGCATTTGTATTGGGAATGCAAGGGGGATACACGAAATACCCATGTTTCCTCTGCAAATGGGATAGCCGAGCGGATGAGAAGCACTATGCACAGCGTGAATGGGCATCCAGAGAGAATTTTGAACCTGGGTCGCATAATGTCGTTTCAGTGCCCCTTGTAACACCAACAAAAATTTTGCTCCCACCACTTCATATTAAGCTGGGCTTGATGAAAAATTTCATCAAATCAATGAATAAGGAGGGTTCATCATTCCGATATCTCGAGAGTAAATTTCCTCATATATCTGATGCTAAACTAAATGCTGGGGTTTTTGATGGTCCTCAGATTCGAACTTTGATCAAGGATACTCAGTTCGAAAACGCAATGACTCCAACTGAGAAGAATGCCTGGCAGGCATTCAAATCAGTTGTCACTGATTTTCTTGGCAAGCGTAGAAGTCCAGAATACGAGTCCGTTGTCGAAAACTTGATGGAAGCTTTCAAAGCTCATGGGTCGCGCATGTCCATAAAAATGCACTTTTTGTGGTCCCACTTGGACTATTTTCCTGAAAATTGCGGGGATTATAGTGAGGAACAGGGTGAACGATTTCACTAACATATCAAAATAATGGAAGAGAGGTACCAGGGAAACTGGGATATCAATATGCTGGCGGACTATTGCTGGTGTTTGAAGCGAGACGTGCCCGAAGAAAAACACAGACGGAAAGCCAAAAAAACTTCATTCCTTCCTCAATAAACTTTTTTCCATATTCATTGTATGAATAAAAGTATTTATTCACACAATGTTTTCATTTTTCACGAGTGTTCTTATAATATTACTCGTATCTACAGTGTTTAAGCTAAAAAATCAATAAATTTGGGGATAAAATTGGACTTATAATAAATGGCCAATAGAGAAAAAACCTGACCTGATTGAGGAAAACCAATGTCATTTTCGAATTCAGCATGGTCGAATTATATAATATGAGTTGAAAAAACCCTCACAGAAGACAAAAAAATTTCATATGAATACCAGTGTAATGCGTTCCAATTGTCCGGACCTGCAACTGAATGTAGTTTCATTTGTCCTATAGCTCTCGCCACATCTTCTGGTGTAAACTCAAAGTCTGTTATATACTCTCCTTGCAATTCCTCTTCAAAGAATGCATTTATGTCAGGTATCGCTTTGTCACTTTTTGGGGTACTGAAAACTGATTCATATTGAGCTCTCAATGTATCAGATATTTATTTTGGATTGTCGGTTAATTCATTATTTCCCATCCTTAAGGGCCCAATAGCGGCGCGCGTTTTTGTTTTCCTTTTTTGCATAGCTATAGAAGTATTTTGGATTTTCCTTTATTGCTTCTACCGCCTTTTCCTCTTCCCTCTCTGTATGGTCCTTAATCAGGGCTTCTATTTCCCTATCGATACCCTCCAGTTTTTCTTTTATTGTTTTCCTGTCATTATCTCCGCAGTTTCCTAACTTCGCCACCACTCTCTTTCTTTTGCGGAATAGTCTTCTCTTTTGCCTTTCTAGCCAGCTCCTCTTTCCATTTGGCTGTGATTTCGGAGCATATTTTTCTAAAATTCTCAGCATTTTTTCCTCCAAGGTTGTTAGCATTTCTTCAGTTGTTTTATTCTCGAAAATTGTTCTCCATTCTATTTGAGCCATGTGCGATCTGATTGCTTCCCAATTTATAGTCTTCGAGTTTAAGTTAAATGCCCCGAATTTACTTCTTTCCACAATATGTGTATTGTCTTCTAATGCTGCCGTCATATTTGTTGATATCTCGATTAAGTTGTGGTCTGAGATAATGGTTGGGGTTATTTTTATATCAGCAATCAAGTTCGTGTTATTCGTGAATACCAGATCCAGGCAGTTATTTTTTCTGGTATTTTCTGTTATCTCCTGTGTCAGCATAAACTCGTTTGTGAGAGCCATCAACATTTTTCCTATATATATATAATATATATATATATATATATATATATATAAAATTAAAACAAGACAAAACAGTTTCTATAAAACCAATTCTTAAAAACAAAATTTAAAAAGACTAAAAGAAGGTTAAATTCAAAGTTATTAAAATTTACATATAAAATTACAAGAAATTTAAAAAGCTATTTTTAAATTACATATACTAAATTTGAAATTAATACAATGGAATAACACTACTAACCCTTCATTGCTGGTTCCGAGGCACAAGTAATTTTAAAACAAAACACATGGAACATACTATGGGTTGGGTGGTTGGAGAGTTATAAATTGGGAAGGGGGAATTATAAAAAATTTAAAGGGACAGCTGAGGAATCAACATTTAGAGAAGGGGTCAATGTTTTTATATAAAGAGATTCCAAAATTCTAAGTGAATTGGAACAAGAGTTATACCAGAGAATTTTAAAATTATCTAAAGTGACATCAGTTTTACATTTAATACTATGTTCCCGGATACTAGAGGCTTCTTTTTTATTTAAAAATTTTACCTGTTCGGCAACTTATTCCCATATGCGAATAAAATCTAGCCCTGAGAGAGCGCACGGTGCTGCCAATATAAGTACCAAGGAGACACCTTGGGCATGTAAATAAATATACAACACCGCTACGCAACGAATCAGGAGTTCGATCCTTCGCTGAGAAAAAGCTACCTAAAGATGTTTTATTAATAAATATAATGTGAAAATCAGTATGATAAAAATTTTTTTTAACAACTTCGTAAATTTAAGTTTAAATTCTTTATTCATGGGACCCATTTCAGGTACCAAGAAATATTTTACATCTTTAGGCACTGAAATACAGGGAAGTTGAGGGCTATAAACATTATTTACGAAAGATCTTATTAGTTTATCTACATATTGAACAGGAAAACTATTATTGGTAAAATATAATCTTAAATTATTAAATTCATCGTTAAGTAAGGTAAAACTAGAAGTCAAATTATATCCTCTGAACAAGAGTGTTTTAATGCACGACATCTTATAGTTAAAATCAGTAAAACTAAAAAAATTCATGCCCAAACCGGTAAAAGTGGGTTTCCTGTAAACTGATGTAGTAATAGAATCCCCTTTTTTCGAAATTAAAAGATCTAAAAAGGGAAGGGAGCCATTTTCCTCAGTTTCCATTGTATAAGTTATATTGGGGTGCAGAGAATTTAAGAAATTAAAAAATTGTTGCGCTTGTACAGCATTATCAAAGACAGCTATCGAGTCATCAACGAAGCGTCGGTAAAAAATTGGTTTAAAATGGGTGGGAGATTGTCTAAAAATTATACATTCTAAATGAGTCATAAAAAAAATCAGCTGATAAAGGTCCGACGGGTGATCCCATCCCAACACCATCAATTTGTTGGTAAACCTTATTAGTGAAAGTAAAATAACATTGATTAAAAACCAGTTCTAAAAGTTCCTTAAAATAAGACCATGAAAAACCATGAAAACTATCAACAGAGCTAAAAACCCTATCTAAAATAATGGCAATAGTTTCTGATACAGGTACGTTCGTGAAAAGCGACTTTACATCAAAACTGACAAAAAACTTTTTTGAACCGAAATTCTCACTAAGATCTTTTTGAAATTCATAAGAGTTATTTATGGTATACGCATTTTTCGCAAAAGGTGACAAAAGACCAACAACAAATTTTGCCAATTGAAAGGTAGGTAAGTTATACGAAGCTAAAATAGGACGGAGAGGTGTTCCAACTTTATGGATTTTAGGCAAACAGTATAATTGAGCAAGATCAGAACCAGATACGAACAACTGAGAGTAAGTATCGTTTTTTATTATCTTTAAAGACTTTAATCGTGACAAAAATCTATTAACTTTGTCTTCCAACTTTAAAATGACTTTATTGACGGGTTCAAGAATTTGTTTGAATTTGCTATCATCACTTAAGATTTCATTAGTTTTATTTATGTAATCAGATTTATTCAAAATAACAACTCCGTTACCCTTGTCCGGTCTAGTCACGACAATCTCCTGGTTCTTTGCCAAATTCTTAATAACCTGCAAGTCACTCTTCTTAAATATAAAAGATTTAAATTTAAGGTTTCTAAGTTTATGAAAAAATTCATGAGTTAAATTAGCAAACTGACACTTAAAATTATTAAAATCACCAACATGGGGAACATTTTTCAAGCCATTAAAAATTTTTCAAAGTAAAGAAAAAACGAAGGCTTATATATTTGAAATAACGGAAGCTTAAATTGCAAGCCAAATGAGAGTAAAAACTTTTCCCGAGGGGAGAGGGTGTAACTAGAAAAATTCGAAATTACTTTATCAGAATTGAAAAAATTAGGTGAATTCAGGTCCAGGGCCTTTAACTTACGTTCATGAGTTTCAGAAATGGTAGAATGAAACTTTTCAAGATCACGTTGTACAAGAGAAATTATTAATAAATAATCCAACAACGAAAGGGTATTTTTAAGAGTAATTATATGATGCTCAAGCGACTTATTATGCGAGTCTGAAATTTTGATTTTATAATTAATTTCATTATTTAACAAATATTCCAGAGAAGATTGATAAAATTCAGAGTCATACAGATTTTCTCGATAAAGTTTGAAATAAACGAATTTCGGGAAAACCCTACATGTACGACACATTTCAAGAAAATAACAGTCGAGTTTAGACTTGAGAAGCTTTCGTGAAGTCTTCCAAACATGGCGATAAACCATAAGTCCATCTTGTCCATACCTTGAGTATATATATTCATGCGGGTTGCTTCTAAAAAGCTTCAATTTAATATTCAAGAGAAATCCAATGACAAGGAGGAATGTAAATTCCATGAAAAGTCTTCTTTAATGCAACGTTTCGAGCAATATGCTCATCTTCAGGCCTGATTTTAACTATAAGATGTCGTGCATTAAAACACTCTTGTTCAGAGGATATAATTTGACTTCTAGTTTTACCTTACTTAACGATGAATTTAATAATTTAAGATTATATTTTACCAATAATAGTTTTCCTGTTCAATATGTAGATAAACTAATAAGATCTTTCGTAAATAATGTTTATAGCCCTCAACTTCCCTGTATTTCAGTGCCTAAAGATGTAAAATATTTCTTGGTACCTGAAATGGGTCCCATGAATAAAGAATTTAAACTTAAATTTACGAAGTTGTTAAAAAAAAATTTTATCATACTGATTTTCACATTATATTTATTAATAAAACATCTTTAGGTAGCTTTTTCTCAGCGAAGGATCGAACTCCTGATTCGTTGCGTAGCGGTGTTGTATATTTATTTACTTGCCCAAGGTGTCTCCTTGGTACTTATATTGGCAGCACCGTGCGCTCTCTCAGGGCTAGATTTTATTCGCATATGGGAATAAGTTGCCGAACAGGTAAAATTTTTAAATAAAAAAGAAGCCTCTAGTATCCGGGAACATAGTATTAAATGTAAAACTGATGTCACTTTAGATAATTTTAAAATTCTCGGGTATAACTCTTGTTCCAACTCACTTAGAATTTTGGAATCTCTTTATATAAAAACATTGACCCCTTCTCTAAATGTTGATTCCTCAGCTGTCCCTTTAAATTTTTTATAATTCCCCCTTCCCAATTTATAACTCTCCAACCACCCAACCCATAGTATGTTCCATGTTTTGTTTTAAAATTACTTGTGCCTCGGAACCAGCAATGAAGGGTTAGTAGTGTTATTCCATTGTATTAATTTCAAATTTAGTATATGTAATTTAAAAATAGCTTTTTAAATTTCTTGTAATTTTATATGTAAATTTTAATAACTTTGAATTTAACCTTCTTTTAGTCTTTTTAAATTTTGTTTATATATATATATATATATATATATATATATATGGTGTGGTTGTAATAATACATTTCTTGATAACTTAAAAATTTATAGAAAGTTCTACAGGTCGGGTTTATAATTACTAAAACTTTTAAGAATTGCCTGAGGAACCAGGCTCGAGACCCGATGCCGGCAGTCGAAGCGTAGCATATCCATTTAATCTTCCTTCCTGATAACGTCATCTAGACAGCTGAATTTTATTATACGTTGAATGTATTATTTGAAAGTGAAAGATTTTACACGCTTGTTAATTAAAAATTTATAGAAAGTTCTACAGGTAGGATGTTAGAATTATTAACAATCGGGCTCGTTACTCGGTGCCGGCAGATGATGCGTACCATACCCATCTAATCTTACTTTTGAAATCTGTCAGGATATCTGCTTTGTGATTATAATTTGCCAGGCATCCTAATCGGCATTTTCTCTTATTGCAACTTTTTAAACTTTAATTTAATTTAACTTTAAATGAAAAATATTCAGTATGAACTAATTTTAATTTCTCCTTAAAGGACCGATGCGGAACTTGATAGTGTTATAGATAATTCTCGCGATAGTTTTCATGAAAGGCAAGTAAATGATGACAATTTGGAGGCTTTACCGCGCAGCCAGCCCAGTGTCATGAATACCGAGGTCGAGGTATTGGCTCACATCCGGTCCATCGAATGCCAGGTCATGGAGGAACTAATGTAATTTTTTTTTGTGGTTAAGAACAAAACATATTGCATTTTTATTTAATTTATTAAATGGACGAAAGCAGGTTTTAGTACAATTCAGCTTACAGAACTAGCGTCCGTTAAATAAAACTAACATTAATGGAGACATTTTACAGTTATAATTATATATACACACACGTAAATCTTTACACAACACAAAAAGTGCGTACAAATGGGAACCTTTTTTATCTGTCTGCATACCAATTCATCATTCATCTCAGTGTCACACAAATCGAATCATTTAAAAAAAATTATAAATCCCTCCCCACGTGACATATGCAGGAGAAATGAAAGACAGTACATGCCACAAGTATTACTAAACTATCCTTGGAAACGGTAAGGATTCCAGACAATTTCAGGGACATGTAGCTGTTCGATAAATTGTACAACCACAGGGTCACTCCTGGGTTGAGTGCCGATTGAATCAAAATAGTACATTCTTTCCCTATTTTTAAAATAGATCGCAAACCAATGAATCCCCTCACTACCAAAAATGTCTCTGTTCAAGATAAGGCTATACCAATCTCTCGTAGTTGGCAATTTCAATGTTTCATTCTTCGCAAACACACCGATAAATTTGGAGCGTGTGATTCGGTCGCTTTTCATTACTCTCTGGAGTGTATTCGCGTCCATTTTAAAAGTCTGTGACAACGTTCAGGAAGCCGTCAATTTCTATTAGAGCTTGTGATTCGAGATATACTAGTACACTAATAGGCGCGTCTATAGAGTTGGCGAATTCCAACTTCACCGAGATGTTCCCACTTTGTTGTGGACTTAAGTGTATATTTACACTAGCAGATAAGTTGGGGGTAATATCAAATGAGTAAAGGTTAAATTGTTCGAAAAATTCTTTCTGCGTTACACCAAATCCAAGCTCGTCACAGCCACTGGCAAATTGGGCCAGATTACTACAAGTTCTCGCGCAGAGCGGAAACACCGCGTCTGATCAGTAGTCCGTAACGATAGTCCCGCTCAATGCAACGCCATTCATTTATAGAGTTATATTTTTAAGGCCGAAATTCTCGAAACTAAAGGCGCTCTTTTTATATTTTCCATTCGTCGAAGCGTGATTCTGCATTCCAATTAATATCCTTTTAGGTAGAACTCCCATGGCCACGTTTTCTAGCTGCTTCGAGCCAACCCTGCGGGCACCGTGTATAGCTTCATCTGTACTCTATTAATTGGGTATTTTACCGTTGCGTGTATTAATTTTTTTTCAATTTCTACATATTTCGGGGAACTTAACTTTACTCGTCGTACACGCAGATATGTTTCCATGATGTGAATCACAACGGGTTTTGCGCCCTCTTCTTGATCAGGTCCCAGATTTATGCAGATCTCAGGATTCGTGCGGTTGAGTTTTCTTCATGTCGCCGTTCATAAGCAGTTTCTCCTGGAACGTGAAGTCTGAAGACGTCCAAAACATTCGTATATCTTTTTTTAGAATTTTTAAATTTATCCTTTATACTACTTTCGTCTTTAGTCTGATAATAGCCCTCGGCAGTTAAAAAGGTATCCTTCGCTTCTTTTGAAAAGTTGAGGACATTTTCCAGATAGGCTCGTAGGTGATAATAACCCGTTCCTGCCGAGATGTTAACCTGATTTAAATACACCTCACACTGGCTGAATATGGAGTGTAGAAAGTTGGTTTCAGGGTATGCAGAGTAACTATCATCGCAGTCCGTTCCATCTGAATGGGCTATACGCAGTTTAGCGTACATGTGCATGCAGCTTGGATCAAAAAAGTATGGGCCTGAGCTGGGTATCACGAATTCTATAGGGGCACTCGGTGAACTAATTGTGTTTAATGGGTTAATTGTAATAAAGTCGCTATGCTCAATAGAAACCTGTGTAGGGGCATATCAAAGAGGGACAGTTCCGATTTACAACATTGCGAGCTACATGGATGGATGAAACGCGCCATGACGAGTCAGAAATAGTGCCACCTCTTCGACAAGTAGTAATCAGCCTATGATTCGTGAGAGTAGTGTCCTCAGCTTATATCAGTTAAAAAAATGATCAGCCATAGGCTTCATACGCTTAGAACACTTCTTTTTTATGTCCTTTTACGTTTAGCGCCACGTGTTGGTAACCCCTTCTTCCGGACAGCCCTCTCTCTTCTTTCCACCACCACGCATTTTTCTCTTTGCATCTTTGATGATTTCGTCCGTACGTTTTAAATGTTTTTTAGAGCTTCTTTAGGTTTAGTTCCACCCATGTCTTCTACCGCGTTAAAACCTGATTGTAACGCCTTCCTCCCGAGGTATCTAGCACCCCTCTTCAACAATGGGACAGCCGTGCGTAGTATGGTTGAAAAAATGGATCCAAGCCCACTCCCACGCTGATATCTCACCTCGATAGACTGTGAAAGGCCTTCGGGTCATTATAACTGAATGCGACGAAAGTGTAGCTTCACTGTTAAGCTCCCATCACCGAATGGGAAATTTTTTCCCTCAATCGTTCTTATATATATGAGATATTGGTTAATAGATTAGTCGCAACATTCACATAATGGGGCTTGTCATATGTAATGCTCAAACTCTTCCCTCTATGGTTGGGAATGTGTACAATGCGCAGCAGGCGCGCCTGGGTGTCCCCAACAAATTGATGCCACGATATTGCTGTAAATATAGCACATGTCTGGGGATGGGTAGCTTTCACCCAATTTCTCCAATTTCAACTGATACATTAAGCTGGACAAGTCATGTTGTGCCTCGTGAAAGGTATCTCTTTGGAGGCTGCCATATCGACCCTCGGCACAATTGTGAACAGCTCTTTGTCTTTAATATTTCTACTAAGCGTTGATTTTAACTTCAACGTGCGTGCAGGCGTGTCTATGTTTACGACTTCAAAAAGTAAATCGTTTGTCAGGTACGACTTTTCAAGACTCTTCGTTAAGCCCATCACAATGTCCGTGGCTGTGTCATAATGACCGATTCCTAGTGTTACATTTATACTATAGAACTGTACCTCACCGAACAGGACTGATCGCATAGTGTTGTCTAAGGATATGCCTAATTATTCACACTCATCGACTCTTCTAAGGATCAGAAATATGATTTGCTCATTTTCAAGAGTTAAAAATTTGGTGGCTAGCTGGAATTCACAAACACCAACTTCGTACGAATCACGTTCCAACTCAATGGGTCAATGGAGTTCTGTTACACAGTTGGCCAGGGTGATGTTAGGATGTACAGACGGCGAAGAAGAGGACGGGAGTGTGACAGAGAAGTTGCATACTATTTAAGCTTCATTATTGCAGCAGCTTTTTTATAGGTGTTGAAGCTTTCTGGGTACTGCAGCCATTTCACCAGGTCAATTTTTCTCTTTCCTGAACCTTTACTGCCTAAAATTTTTACAATTTTAAACACACTTTTTCCTAAATTAAAAGATACATACTGCACCTCCTCGCAATAAAAGCCTCCTGCGACTTCTTCCCGACTAAATATTCAACGTAATACTTCATTATCTCGCCTTTATGTCTCGTAGCACGAACTTTAAAAATCTCACGTGTCCATCCTTGCTCAAATCCCTTCGCGAATTTATTTCCCGAACGTGATAGCCTTACATAATCATTGATTTTGAAACGTGTAGAGTGTGATGGCGGTGCTCCATCTCTTCTTACCTCTGTGCACGTACCTCTTTCTAAAACATCGTTAGGTGTTGTACCAATCGTACGGTGGTGTGAACGGTTGTATGACGATGCGAATGACCCCAGAACGTTTATATATCTGTATGTGTTTTTATGTGTAAAATAGCGATGTATGCGTTCCTTTATGGTAAGTTGAACTCTTTCAGCTAAAGAGGCCTTATGTATAGAACTGCTAGTTTAGTAACTGATATTAAACTGTCAGCATGTTCTGGAAAGCGCGGCCTATAAATTCTTTCCCCATATCCGTACAAAAATAGCCAGGAACCGTCTTCTTTCAACATCAACGTTTTGGTAGCTTTAACAACTGTTTCAGGCGATTTATTTTTCAGAGGAATTAGCCACAGATATCTAGAGAATACATCTATCATGCATAGGATGTAGCGGTAGCCGTCATTATATACTGAATATCTTTGTATGTCTGTTAAATCCGCTTGCCAAATAGAGTCAATCGAAACCGCTGTTGTCATGGCCGTTTTAAACCTTTTTCTCACTGGTTTATGAAGTGTATAAGCATCCTGCTCCCGCAAAAACTTTTCAACATTTTTTCCATACTCCACCATTGTAAACACCTCTGTACAGTCTATTAATGCCACCATAGGAGGCTGGGTTAGAAATGTCATAATAGCGTTTTCTTAATATGTTAACCATTTGCGTATTTTAGAGACACGTGGATAAGGTTGGCCGTTTGTTCTTTTCTTTCTCCTCTTCAGAGATGCTACTGTTGGGGGCGATGGCGTACTCAGTTGCGACACATGCGAGACTTGCTCCAAGTCTTTTAACCTACTCAGATTTCCTATCAATGTTTTGGGGACATTTATTTATTGTAGTCTTGCTTTAATATGCTTCCATCCTGTCGGTGAGGGCCTGTCCCACTTTCTCACCAGATCATGGACAATGTCGACGATATTGAATACCTGTACCCTTGTTCCTTCCTGTATCGGTCCACTGTATGATGGGGTCCTCACCCAATAGATTATAAAGACTTAAGCCTTTATTCCTCAATGTATGTAGGGACACTGCTTTTTAATACATGCTCGATGTGTTGCCTTCCGTTATTCTTTGGTTGGTCATCTCTAACGTCGGGCCCATGTCCTATGTCGCCATGATCATCGTTGCTCGCGCTGTGCCTAATAACCACGGGGAGCTCTGTCGGATTCTTATAATTTTTGTACTCATGAAGAAATTTCTGCAGAGCCTCTTGGTATAAGATCTTTTTCTTATCAGATGACTTTTCACTGTTTAATAGGGCTAACAATTCGCTTTCCATTCTTTTAAGCCTACTTTTACAGGGTTCTAGAGCCGTGTCTGGAATCTTTGGACTTTGCAATGAAGCATACACCTCGTGCGGAATCACTACCACTTTCTTCATTTTATTAATCTAGTCAGTAAAGATGCCAAAACTGAAAATAAGATAGGGAGGAATGATCCCCTCTTTGTACAATAATTCGCTTTTTCTTCCCCACACTTTGACTTTTACGAGCAAGCGCACGTATTATGTTCTTGTAACGACGTAAGCGAGCCTTCTGAGGGGGTTTCATTGGCACATTACATTTTATAACATTAAGACAGATTTCACAGATGCATTTTAAAAAGTCGGAGTCGATATTTTTAACAAACATCTGTTGCAGTGCCCGGGGCAATCGTTGATAGATTTTTATTAATTCACGATATTTCTTCAACCTATTTGTCATTCTGGAATATATACCGTTTCAGGCTCGTTTGGGAATATATTCGTTCTTAGAAGCACCCTAAACGTGTTTCGCGGGTGAAGGTCACAAAGCAAATATCCGTAACGCTGACTTGTGGCTTCTTTATAAACCTCCAAAAACTCCTTACGCTGATTCGGGAACATTTGATTGGCTAATACCCCAATTTGTGACACATCTCTACGTTGCGCGAATAAGACTAGATATTGTGTATTTAACGACACATCGCGCATGTATCTATTTTTGAAAAATAGATTCTGATTGATGAAGAATACGCTTATGTTAAGATGGTGGGAGAACACTGTAAATGTCTCGGCAAACGTTTTATCCATTTCCAACATGAGATCGTCAATTACAATGACTGTATGCTCATTTCCCTTTAACGAATTAACGTCATATACACCTTTGTGGAACAAAATATCATCTTGGTACTCGTTGAACACTGATTGATACGTCGAATAGCACCATATTACTTTATGCACAAATTTTGAGAACATCTCCCCTTATCTTTAATGATTTTAAGCATAAACACAGTTTTACCACATCCTGTAGGGCCAGATATAATACATGTGGAGGGGCTTGTGAACCTGAATTTTTCTACAGATTCCATCTCTAACACGTCACACCCTAAGTGGGTCATTTACAAAATATAACAAAATTTAAGTGCTGCTCCTTATATTCTTGTTTTTCTTCTTCCACAGAACCGTGAATGACGACGATGTACACCCCATCATCGATATTACAGATGCCCCGATGACCGTGTAGCTACAGACTCCATCCCGCTGACGAACCCTCACCAGCGATCTGTAGCACGCGAATTCAAAGCGGAAGCATGATGAAGAACCCTCCACGTCAGGTATAAAGCGTGCCAGGATTGCGCCGGTTGTTAGACCCCAGTAATAGAGCCCCAACCCTCTACGTCTTACGACAACCCCCACAATAGTACCTTCCTCAAATATACCCCTTATTCCTGTTCAATTCCGGGTACTTCCTCCACACCAGCAGCAGCAGCTTCTCGTGCTGTGGAGGAAGGTATAACATTCGAGTTGGTGCGCACCGCTACCCCACCCCTGCCCTGACTAGAAATCGGTACGTGGTCAGGGTTGACCCTGGATCCTGTATAGCAACGGTGTTGGACTGCGCGCGCGTAGTTGAACGTATTGTGGAGTTTGCCCTTCAGAACCGCGACGAACGTGAAGTCCGGACGAGGTTGTCCTTCAGGTTCGGTTCAGATGACGGGGATGTAGATGATTTTTGGGTAGTAATACCGTTCAGACGCTTGGCAGCTGTAGACAGAATATATCTTGGGCCGTATAATGCAGGCCTCTCAAAGTAGTACAGCCTTCAATATGGACAACTTCACGTAGATATTGACAGAGTATTCCGGGTTGCGGGTCATAGTGCCACACCTTATACTCTTAATTTCAATTCTCCGGTTATTTACAGAAAGCATTTAAACGTCGATCGTGGTTGCGGCTTTATAGCAATAGTCTTAGCTCATATGTTCACTGTGCTAAATACATGGACGAAAAAATTTGGTTGCCTACGGTTGTGCAGCGTGCCCGTAAACTGGCTTCAGATTGTAAGCTTGAGTTTGAGTGTAATATGGGTCCTGAAGAGCTGAGAAGGGTCGAGCAGGAAATGAATGTTCGTATAGTTGTATTTGGAATGGATGATCGTCGTAGGACTGTGTATGTTTTTAAAAGCTGTGTGAGAGATCGTACAAGACCTCTACTTATTTTAGGATTGTCAGGAACATCGTATCTCCCCATCCGTAATATAAGGACTCTCTACGCTAGTTATGATAAAAGTCGAAAATATGGAAGGCATCATGATTTGTGTAAGGGATGTCTCGAGTTTGGATGATATAGTGAAACATTGTAAGGAGTGCTACATGGTATGTGAGCAGTGTAAAAGCCCCAAATGTGAAAGTCGTGTAGTTGAAACGAGAAGAGGGAATGTAATGTGTGTAGACGTACATTTTTCAATAATAAATGCTTTGAGCTCCATAAATCATTGGCACTTGCAGGAAAATGAGAATCTGTGAATGCGGCATGTTTCATATGATGGATAATTGGGGTAAGTTTGTGCATAAATGCGATGAAATTCACTGTTCTACATGTCATGAAAAATATAAGGCGGATGGAGTGAAGCATGTATGTTATATGCTAAGAATGCATAACCGTGTACTACGATATAGAAACATACACGAACGCTGAAACCAAAGAGGTTATTCCACATTTACTTGTAAGCCAGACTATCTGTGATGAGTGCATGGAGATCGAGTGTGATGAATGTTACAAATGTGGTAAACGGACAAACGTTTTTAAAACGCTTGCATACGACAGCCCTGTGAAACTCTTTGTATCCTATATTGTGAAGTTATCTCATATGATGGATAATTGGGGTAAGTTTTTGCATAAATGCAATGAAATTCACTGTTCTACATGTCATGAAAAATATAAGGCGGATGGAGTGAAGCATGTATGTTATATGTAGAATGCATAACCGTGTATTACGATATAGAAACATAGACGAACGCTGAAACCAAAGAGGTTATTCCACATTTACTTGTAAGCCAGACTATCTGTGATGAGTGCATGGAGATCGAGTGTGATGAATGTTACAAATGTGGTAAACGGACAAACGTTTTTAAAACGCTTGCATACGACAGCCCTGTGAAACTCTTTGTATCCTATATTGTGAAGTTAGCGTCCAAGTTAAAAAAAAAATGACTGTCTATATTCTTGCCCATAATGGAGCAAAATTTTACATACAGTTCCTTTATAAAGAGTTGTTTGAACACGAGTCATCTGAGATATTTACAGGTGATCCTTTGAAAAGAGGCAACAAATTAATACAGATGCAGATAAGAGGTAATGTTCAGTTTAAAGACACCCTACTGTTCACACCTTGTAAATTAGCAAAGGTACCCAAGGTCATGGGCGCAGCCGCTGAAGTTTCAAAAGGGTATTTCCCTTACACATTCCTCACTAGCGAAACTTTAAATTACGTAGGACTACCTCCACCCAAACATTACTTTAACTACACCAACATGAGTGACAGTGAGCGTGAAGATTTTGACCGCTACTACAACAGTTTTAATGAAGCTAGGCCGTACAATATAGCTGATGAATGTGAAAGTTATTGTGTGAATGATGTGCGCGTGCTTTGAGTATGTTTCTATGCCTTTAGAAGGATGTACAATTGTACATAGCCCGTTTCAAATGCGATCCGCTGCAGGTCCCAACCACGATCCCCTCATTATGTTTTACGGTGTTCAAGAATAACTTGATGCCTAAAGACACCTTGGCCGTCATTCACAGAAACAATTCCCGCATTTATGGGCACAAGGCTATTTACTGGCTCATATACATCCAGCAACAGAACTGGGTATATATAAAGCACGCCCGCAATACGGGTGAAGTACCTATTAAAGTCAATGGTCGTGTTTTTTGGGTTGATGGTCTAACTGAGGATCCAACCACTGGTGAGAAGACTGTGTACTTCTTTAACGGCTGCTGGTGGCATGGATGCCCACGCCCTCAGTGTGCCGTCACAGGGGACCTCCATGGAAGATCCCCCGTAACCGCGATCAACTTATCGACTCACAGTTCACACACAAGATCGTGTGGGGGTATGAGTATGATGCACGGTTGGAAACAGATGACCATTACCGTGAAGAAATAAGGGCCATCAAACGTTCAATGGTGTTGGATCCTCTCAAATGCGGCGATAACTTGTTCGGTGGGCGTACAAATCCATTGAAGCTATACTTTCCACCTACGGAGGGCGTGAAACTCCATTACTACGACTTCTGTTCTTTATACCCTTACGTGATGAAGAACAATCCGTACCCCCCATAGGTGCCCCTGAAAAGCTGATGGGTCCCGCCATGTCAACCATCGAGGAGTTCTCAGCTAACTTGAGTGAGCGCTACTTTGGACTCTCTTTCGTAGACGTGCTCCCCCATCGCGATTTATGGATGCCGACCTTACCCGTCGTTATAGATCACAAGCTCATGTTTCCCTGTGCGTGAAGTGCGCAGAGGAAAACAACGGTGATTGTAATCATACAACCAATCAGCGTAAGATCAGAGGTGTATATACAAACCCTGAGCTGGACCTAGCCGTTCGCCATGGATACAGAATATTGAAGATACATGAGGTGTGGAGGTTTCAGAAACTACCCAACCTTTTTACGCCGTATATAAACGCTTTTTTGAAGGATAAGGTAGAAACCTCGAGGTATCCGCGAGGAGTTGATACCGAAGATAAAAAAACGGCTTATATTCAACGTTACCGTGCCCATGAATATACAGCTTGGCCGCTGCCAAATTGTTAAGAATCCTGGCAAGCGCTTTAGTGCAAAGTTGTGTCTAAACAGTCTTTGGAGAAAATTTGCGCAGAATACTGGCAAAGGGAACGTTCATTTGGCACAAAGTTATAGTGAAGTCTGGGATTATGCCAACGGTCCAGATAAAGAGGTGATGGGGATCGTGAATGTAGGTAATACTTACATAATAAAGTACAACATCACCGAACTGGCCACAGATACCTCACGTGTTACAAACATACCTGTAGCCAGCTTCACAACGGCCTACGCCCGCATCAAGCTTTGGGGACTACTGCACTCTTTTGGGCGGAGGGAGCTGTACGCTGACACAGATAGCGTAATATTCACAGCGAGGAATGGTGAATACATGCCTGCTAGTGGGGAATTCCTCGGAGAGTTAACTGACGAGATCAAGGATGAGTATGGTGATGGTGCATACGCTGACTCATTTGTATCAACAGGGCCAAAAACTTATGGGGTACGGATGAGGATGGGGAGGATATGAAATATATCGTGAAGGTTAAGGGTATCACGCTTAACCATGCGAACCGACGAGTCGTTAACTTTGACTCGTTGAAGGATCTAATGTGCTTGGAAGATGAAGGCAACCATCCACTCCAACTGACTGTGGGGACTCACAATTTTCGGTGCAGAAAATGGTGTGTGTGAAGGAACTTAGGGGCACGAAGGTATGCCGCAACACCTATAGGAAACGTTACCAGGTGCCTGGTACCTATGATAACGTACCCTTTGGGTACCTTATTCCTTGATTGTTTATATATATATATGAAAATTATTTCACGAAAGTAACAAGTGAAAAATATTTATGATGAATAAAACCACGAAGGAAAGGAAACCCAGAATGGTGCTCAAGCGCTTTCGTCTAACGACATACTCAGGAACACTGAAGTAAATAAAGAGTTCAAAACTATATACAGGTTAAAATATATATATATATATATATATATTATATATATATATGTATAATAAATATAGAAATAAAAATTGTGGGAGAAGCATACAAATTTGTAAGGAAAACTACCACTTTAGCACTTACCCGAATTCAACACAAGATCAAATGGATTGTTTACAACCAATTTTGTATTTAATGCCTGAATGTTATATAGGTCACAAAAAAAATATAAAAATAAATTGAAAAATAAAAATTGTAAGAGGAGCATACAAATTTATAAGGGAAAACTACCCAAGTTTTAGCACTCTCCCCTTCTTGTCTAAATCCGTTCTGAACGAATTCAACACAAGATCAAATGGATTCTTTACAACCAATTTTATAGATAAGGCCTGAATGATATATAGGTCACAAAAAATAAAAAAATAAAAAAATAAATTGAAAAATAAAAATTGTAAGAGAAGCATACAAATTTATAAGGGAAAACTACAAAGTTTTAGCACTCTGCCCTTCTTGTCTAAATCCATTCTGAACGAATTCAAAAAAACAGGATCGAGTTGAAAAAGACCTTTGCTCATGTTAAAGTTATTTGTAAGTTGGATAATAGCAGACTCAAGAATATTTCTTTTAACAATGTTGCTAGAGTGAAGCAAAACTAAAGCATTATTCCAATCAATACAGTGGGATAACTCTGAAAATTGGACAAAAAGGGCTGTATTGATTGGAATAATGCTTCAGTTTTGTTTCACTTTAGCAACATTCTTAATAGAAATATTCTTGAGTCTGTTATTATCCAACTTACAAATAACTTTAACATGAGCAAAGGTCTTTTTCAACTCGATCCAGTTGTTTTGAATTCGTTCAGAACGGATTTAGACAAGAAGGGCAGAGTGCTAAAACTTTGGTAGTTTTCCCTTACAAATTTGCATGCTTTCTTTACAATTTTTATTTTTCAATTTAGTTTTGTTTTTTTATTTTTTGTGACCTATATATCATTCAGGCCTTATCTATAAAATTGGTTATAAACAATCCATTTGATCTTGTGTTGAATTCGTTTAGAACGGATTTAGACAAGAAGGGCAGAGTGCTAAAACTTGGGTAGTTTTTCCCTTATAAATTTGTATGCTCCTCTTACAATTTTTATTTTTCAATTTATTTTTATATTTTTATTTGTGTGACCTATATATCATTCAGGCATTAACTATAAAATTGGTTGTAAACAATCCATTTGATCTTGTGTGAATTCGGGGAAAGTGCTAAAATTGGTAGTTTTCCTTACAAATTTGTATGCTCCTCCCACAATTTTTATTTCATATTTATTATATATATATTTTTTTTTGTAACCTGTATAATTATAGTCTTGAACTCTTTATTTACTTCAGTGTTCTGAGGATGTCACTAGACGAAAGCGCTTGAGCACCATTCTGGAGCACCATTCTGTTTTCTTTCCTTCGTGGTTTTATTCATCATATATATATATATATAATATATATATATATATATATATATTATATATATATATTATATATATGTGTGTATTGTTAACGATATGTTTGTTTATTACGCATATTTGTTTAAATTAGGGTTCATTTTCTCCTTTGTGTGCATGCGTCTGTACGATCCTAATCTCCACCCACTGTAAGATCGATCACGTGACTCCTGCTACTACCTGGGCATATCTCTATCCCTGCGTGCTCAGTGGCCGCTACATTCCCAGGTGCTCAGACGCGTATTTTCTCACGTAGTTGAAAATAGTGATGGCTACTTTTGATATTGCGTGTTCGACGTTTATGAAGTGGTATTCGGTAAAGTCGGAAGATGTGGTGAATACTGAAAGACTGCCTACCCCCTTCCTTCGAGACTTTTAAGGCTACATTGAATCGCGCGAGGAAACAAGATGTTCATATACTTTATGGATATTTTGGCGAGAGTATTGCCGGATTTGATTTCGCGGCACAAACCATGTAATGGACTACGTTGTAGGGCTAAACTGTATAAAAGCGTACATATACCGTGAGGTGAAAGAAACAACGCATGCATAAGAGAAGCAGCGGATGTGGATAATGAGTCTTGTTGATGAGTGGTGTGACAGGCGATATTATATCATGCTGCATCATACCGAGTACGCGTACCCTGCTGCTGAGAATGTAAACCTTGTCATCATGGACAAACTAAAGTACTTTTACCACTACATTCATATATATCATGACGAGGTTCGCAGTGAGGTTGTGGCTAAAAGCCTGTGTGAGTTTTTGATAGAATTTAGAGACAAGTATCGATTGTTAAACAAAAAGGATAAATATGGTCACATGTTTCTCTCGAATAGTGCACCGGATTGTGAATAAGATGTGCTTAGTTCGTGAAATTCCCCCTAAGCGAAAATGTCTGGTGCGTATTCTGGGGAGTGGGAGTGATAAAACATTAAAACCGGTATTGCTTCATGTATCGGAAAATTTTCTCAAAACACCTATCCAGTATAATGGGATACAGGTATTCACGTTGGAACAACGCGTACACGTTTCATCAGCTTATGGTGTAACTCGCTCCTCCCGTCAAGCCGATCCGCCCACTCGTGGCTCATAGTCATCTCAGAGCTTGAACCGACTGAACGTGTACTCCTTGAATACGATGGAACTCTCTTTGAGAAGCATTCTCGATGCCGCATACGACGTGTCCGTGACGAAGTCATTGCGCGTGTTCAGGCGTGAAACCGGTGCCATTAACTATGTACTTGAAACGACTTGCAGACAAGCAAACTCTTGTAAACGTAATGTTAATTATTTAAGTGTTGAGGAGATGAAGAGAGTCTTCATGATAGTTGAGAAGTGGGGTGAGGACCGTTATAAAATACCTGCAGGTGTAGGTACAAGAAGAGAACAGATTAGTGATGCTCCCTCATATGCGTTGTTTGTACGTTGTGTATAAGTAACGATCAGCATGCATTGATATACGACTGATGTGGGAGAATGCATCTGATAATAACGTTCTTGTCCCCACGCGAAACCGATTCATCCTCGACAGAATTTTTTAAATTGTCGGATTCCCCAAGCTGAAGCCTATATTAGACGCGCGTGTTACGGATATGATTTATTTTGACACGGTTCTTCAATACGCATACACCGTTCGCTCTGCTCCATGGTTTATCGAATGTAGGAATGAACAAGGCGAGAATGGTCTAAAGCTGGATGCTTATTTAAAAGGTTTAGACTCTTCGAAATATCATAAACTTTGGTACAAAGGACTTGAGCATTACAGGGCAGAGCTCGCCTACACTGTTCACCCTGAAGAATTGTACCTCTATATAATGAGCAGCTGTCGTTACTACTTGGAAGATTATTTTAATTGCCGCTATGCGTTGTGAAGAAGAGTTCACGATTGAAAAGCTCAGGTCGGTTAAAAAAAACCTCGATTGGAAAGGAGTGTTTATAAACTTTTATTTCATAATGATGTGGTGGCTAACGATACCCTCTTTGTGCGTGCTTTCGATTGTACTCTATCCGTATTTAAAGATAACTTGCCAACCGAATGTAAAGTGGGCACAAAAAATAGTATTGAACGATATGAAGGCCATTTATATCGAGTACAGGAGCCCGCACACCTTGAGCGGTGAAATAATGTTAAATCTTATTTACTGCGTAGTGAAAAGCAATAATGATGTGACTGTAGATCGATTACTTGCGAGTTTAGTGTTTTAGTTAAGCGCAGTAGAACATAAAGTATTTTCAATATATTTAATTATTTAATATAATTGTGTATATATATATATATATAAGATATATATATATATATATATATTTCCTGTACTAATATGTTGATGATTATACTCCATTGTTTTGTATATTATTATTTTTATTTTCAGTATATTTAATATTGTTATTCTTTATTTTCAATATATTCATTATTTAATATAACTGTGTGTATGTATGTATATATATCTATTTATTTATTCTGTACTGATATATTGATGGTTATACTCCATCGTTTTGTATATTATTTTTAATTTTTTGATTATATATAATATATATATATATATATATATATATATATATATATATATATATATATATATATATATATATATATATATTCCTCGTTCGTATTTCTTATATTATTAATTTTTATTCCATATATTCCTCGTTTGTATAGGATTGTATATTTATTTTCTATATATTTCGTGAAATTTATTTCAATAATTCGTCTAAATAAACAGAATGATGTAATGGTGTTTTATTTGTTGTATATATAAACGATATTATTATTTAATTATATGTGTACCAAATGGCTGGTAAGGCCTTCTAAACCGACTGACGGATTTCTAAGCCAACTGTCAAAAATATCTGAATAGCGCACTCTGGCAGCTGAAAAGTTAATTAATATATACACCTGCCTTCTAGGTCTTCTACGTCAACTGGCGGGTTAAGCCAACCGGCGGGTTAAGCCAACTGGCGGGTTAAGCCAACTGACGGATTAAGCCAAATGGCGGGCTAAGCCAACTGTAAAGAATATATGCCTTAATTAAATAAATAGCACAATCTGGCAAGTCAACACTAATAATGTACACCTGAAGAAGCCATTTATTTACGCCTTCTAAGAAGCCTTCTAAGCCAACTGGATGATTAGGATCTTATAAGACAGCGGGCGCTCGGATGAACTTAATATGCGTCTGGCAGGAGCCAGGCGAACACTCCTCCATCCTTCTTAGATTAGGGCTTAGGTTAGGCTTCCCTTTGGGGGTGAGGCCGTCCCACTTTCTCCCCCAAAGACCCTTCTCCTTTCTCTCCCTCTCTTAGGTTAGGTATACCCTTTTTGGGGGGTGAGGTCGTCCCAACTTCTCCCCCAAAGAGGTTAGGTGGACTCCCCCAGCAAGCTGGGGGAGTTCCCCTTCATTGCAGCTTGGGGATAACCCTCCCCTTGTTGCATAACCCCACCCTTGTTGCATAACCTCCTGCAACATCCCCCTCCCCCTTTGCAACATTTGTCAACATTTGCAATTGTATTGCACTCTCTCCTTTTTCGGTCATACTACTAACAATAATATATAAGGGGTGATGAGCAAAAAATTTACTCAAGAAGGAGAAGGTGAAGTGTAGGGTTTTGACGAGAGGTGAGTGAGAGAGAGTGGCCTTCATTATTCTGGCGTATGGGGGAAGTCACGCGTTGTATATGTCCACTAACTTCGTTGAGATGGCATTCTCGACACTGTTGTCTTTGAACAAAGTGGAGCTCCATGTCGCTATGCAAACATCGTTCAGGCGTAAGTTGATGAGCTCTTACTAAATCGCTGGATTGGACGTGGTGGAAACAGGCCCTGGGGAACACGATCTCCGGATTTAACACCCTTAAACTTCTTTGCGTGGGGCTTTATAAAGTCTGAGGTTTACAGAACAAGAATTACAGACCTGCAGGCTCTGCGAACCCGCATCGTCGCGGGAGTCGCTAAAATAATTTCAGAGATGCTTGAGAATGTGTTCCGCTATGCAGTGGACAGATTTGAGATTGCCAGAGACACTGATGGTGTTCACGTCGAATCTTAGACCTAAGCTTGATAAATAAATATACATCTAATTATGTTACTACATTTTTATCCTAAAATACTATTATTTCAGCAAAATAGATAGGGACTTTTGGAGCACCATATATATATATACACGGGGCTCCAATAAACCTTAGCCCCCCCGCCCATGGCCTAAACTATTAGAGGTACAGTAAAACTAAACAAACCTTACAAAAGAGAATTTAATCCTGCATTTAATGAGAAACAATTAAAACTTGGTGTTCCCGCCATTGGCTTCCAAGACAGCCTGAATTCGCTTTGGGTAGCTTGCCAAAAGTGACGTGAATAGATCTTGATCGTTACGCAAATTTGCTAAAACAGTTTCAGTGTGTTGCGTCATTGTATCCTTCGAAATCGATTTGCTGCAGGTTCTTGAAACAAGAGACATTCAACCTTGTCCTTTATAACTGATCCAATGTGTTCACAGACGTTCGGTCAGGAGAATTTCCTGGCCATTCTTCATTTCCAAAGAAATCGATCTCATGGTTCCGCAACAACTGTTGAGTGGCTAATGCCTTAAAGCAAGGGGCCTTATCGTGCAGAAGTGTGACCTGATCGACATCCATATCATTGTTTGGGTTTCTTAGAAAAGGAATGACATGCTGAGATAGAATAATATCACGAAAATGCTGTCCATCCCAACTCTGATCATTTGGCTTCAGTACCCACATGAGCTTCTTTGCAGTGAACAAAACAAACACACCAACACAGTCTGGACTTTTTAATAATTCGCGATAATGTTCATTGTCATCGATTTCATCTGGTGTTGTGGTTCACACTCGATCATTTTGGTAGTTAGGCCGACGTGTTACGTAAAAAAAAATTCATCGGAGACAGCTAAATGCACGAAATCATCCACATCCCAATCTTCAACATAATGGGCAAACCACATTCTGTCATCGATGTTAAGTTGAGTTTTTCTTGGCTTTGGAAGTTCATGCCAAGGCTTTAAACCTTGCCTATGACGGTACAGTCGAATGATCTCACCACTAACGATCTTTCCTCTCAACACTTCGATCTCTCTAGAAAGTTTAGCACCACTTTCAATGATGTCCTTTGTTTCCTGAGAGAGTGGCAAATTTGGGCGCCCAGATTTGGTTGTATCCATTTCACATTCATCCAAAGTTTATTCCAATTTCTTTTGACGAAGTCCTCACTTCTTCGCAACTTTTTGACAACCCATGAACGTGTTATAAAGGTGGCTCCAGCATCACGAGCTTCCCGAAATGTTATTGCTCGTATGCGATCTATCACACGTTGCCTCTCCAAATCATCAATTAATTGAGAAGCCATTATATTATCACTTTATCAGCTAGAGTAAATTTAATACGTGCAATAAATAAAATTTTATATATTTTTATAATCACTAAAAACTATTTCCATATAAGTAAACATGTAAGCTGCAAATGGGGGGGGGGGGGCTAAGGTTTTTTGGAACCCCTTATATATATATCTATATATATATATATATCCCCGCAAGGGGGTTCTAAGCTCGTGCTCTTTGTGCTCGTTTGTACGTGCTTGTTCCTGGAGGTTTCACGTGCGCCCTCCCGGCCCTAGCACCCAAGGATGATGGGGCTCGACCCTGCAGTCCTTGTCATCCTTGGTCTTTTTCCACTTCGACTGTCCCCTCCACCCTTTCTTTTTCCTCTGTCTTTCCTCTCACTTTTTCTTTGTTTTTCCGCTGAGATATGCCCTTTTAAATAGAGGCGAATCGGTTCTTCCCGAACTTAAAAAAAAAAAAAAAAAAAAAAAAAAAAATATATATATATATATATATATATATATATATATATATACACGCACCGTCTGCTGCAAAATTTATACGTATCAAGAACATGACATTTTACATGAAGATACCATAGAGATAGGAATATATATATATTATATGAGAGAGAAGAGAGAGAGAGAGAGAAATATATCCGTGCGTGTGAATGCTTACCTAACTTTGCTTTTAGTTTTACGTCGGCGAAGTAAGAAAGTTTGCAGAGCATTTGTTAATGTTTAAAAATGCGTTATGCTAATTGCCTTCAGCAGTTTGAGCTTTTAATTCCATATTTCATTGTGGAATTTTAGCAAAGTTATTAAAGATTTTTTTTTAGTTTAGCTAAAGGCTCTCGTGAATATAAGAGAAGGAGTAATTTTTAAGTGTTCTTTATGTATTCTTCGCATTAATGTTAATAGGAACAGCACATGTTACGTGTTGTAATACAGATAAACCGTCTTGAAGTATCACAGTTTTAGTTAGTCAGTAAACAAACATTTCTTTAACGGCGCATGTATATCTCTTGATGAACTGACTACTCAGTTTATATATATATATATATATATATATATGTCGGAGAGGGGGGGCGACAAACTTGCCCTTCGTGAAATGAGGAATCATAGGACGGAACATTTGAAAGGTTGAAAGGGATATATATATATATATATATATATATATATATATATATATATATATAAAACCAAAATCATACGTGCTTTATACACTTTTAATATTTTAATGTACTGTACATCAATTTAATAATTTAGAGTTCAATCAGTAGTTCTAATTATTATTAAATACCTACAATAGTACATAATTATGAAGACTATTTATCGACAGCACAATACCAACCAATAAAACCTAACTCTCACAGTAAGGATATGCAACAATTTATATAAAAAGTAAAACCTATAAAACATACAGGCACATAAAAAAGATTTAATATACAGTGTATATATATATATAGATATATATTATATATATATATGTGTGTGTAGTGGTGAGAAAAATTGAATGATACTTGCAGGAATAAAGACGGAAAGACGAAATGAGTAATGGAGAAATACTGAAATCGTGATTACAAAACAAGGAAAAAGGTAAAGTATTGAAAGCTTTCCGAATTTTATGCTGGGTTTGGTCTTTTTGGAGGTTATTCTACCGTAAGACGTATTCTTCTTTAAATTCTATTCAGTTTGAGTTTACAAATACAATTTTTTTCCGTGTTGAGTCTCCAGATATTTATCTGCACAAAAAATATTATTCTAAACAAAATACAGGTCTGTGTACGGATGGTTTGCGATTGCGGATATTCTTGGTTTTTGTCTAGTTTGTGCAGAACAAGCCTAAGGTAGTACGAGTTGTGACTGTGATTGCTGCAGGTAAATTTGTGCAGCCTTGAGGAGAAAACACAAACTTGCGGCGCATCGTGCTTCTGAAAAATCATGCACCAGGATTGATAATAACTGAGGGTGTCTGCAATAAAAACTAACGAAAATTGCAATCAAGTGAATATGGATATGGATGTTCTTTAGACTAGACTAACACAGAGCATTTTTGCTTTTAGTTGGTGATGAACCACATATGAAAGCTTCTTCAGTACTTTGACTCCCTATTTGCTTGGCAATGCTGGTGTGAGCTGCTCGAACCTTCAAATGAGCGTATGGGCGGAATGGTGCTTCTTAAATTATGAATGCATTGATAATTTTATATATATAGCTATAAACTGGGAAGGTATTGCATCGAGCATGGGAGCAATAGACTGGAAAACCATCTTTAGGAGCAAGACAACGGAAGAGATGCTAATTACCTTTGATGAGAAGCCGCTGGAAATTGTGGAAAGACGTCCCACAAATGCAACAGAAAGGAAAGAGAAGCAGGTTCGAGAGACAAAAGAGGTCAGTGTTCTGCAAGAGAAAAAGAGTGAGTGTAAAATTAAGAAACTGCAAAGACAACAATATCAGAAAAATACTAAACGATAAACTGCAGGGTATAGATTGCGTCATACAAGACCTAATTGAGAAGCATACAGAGAAGAAGAAGATGACGCTATAAAAACAATAAAGTTAAACTCAAAGTACTTCTATAATTTTGCAAAGATAATTTTGCAAGTCGGAAAATCACGCGACTATCGGACCTTTAAAAAATGAAAACAGTGTTTTATCCAGTGATCTAAAAGAGGTATCTGAAATATTAAGAACTCAGTATGAATCATCTTTCAGTATCCATAAAACTGATAAACTAATATGTGATAGAAACACTTTCTTTGAAGAAGAGCTACAAGGGTAAAGTATAACAGACTTCGACTTTACAACAGATAATATTAAACAAGCTATAGGGAAATTAAAAGTACACTCGGCCGCAGGCGCGGACAAATGGAATGCCACGCTAATCAAAAACTTCAAAAATGAAATCGCTAAGCCCCTATATTGGATATGGAGATGATCACTAGACAAGGGAGAAATATCGAGCATCCTGAAGAGAGCGAACATAGTTCGAATATATAAAGGAGAAGATCGATCCAAGGCCAAAAACTATAGGCGAGTGTCGCTTACATCTCATCTCACCAAAATATTTGAAAGAATAGTTAGAGAAAAAATCTGACCTTTTGGAAACTCGGATAAAATTAAATTATAACGAACATGGATTCCGGTCAGGAAGATCATACCTATCACAACTAATGGAACACTATAACAACATTATTGATGTACTTGAAAGTAATGAAAACTATGACGTAATATACGTAGACTTTGCCAAGGCGTTTGACAAGTGTGACCATGGAATCATAGCACATAAACTAAAATATATGGGAATAAGAGGAAAAGTAGGAAAATGGGTATATAATTTCCTTAGTGAACGGCAGCAAGTCGTTACGGAATATCTTCATCAGAGTCAGAGGTCCTTACCTCAGTACCACAAGGAACAGTATTAGCTCCATTACTCTTCATGCTAACTGATATAGATGAGGACTTACCAGTGACAGCACATTAACATCCTTTGCCGATGACAATAAAAATTAGTAGAAAAATAAGAA
>JAJOZX010003091.1:522500-579252 GCA_023014485.1 Bathynomus jamesi | reverse complement strand
TAAAAGACAAGTCGGGCTGTACTCACTAGGAGGTAATGTATCTCTAACAGAAGTAAGTTAGGGGGGTGCTACTGTAGTATGCGGTCTACCTACGATTGGTTAGGTTTAATCATGATATTTTCGTTAAAACTAACGAAAATATCATGACTAAACCTAACCAATCGTCAAGGGCGATTGACAATGGGATGTAAACAAACAATTAGTAAACAAGATAAGAAGCTATAATTAAAAGGTAGACCGCCGAATCGTAGGTAGACCGCATACTACAGTAGCACCGGTTAGGGACGACTTGTCATACAAATAACATCGCTTTTTAGGAAACGAACGTATGAACACATTCTGGTCGTTTAGAAAGGGTCAATGTGGGGGGTAGAATTGTAATTTTATAAGGAGTAATCCTAATCAAGAAGAGTATCTTCTTGATATATATATATATATATATATATAGCCGTAGCCAGACATTTTTGCGCCCTGGGCAAGTTTCACGAACGGCGCCCCCCTTCTTTTTTCTTGGTTTAAAAGATATATATATATATATATCTCGCAAGGGGGTTCTAAGCTCGTGCTCTTGAGTGCTCTTTGTGCTCGTTTGTACGTGCTTGTTCCTGGAGGTTTCACGTGCGCCCTCCCGGCCCTAGCACCCAAGGATGATGGGGCTCGACCCTGCAGTCCTTGTCATCCTTGGTCTTTTTCCACTTCGACTGTCCCCTCCACCCTTTCTTTTTCCTCTGTCTTTCCTCTCACTTTTCTTTGTTTTTCCGCCGAGATATGCCCTTTTAAATAGAGGCGAATCGGTTCTTCCCGAACTTAAAAAAAAAATATATATATATATATATATATATATACACACACACACAGGGTGTCCCATAAGTCCGGCATCATAGGAAAAATAATAAAAAAAGGCCAGAATTTATTGTTTTCCCACTTTTTAATCTCCATTCTAGGTCCTTCCATTTCAGGAGGTTTTCACGATGTTCTTGTGAATTCTCGTGTTCTGGAATGCTTGGGTGCAAATGTTTCCAATCAGAAAAGCCTCTCTTTGGATGTACAATTTTAGGTGTAACTTGAGAAAACTTCCTAAAAATAACACAAAGAAAGCAAAACAAGGACTTCTGACTTTTCGAGTAAAGTAGCTAACTCACGTTCGACTTCTTCTCCATTGGGCAGAACCTTTTTGAAATAGTCTGAGGAAAAACGCCTGCCGTCCACACACTGTGATTCTCTGCGCCCCCAACCAGCTGCGCCCTGGGCAGCTGCCCCTCCTGCCCACCCCTAGCTACGGCTCTGTTATATATATATATATATATATATATATATATATATATATATATATATATATATATATATATATATTTGTCATATGGACTATAGTCTGCCAATAAACCTTTTCATTTTCATATATATATGATGCAAACTCACAAGGAAAAAGAAAAGTGATTCCAAGGCCCTTCTTGTATTCAGAAGTATGTCGTGGTTAATTCCTTGAAGGGCCCCATTCCTTCGTTTATATTTCATTATTTACTTTACTTTCTATTCATTTTCTCTTTATCTTTCTTCGTTCTCTTTACACTCGTTTCACTCGCTTTCGGTGTACTTTATAAATATGGTAGACGTGACCGAGTTGAGGCGCCGTTATAATTTGAACCGGGCATGGGAGACCGGGGGAATTAATTATACTTTTCATTAACATTTTACTAACTTATTTATGCCGAAAAAACTGAAATAAACGGGGTAATGCGAGGGGGGGGGGGAGTAACGTTAACATTTTAACCGGAGAGGGAGACAAAAGAATATTCTAAATTTACAATTACATCTTAACACACAATCACACAAAAGACACCTTCTTATACCCAAGGCCATCCGATGACTGCCGGGCACTCCTACCCAGCTTTTAGCCTGTGTTCAGGCGTTGCCAACTCGTATTTTATAATTTTTTATAAACAAGCCATTTTTATCGTAATTACATTTATTAAATATTATTATCTTCTTTATTAATTTCTTATAACCAAAACATTCTAATTTTTAATTAGGCATTACTAATAGTACACCTCGTCAGGGAATGAAGGGAGAAGGAGAGATGACAAAAATATATATATATATATATATATATACAACGGGACAGAAAAACAAAAACATTAGCACATGATTAACGAGAGTTAATTAGAACCAAAAGGTATTTTAACAGGATATTGTCAATTTTATACATTCCCGCACTGTTATTGAAATTATTTTTAAAATGGATAAATGCACATTCTAGAATATTCCTTTTAATTATTACAGCTGTGTTTTTAACGAGCGCTTTAGAACTATCCCACTTGATACCATGATTACATCTATACATATGGTTAAACAATGCATTAGAATTATTTGCTGTTCTACACGCATATTTATGCTGTTTTACCCTAATATCTAACGTTTTACCGTTTGGCCTATATATACTGAGTTACATTGTGTACATCCGATCGAATACACACAACCAACCGCATTATCCGGACTATTCTTTATTAGGTGTGATTTAACATTATTATACTTAAAGACTCCATTGATACCAATTAATTGCTTTAAGTAAAGTCGGAAGATATCGAAAAATTAACATGGGGATCTTCTCAGTTTGGCATACCGGATTTTCGAACTGAAAATTTGTATAGGGCCTACTAATAAATTTTTATATTCTAATAACGAAAATGACATTATTTTCCTGGAGAAATATGCGCAACATACGAAACAAATTGCATTTAGATGCGCACTAGTTTGCATAGCGCATGACCGTTATCTAAATTATGTAGTGTTATGTAGTGGGTTTTACAAACTAAAGCGCAGATAATATCCTTTATTTATTAAAATTTGTAATATTTAATATTTTAATAAATAAATCTTCATTTGCATACTTTTTCTCCAAACGAACTCGCATAAATATGAATCAATCATTTGGCGATGAGTGCCACACTGTTGCTTATTTTATTACTTTAAGGTGTGCCAGTCGCTCTTTATTGTTTGAGTATGAGCACCGGAATCTGGATCAACAAAGTTTTCGTAAAAACAATAACATAACACTACATAATTTAGATAACGGTCATGCGCCATGCAAACTAGTGCGCATATAAATGCAATTTTTTTCGTATGTTGCGCATATTTCTCCAGGAAAATAATGTCATTTTCGTTATTAAATATAAAAATTTATTAGTATACAAAAATTTAGTTCGAAAATCCGCGGTATTTTTACGCCCAAATTCCTTTACAGTTACACCTATTATAATAGGGATCGTCCATAAATGATGTTACGCAAAATTTCGAATTTTTAGACCTCCCCTTCCCCCTTGTCACAAATGGTCACAAAATTTTGAACCCTCCACCCTCCCCCATGTCACGGTCACAAACTACAGTATATCGCAGGGGTGTGCTGCAAATTTCTTAACAACCGGTTCTGATACAGATAGGGGTGTAAATCGGCGAGCGCCAATGGCGCGAGTCATTAAGCTAGAGGGGGGTCTGGGGTAGAGCCCCGCAAGCTAACGCATTTTAGCTTTTTCAAACAGCATTTTGTAACATTTTGGCAGAAATAGTAAGGAAAATTCGATAACCTACGACAGTTATGCTACATTTATGCCCTAAAATTCGGTCACTCCGAGACAGAGTCCCCTTAACATGTAATAGGTAATAGTAAGGAAAATTAGGACTTGTTTGCAAATTTCAAGATAAATTTCTACTGACTGCTAAATATTTGTTAAAAACAAACAAACGGTTCGGTGATCCAATCAAAATTTAACAACCGGTTTGGGCGAACCGGACCGAACCGGTCCCAGCACATCCCTGAATATGTAAAATTGTAAAAAAAAAAGCGATTTTTCCGAAGATTGGTTATTTTTTTTTTTTTGTTAATATCTAACAATGCAAGCAGCCAGATGTATGAGAATTTACGTTTTTCAGCTACATAATATTACTTACACTAGTCGACAAAAAGAATCCTATCAGTATTTTAGTTTTTACATTAAACTTTTCAAAATGTCAACATAACACAAAAAAAATTGTGTGATGGCATAAAATATCATCTATATACCTGTACCAAACAAGGTTAAAATTAACAGTCATTGGCAAAATTCTACTTTCAAAAAATTCCATATATAAGTTAGCTAATACCGGTGAGAGGGGATTTGCCATCGCCAATCCAAACGACATAGCATAAAACTTATTTTCAAACTGAAATTTACAATCTTTGATGCAAAGCTTAATTAACTCAGAGTGTTGTGTTGAACAGGGAAAGAATATTCAGAGATCTTATCTTTTAACAAATGAAGTAGGTCATCAAGAGGGACTTTTTGTGAATAACGAGCATACATCAAAGCTTACCATTTTGAAATTAGGGTCATTAGGAAACTTCAGTTTGTCAATAAGATCCATGCTATTTACAATATGCGACTTGGAAATAGAGCCAACTAACGGCGTTAATAAACTAACTAACCATTTACATAGCTTATAGGTTACGAGCCTACTGAACTAACAATAGGCCTCATGAGATTATTCAATTTGTGTATTTTTACTAAACCGTACAAATATGGTAGTGACGTATCGGATGTACACAATGTAACTCGTATATATATATAGGTGAAATGGGTAAACCTTTATATTAGAGTAAAACAGCATAAATATGCATGTAGAACAGCAAATAATTCTAATGCATTGTTTAACCATATGTATAGATGTAATCATAGTATCAAGTGGGACAGTTCTAAATAGGGTTGCCAGATTTTTCAAATGCTCATGCGGGACAAAAATTTTCGCTTTTTTTTTTTTAAGACCAAATTTTTTTTTCAAATTGAAACTAGATTTCTTCAACGGTTACAACAAAGAAAATTAGAAAAATTTTATTAAAATAATGCTTAACAATTAAACATCGTGAATAATATTGAAATTATTATACATAATATTGAAATATCGTAAATAATATTGAAATTATCATAGCATATTAAATATTGTAGTATACATCGCTTTACTAATTATATTATGACGTGTGTCAATATTTTTCTGAACTTTTAATCTCCAAAATTTTAGCTCCATCTTCTGACTTCAAGTATAACTGAAATTCCTTACAAGTCGTGTGTGTGTGTGTGCCTCTTTCACGCAAATGCAGCAATTTACACCTGAACGATTTCTTATCGATTTCTTATAGAAAGTAGACATACATACAATTTTATTTGAAATACACAATCTTAAGTTGTATGGTCAAGCAATCGCAGGATTCACACTAATTGAATAATTTGAATAACGTTTATTAATAACAAAATAAATACATTCGTTTTACAATTTACAATGACATGAATAATTGTGAAGCTCGACTATTTATTTTCAAAGCTTACAATATAACTACAGCCGAAAAACTGCCAACTCGTGGCCAAACACATTTTATAAGCGTTATGTAATTTCTAGGATGTTCTAGAACATTCAACATTACTCCTCAGGATCCTACATAATTCTAGAAAATTCTAAATCAATTCATTCTGAAAAAATTTGCTTAAAAAATATTGACAATATGCTGTTAAAATACCTTTTGGCTCTAATTAACTCTTGTTAATCATGTGCTAATATTTTTGTTTTTCTGTCGTTGTACAAATGTACATATGTATATATTTTTGTCATCTCGCCTTCTCCCTTCATTCCCTGATGAGGTGTACTTCTGAATACACGAAAGACCTTGGAATAATTTTTCTTTTTCCTTGTGGCTTTCCATCACTCATTAATTTCACGTGTTTAATCGTGAAATTCATCCCATATACGAGGAACGGTCAGAAAATAAGTTTACACGGCGTATAATTTCGTAACTAAAGGAACTACATTGATTATGTTTGTATCAGGTGAGTTCGTTAATCATTGTTGGCAACACTGCACGTTGATTCGGCTGCCATCTCCCGTACATTGGTTATATGAGTCAGTTGAACATGGCGGCTCGACTGGAACAGTGCCCTGTCATTTGTGAACGATATTCCGAGTCTGTCAGTGGTCAAGAATTTCTCGAGCGCATTGTCACAGTGTCACAGTGTCACAGGAGACGAGACATGGGTTCATCACCGTACTCCGGAAACAAAACGTGCCAGCATGGAATGGAAACACCCTAGGTCCTCGCGACCAAAGAACTTCAAGATTGTGAGGTCCGCTGGCAAAATGATGGTTACCGTGTTTTGGGACCACAAAGGTGTTTTGTTCACAGACTTCATGCAAAAAGGCACAACAATCAATGCAGCTGCATATTGTTCAACACTGGAACGTTTACGAGCGGCCATTAAGCGTAAATGTCCTGGACTGCTCCGTACAGCAGGGCACTGTTCCAGTCGAACCGCCATGTTCAACTGACTCATAACCAATGTTTGGTAGATGGCAGTCGAATCGACGTGGGGTTGTTGTTGTTTAGCCGATCAGCCCACCCTGATCGAGCAAGCCAGCGGCACGCAGGTAACCAATCGCCCTCTCCGGAGTGGACCAGAGGTTCAGCGCACTAGTGATGTTGTGTTCGTTGTTGTGCTAGAGCGGTACAGTCTGTCATAATGTGTTCAATTGTTTGTGGTGTGTCCTGGCACAGGTGGCAGGTGTCGTCTATGGAGTTGTCTAGTCTGTGTTTATATGTCCGTAAGTTGGGGTGATGTCCACATCGGAATCGTGCTAAGTTAACTCGATCCGATCTGCTCAGGCTGATCTCTGACCTGTTAATGGGTGGCGGCTTCGCACCTAGGACCGCATTCGATCCGAGTCGTGTCAGCGCTTTGTGGGTTAGGTGTGTGTGTGTGTGTGTGTGTGTTTTCTGTACTGTGTGATGTCTGTGGGGCGTGGTATGGAATGGAGTATTTGGTTATAATGTCTCTCTGGTGTTACCTTAATGGTGTGAGGTGTTGGTCCATGATTGTACATGTAGTGGCAAGGGTGTTGTGGGTTAGTTGTTGCTACTGCCATGAATTGTGTTCCTCTCATGTCTAAATGTTCCCTAACTTTCAGTATTTTTGTTTCTGTGTGCAGGTGTTCTATTGGTGTTGTTTGAGTACATCCTGTAATGATACGAAGTGCGTTGTTTTGTATTGTCTGTAAGGTGTTTATGTGTGTGTTTGAAATAATGGGTGCCCATCATGGGCTAGCATAGTCCATAACTGAGCGAATATATTGTTTGTATACGAGTGATGTTTCCTGCTGGTGTCCAAAGTTTGTGCCTGTTAGTACCCTAAGCGTGTTAAGTCTTGACGTACATTTGTTTTTAATGTCCTGAATGTGGTTTGCAAAAGATAATGATATGTTGTATGTGACCCCAAGTATTTTGGTCCTGTGAGTGTGTGGAATGTTGATGTTTAGTGTAAGCTGTGGAATTACCTGGTGTTCTTTTGTGTTGCTTGTAAGCAAGGTGATGGTTGTTTTTGTGGGCGCTACTTTGAATCTATTGTGTGTGAGTCAGTTTTGTATACTGTTTATGTATGTTTGTAGGTTATTTGTAGCGGTGTCGATGTTGTTGTGGGTGGATGTTAGAGTGATGTCATCTGCATATGATAAGGTAAGCTTGTTATCTATGGGTGTTGGAATGTCATGCATGTATAAGTTGAAGAGTGTTGGTGAGAGAACAGAGCCTTGAGGGACCCCGTTCGGAAAAAGCTTGTTTTTGGATGACTTGCCCTTAAATGTGACATGTGAGTATCTTCCTGAAAGATAGTTGCTCAGCCACCTTTTGGTGTGATTGTGCACGTTTGTGTTGAGTATTTTGTTTATGAGAGGGAAGCGTGGGATAGCATCAAATGCTTTACTAATGTCTATTGTTGCTAATAGTATACGTTGAGCTGGTCGTCTGGATTTGATGTCATCCATGATGTGCTGCGTGAGGTTAGTGAGTAGTGTCGTGGTTGAGTGGTGAGGTCTGAATCCATGTTGAGTAGGCGATAGTGGAATGTGTGGGTTGGTGATTTGTAAGATTAGTCTTTCTGTTACTTTGGAAGATGTGCATAGTAAAGTAATGGGTCTATAGCAGTGATGCACAAACCTTGGCCCGCGGGCCAAATGGTCTTTTCAGTGGCCCCACGGGTCTTTTCAATTCAATGAAAAAGTTAGAAAAATCTGAAATATTACCCCTGGTTATAAAAATGCATATTTATAAAAAATAGAATATCTATATATCTGGCCCCTACATATAAAAGATGGTTGGTTTGGCCCTCACATCAAAAACGTTTGTGCACCACTGGTCTATAGGAAGCTGGTTCTGTTGGATTTTTGTTTGGTTTGAGTAGTGTAATAATTTTACCGTGGTGTTGCCAACAATGATTAACGAATTCACCTGATCCAACATAATCAATGTAGTCCTTTAGTTACGAAATTATACGCCGTGTAAACTTATTTTCTGACTGCCCCTTGTATCTATGTCAATGTGTGAAACCAGTCATTTCACGTAATGCCTAAAAATATCAGGCAGTTGTAATATTTGACTCTTAAACATAGGTAATACGCATTACCAACCTAACCTAACCTTCATGAAGTTGTTAATAGCTTAATCGAATTACCCTAAATGCCTGAAGCTTAAACCAGATCCTCGGTGTGGGTTAATATTGTCTTCGTAGTTAAAACCCATTCGCCATATGCTTAATTATTGCCTTACTTTGTTTTGTATTTTTAATGTCATCCTCAAAATTAAGGAAACGTAAAATTAACTGGTTTTCGCTTCTAAAACTTGCTTCCATTGAAAAAAAAAAAAGTGTCCTCATTGTGACATTTCTTGAGGAGACTTCATTAAAATAAACCTCTGGAGTCAGTGATGTGGATTAGAGGAATTAATTTTTCAGTATGTTTCTTTCGTAAAGTGCCCGGTAGCTCAGTGGTTACGTGGTGGACTCCGAGCGGCATGGCGTTAGTTTGCTCTTTGCCGCTGGCGTCGGGTGTTTACTCCGTTTCTGCTCTGGCTCGGGAGTTACCCCATGTCGTGGGGAAATGAGCTTCTTTGATGTTATGTTAACTTCGTTTCTTCCATAAAACTATGAACACTTCGTACAGTTTGTCATTCCTCACGACTGAATGTTATTCATATTCAATGATGGGAATGAATCAGGTTTTTAGGAGTTTTGGAAAAAAAAACAGTTCATTACTTTGCAGGTAACTTAATAATAATAATAATTCTTAAATTTGTTTTCAAAGGTCTTTGCGAGTGGAAGTGAAAGACTTAAATAATCGTGATTGCTTCTTAATGGTCCCCAATTTGTCTCACGAGATAATTGTCGAAAAATCAAAATTTATTACTATGAAAGGTAAATATATGAATTGAGGTAAAGTAAATTATTTTCTTTTCTTGTTATTTAAAAATCTTCAAGTTTCTAAATATGTGATAAAGTCGTCATAAGTGAATTTGAAAAAGATTTAAACTTTTTGTTTTTATTTTCAGATAAAATTGTCTTAATTTTGCGTAAAGCAGAGTTCCACGAGTGGGACTACATTCGCTATTTTCATCCCACAGTCATAGCGAATTTTGAAAAGAAGCTTTTGGATATCATAAACCCTCTTTTACAAACTGTTATGTTTCAGATTCTGATTTTGTGCTTAAATCCCCTGAAGAGGTAAATACAAATATATGTGTTCATTGTAGGCTGAATGTCACACTTTTATTTACAAAACTTATCCAAATTTAAAATAATATCACGTGAAAACAATTCTTAATTGTTATCAGCTAAACCCTATTCATAAATAAATTTTTTTCTCTCTTACACGCTAACATATTTGTTGAATCTCGCTTTGTGTTTTGTTTGTGAGGCGACATCGTAAACTTTTCCCAAGTGTACTAAATGCTTCAACTGCCATTCTACATTTTGCGAAACATTATACAAATCTACTTCGCAAATTATTTTAAAAATAGAATACGACTTTTTTTGTTTGTTTTCATAATTTAAAACTTTGTTTTAGTGTGTGTGTGTGTGTGTGTGTAAAATCCACTCAAAACGGTCGGCTCATCCATCTCGACTGTTTTCTAGTTATGCAATTGTTTAAACACTGGATAATCTCTAGGAGCGCTCCATTTTTCAATATTAAACATACACTCGTAAAACATATACCATTTGAAAGCTCACATTTTTCTGAGTCTAAAATGTAGTAATCCAAAAGTATCAATAGCAAATGCAAGATTATAGAAAAAATTACAAGTTACATTTTTATAGTGAATATTTCCTGTTTTGGCTATAATGTACTTTTTTTCATAAAATATTTTTCCTGATTGGGCTGTTTTTTTCACTACTCTGCGACTTAGTTGGTTGGTTTCTGTTCTGTCTATTTTTTTTTTTCTAATTGGATTCAGTTTGGTCGTGTTTGTGATAGAATTATGACGTGCTGTTCGTGTGGTTTCTGACTTTGAGAACTTGATTCGTCATGTGCCCGAGATGAAGAGAAAGCATTGGAGGTTTTTATCAATTACGACGTTATTCTCTCATCCTTAAGTTGCCCGAAATGTGACAGTGAGTGCCTAATACGAAAAGATCAGAAGATATTTAGGTGAAATAACCAATATTAACTTGTTAGGCCAACTGTACACCCTTGATGATTGGTTAGGTTAAGTAATGATATTTTCGTTAGTTTAAACGAAAATGACGAAAACGAAAATGACATGGCCTGAAGTTGAAATAAAAAATACATTTTTCTAGTGTATTTTGGTGTGCTCTGTGGTTAGGTTAGTTAATTTAATTAAATTTGATACTTTTAAAATGTGAGTATTTGTGAGCTTGTGAGCTTTCAAATGGTATATGTTTTATGAGTGTATGTTTAATATTGAAAAATTGAGCGCTCCTAGAGATTTACCAACACTTTATTCACTTCCACAAAGCTCAGCGTACTCATACTGTATATGGTTTTAAAAAATTATGGGATTTATATCCTGCCAATAAAACTTATCATAATCATTATCGTAATAATGAAGTGGAAGTGACTTATCTTGTGAACTTTTTAGAAAAATACCTTAAATTGAAAAAGTACTATTGTAATTTTTGCATATTTTGAAAGGACAGTAAACCACCAATATATTGGACTAATTTGGGACCCCCCCCCCCCCAGTCCAAAAAAACCGAAAGTCCAATATATCCGAAAATACATATAAATACAATATAGACCCTATATAAAACGTTACACTTCCTAAAATAAAGAAATAGAGTACAACAGTATAAATTGTAATTTGTACATACCAGTCATGAATTAAATTGTTCTGTAGTTGGTGGTTTTGCTGGTGGGGTTGGAGGGGATGGTTGAGGTGGTGCTGGTCATAATTACTATACTGTACAGTATATACATCATTAAAGTTAACTTCAGTACAGTACTATACTGTATTAACACAAACATAACTAATACTTGAGCAGACGGACTGGGACTGGACAGTTTTCTGGATATATTATATATTACAATATTAGACAGTAGTCCAATATATAAAAAAAATGTTCAGTAGAGAATTTAGTGTCCGATAAAGGCGAAGTTCAATATATCGGGGGTTCACTGCATTTGTAATTTGTAGCTTATGTGTAATTTTTTTCTTAATTGAAAATACTCAATTTTTTTTTTTTTTATAAATTTCATTAAATTTGTTGTATTATAGGGAAGGGATCTATGTGGATATAAGGTTTTCTTTTTTTTAGCATATACTGTACATTCTCAGAAGTACAGTATAATAAACATTAAAGGTCTAATAAGTACTGTTTAAAATACACGCATTCACACTTAAACTTTTTACTTCGTTTGATTTTTTGTATTTTCGCTTTAATTATAACCGATTGGGACTTATGGGTCACCCTGTAGAAATGAAGAAACTGGTAGAGACGATAAAGAACAAAGAAAATGGAAATGAAGATAAATTAAAAAAAAAATAGAGGAGAAAGAAGTAGTGATAATGGATTAAGAAAGGAGAGAAACGAATATGGAATTTTTATTTTATACAGGGTGGTCCAAAAGTCCCTATCTATTTTTTTTTTAAATAATAGTATTTTAGGATAAAAATATAGTAACATAATAAGATGTGTATATTCATTTAACAAGCTTAGGTGAAAGATTCGACGTGAGCACCATCAGTGTCTGCAAATCTCAAATTTGTCTACTGCATTGCGGAACACATTCTCAAGCATCTCTGAGGTTATTTTAGCGACTGCCGCGACAATGTGGGTTTGCAGATCCTGCAGGCCTGTAACTCTTGTTTTGTAAACCTCAGACTTTATAAAGCCCCACGCAAAGAAGTCTAATGGTGTTAAATCCGGAGATCGTGCTGCCCAGGGCCTGTTTCCACCACGTCCAATCCAGCGATTTGGTAAGAGCTCATCAAGGTACGCCCGAACGATGTTTGCGTCGTGACATGGGGCTTCATCTTGTTGAAAGACACCAGTGTCGAGAATGCCATCTGAACGAAGCTGGGGTTCAAGAAACTGCTGAAGCATGTCAAGATAAATTGGCCCTGTTACGTAGCTTCTGCAAAGAAAAAAGGTCCGTAAGTCTTCGATCCTGTCATACTCAACCAGACATTAACTTTCGGAGAATCTCTCTCCCATTCGTAGAACTCGGTTGGTTTTTCACTAGCCCAGATATGGCAATTATGTCGATTAACCTTTCGGCATGTGTGCAATGTCGCCTCCGCTAAGTTTTCGGAATGAATTTTTTCAATCAATTCTCTGCACATGGCTTGTCTTGGATAATCCTCTTCGTGTAACGTATGTAGCACTTGAATATGGTAACTTTTCTTTTTTAATGTTGATTTTAAAATCCTTAGAATAGTCGTTTTGATATGCTCAGTCTACGTGATGCTGTGCGAGTTGACATTCTAGGATTTATTTCAAAGGCATCTCTTATCAATTCGACATTTTCTTGAAAGGTACCTGGACGGTCAGATCTTGCCTCATCATGAACAGACCCTGTTCTTTTAAATTTATTGACCAACTCGCGGATTGTTTTGTCTGTAGGTTCTGGTTTGTGAAATCTTGTTTCGAATTTTTCTGGAATTTTTTTGCACTTCCCTTGGATACGTAGTGTTACTACCATCACACGTTCTTGTACATCCATCATCATCTATGGCCTGTAGAAAATAAAATAGAAATATCATTATTTCAGCAAAATGAATAGGGTCTTTTGGACCCCCCCCTGTATATACTTAACACAATATGAGGATTAACATAATATGACACCATAATTGTGAGCCAAGACGTAACTCAAACTCTGACTGAAAATCCATAATAAAATCAATTACATCATCTTTTGTGTTTCAATTTGCGTTCTTCCAGTTTACACATATATATATATATATATTATATATATATATATGTGTGTGTGTATATATATACGGAGAGATACGAGCGATATAGAAATTCCTCCGCCGCTAGCCCAAGCGATGCGATGCCAATGCCATGCCAATCTATCTCTCTCTCTCTCTCTATATATATATATATATATATATATATATATATCTGGCTCCTCGGGCTCCGGAGGCGGAAATCGCGCATGGCTTCCCGCGCGCGCCTCCGGTCCTGCCTGCCCGTAGTAGGAGTGGGTCGTTTGGCTTAGTCGCCGCGTCGCCTCGACAGAATCAGGCGAGCGAGCGAAGACGCGCGCGTAAGTTGACGGCCACTTCGGCTCGAGTCCAAAAGTCGAAAAAGCGCCTCGGTGGTGGTGTGGTTAGCGTCGCTGACTACGAATCCATCGGCCCCGGGTTCGAGACTACGGCAACCGGCGCGCAGCAAAAACCCAGCTGTTCATCCTTCCACACAATAAAGAAAGTGGTTGGTAGATAAATGGGTACCCGAGGTGGCCTCGTGGTTAAGACGCTGGGCTGCTGATGGGGCGTGGTTCGGATTCCACGTTAAACTGTAGGTCTAAGGTGGAGTGAAAAGCTTGACCTTCGTCAGAATGAACAATTCGGGCGGAAGCTAACCAAACCAGAGGTATATATATATATATATATATAATACCTCAGGTGGTGGCTTTAAATTGGTTAGTTATTTCCCACGTGACCAATTTCTACCAATCAGGAACTTTATATCAAGTTTCAAAGAACTGGTCTCCGTGAAACTTAGTTACACACACACACACACACACTTCAAATGTTCCGCGCGATGATTCTTCATTTCACGAAGGTCAAGCTTGTCGCCCCTCCTCTCGAGTTGGCCTGGTGAAGTAGTGAGTTGGTTTCTTGTACTTTCCACCTCACATAGCCAGGTACGTCCGGCTCATCGGGGATTGTTCTGAGCCAGGCGTTTAATCTTCTTCTGAAGATGTCCACTGCAACACCACTCGTGTTCCTTTGGTCTTTGGGCAGCTGATTAAACAGTTTTGGTCCTCTCACAACAAAACTATTTTCTTTCAGGGTTAAGGATGTTCCCTGTCTAGCCTTTAATTTGGAAACACGACACAGTCTTCCTTTTCTACTTTCCACTGTTGTTTGGGGAGTTACAGGGTTCAGAGTAAGATTAGGGACTAGTTTCTCCATTATTTTCCAAGTGTAAATAATGCTGTATCTCTTTCTTCTTTCCAGTGAATATAGATTTAATTCGCGTAACCTTTCCCAGTAGTTTAGTTCTTTGCACCCCTTGATCTTGACTGTGAAGCTTCTCTGGATCCCTTGTAGTTGTCTAATGTCTTCTTTTTTATATGGGCATGTTAGGACCGAGCAGTATTCCAATTTGGGTATGATCAGTGTTTTCAGTAGAGGAATCATTTTATTCCTATCCCTTCGTTTAAAGGTTCTCAGTATCTGCCCAGTTACTCTCTTTGCTCTGTTTACTGCTATCTTATTTTGTGTTTCAAATTTCGCATCATCAGTCATACAACCCCTAAATCTTTTGCTTTAGAATTTCTCTGAATTTCCTGTCCATTTTGGGTATAATATTCCATGGATTTTAGGTCCTCTCTTTTCCCGCACCGGAACAGCTGAAATTTCTCGGTGTTAAACTTATATAGTTGTCTTCCGTCCACTTGTAGATTCTGTTCATGTCGGTTTGTAGCGATCCTATATCTTCTGGGTTTCTTATTTTTCTACTGATTTTTGTGTCATCGCCAAAGGATGTTACTGCCCTGTCTCTGGTAACGTCCTCATCTATGTCAGGTAGTATGATTATGAAGAGTAGTGGAGCTAATACTATCCCTTGTGGTACTGAGCTGAGGACCTCCGATTCTGATGAAGATACTCCTTGTACTGTAACGACTTGCCGCCGCTCACTAAGGAAATTATATATCCATTTCCCTACTTTTCCTGTTATTCCCATACACTTCAGAGTATGTATTATGATTCCATGGTCACACTTGTCGAACGCTTTGGCAAAGTCTGTGTATATTACATCATAGTTTTCATTACTTTCCAGTGCATCAATAATGTTGTTATAGTGTTCCATTTAATTTTTTCTAAGTTTCCAAAAAGCCATAGATTTTCTGTCTAACTATTCTTTCAAATGTTTTAGTGAGATGAGATGTAAGTGACACTGGCCTATAGTTTTTGGCCTCACATCAATTGGGACTATGTTCGCGCTCTTCAGGATGCCCGGTATTTCTCCCGTGTCTAGTGATCGTCTCCATATCCAGTATAGGGGCTCAGCGATTGCAATCTTGCAGTTTTTGATCAGTGTGGCATTCCATTTGTCCGGTCCTGCCGCTGAGTGTGCTTTTAGTTTCCCTATAGCTTGTGTAATATCATCTGTCGTAAAGTCGGAGTCCGTTATACTTTCTCCTTGTAGTTCTTCTTCAAAGAACTCGTTTCATCGCAAATCAGTTTGTTTTTTGGGATACTGAAAGATGATTCGTACTGAGCTCTTAATATTTCGGATACTTCTGTTAGATCACACTAGGGAACAACATTTTTGTTTCTTGAAAACTATTTGGTGTTTCTTATAGAACTTTTGATGCTGATTCCAAATATGGTTTCAGAATTTTTCTATCACCCATAGTTTTCGAGAAAATATATTTCCATTTACTCAGAGTTTTCCCAAAATATTAGTTAAAATTAAGTGTACTAATTTAATTTCTTTCTTTTTTTTTTCCAGGTTAACTATATTTAATAGTATTTTTTGCATTAAAAAAATATAGCTATTTAAACACAGATTTTTAATAAAAAGAAAAGAAAATTTCAAGTTTTGCTCAAATTTTAAAATTTTTCATAGTAGAAAAAATTGGTTTTTCATTCGAAAAAGTTTTCCGTGATTTCAATAATTTTCCGCCAGCATGAATCGAAACTGTATTAATCCCAGAGATACATTTTGCTACGTATGTGGAGAACTGACCATAATAGCACAGAGGAAGACGATGACCCCACTCGTGAAGAAGGCTTACGAACTTTATTTTGGATGTAAGGTAGGCGACCAAGACAAATCCTGGGCACCTCATATCTCATGCATTTCCTGTGCCGTCACTCTTAGGGGTTGGATTAAATGTACCCGCAAATCTATGCCATTTGCCATACCAATGATTTGGAGAGAGCCCAAGGATCACCTAACGGATTGCTATTTTTGTATGACTAACGTTTCAGGATTCTCTGCCAAAAATAAACATAAAATTCAATACCCAAATCTTGCATCTGCCATGAGACCAGTACTACATGACGATGATAACCCCAATTCCAACTCCCCCAAAGTCATGGACACTGGATGAAGAGTCTGAAGTTGAACCAATGGAAATTGATGACACTAAAGATACAGACTTTCAGCAACCTGAATCAAATAAATCACGTATGATAACGCAGGTTATGCTGAATGATCTCGTGAGAGATTTGGACCTTCCGAAAAAGAAAGCGGAATTATTGGGCTCCAGGTTACGTGAATGGAATTTGCTGGCAAAAGATACAAGCATATCGGCGTTCCGCACTCGCCAAAAAGATCTGATGCAGTATTTCTCCTCGTCAGGTGGTTTATGCTACTGTAATAATGCAAATGGACTGCTGTTAGCTCTCGGTCATGAGCACAAATCTGAAGATTGGCGTTTATTTATTGACTTTTCGAAGCTAAGCCTCAAGGTTGTACTACTTCACAATGGAAATAAATACCCTTCCATTCCTGTAGGGCACGCTGTCCACATGAAGGAATCTTACGAAAATATGAAACTCATCCTTCAGCAGATTAATTATGACCAGTTTCGTTGGTATATATGTGGGGATTTAAAAGTCGTCGCGCTTCTTCTGGGAATGCAGCTCGGTTATACGAAGTTCTGCTGCTTCCTTTGTGAATGGGACAGCAGAGCCAGAGATTCGCATTATTTTGTAAAGGATTGGCCACTTCGTCAAAAATGTATCCCAGGACTGAAGAATGTCTCATGAACCCTTAGTTAACCCCAAGAAAATATACTTACCGCCACTTCACATCAAACTTGGCATCATGAAAAATTTTGTCAAAGCAATGAACAAGGAAGATGAGGCATTCAAATATTTGAAGAAAAAGTTTTCACGACTTAGCGATGCAAAGATAAAAGAAGGGATCTTTGTTGGTCCCCAAATCAGAGAGCTCATGAAAGATCAAAAGTTTGATGATGCCTTGAGAGGAAAAGAAAAAGTGGCATGGGAGGCCATGAAGAATGTTGTCACAAATTTTCTAGGGAACATCAAAGCCTCTAACTATGAAAAAATAGTGCAGGACATGAGTGAAGCATATAGGTTATTGGGATGTAATATGTCACTAAAAATCCATTTCTTGCACTCCCATTTAGATTTCTTCCCTGAAAACCTCGGCGACGTAAGCGATGAGCATGGAGAAAGGTTCCACCAAGATATAGCTACTATGGAGAAACGCTACCAAGGGAGGTGGGATCCGGCAATGTTAGCTGATTACTGCTGGACATTGATGCGAGAAGCTCCTAATGAAAACTACAAGAGAAAATCAGTGACAAAGAAGTTTTAAGAAGAATATTTTAAATGCCAATCTGCCACTAATATAATTTTTATGAAGTATTTTTACTAACTTCTATACACTTTTTGAATAAATATTAAAATACAAATTTCTCAGTAACCTTGGGTGATAGAGAAATTCTACGGCTATATTCGGAATCAGCGGAAAAAATCCTATAAGACCGACCTGTTCACGTCCAAGAAACAAAAAAAGTTAAAATTTGTTCCCCAGTGTCATTAGATAAAGCACTATCTTCGTTTTTCAAAGGTCCGATAGTCGCATGGTTTTCGGCTTCCTTTTTGCAAAATTATAGAAGTACTTTGCGTTAACCTTTATCGCCTCTATAGCGTCGCCTTCTTTTTCTGTATGTTTCTCAATTAGTTCCTGTATGACGCAATCGATATTCTGCAGTTTATCATTTAATATTTTTCTGCTGCTGTTATCTTTACAGTTGCTTAATTTTGCAGTCACTCTTTTTCTCTTTCGGAACAATGACCTCTTTTGTCTCTCGAACCTGCTTCTCTTTCCCCTTTGTTGTATTTTTGGGACATGTCTTTCCACAGTTTCCAGCGTCTTCTCCTCTAAGGTCATTAACATCTCTTCTGTTGTCTTGTCCTCGAAGATGGATTTCCAATCTATTACTTCCATGCTGGATGCAACATCTTCCGAATTTATTTATAGCTTTGGAGTGAAAATTAAAAATTTCGAATTTGCTTCTTTCTGTTGTTCGTGTTCTTTCCTTTCTTGTTGCTTTTATATTGGTTGTTATTTCAATAATGTTGTGATCCGATATTATAGTTGGGGATATTTCTACATCATCAATTAGGTTGCTGTTGTTTGTGAACACCAAATCTAGGCAGTTGTTTTTTCTTGTATTTGCTGTTGTTGGTTTTCGTCGTCGTTGGACCTAGGCAAGCTACGGCTTGGGACCGTAGCGCATCTATCCGGTATAGGTTAACCTGGATGATGTAGCCATAAGCACTGCCGCTGGTTAAGTGCCAACCAGTGATTATCTCACTAGCCGTATTGAGTCCGTTAGGCGAAACTGCGACAGTACCAAGGATGGAAAATATAACCCTTGGATTTCTATTATTTATTTGCAAAATGGACATGGTATTAGATTAAAATAATTATTTGAATATAAATAATTAACTGACAATTGTGATATAATTAATTATGTTTACATACAATAAAATAATACAGTATACATAAAATTAGTATTAATGTGGTTTACAATTGAATTATGATGGGTAACTAATTTAAAATGAATTTATAGCTATTCCGAAATTCAAGACGGTAAAATTAACATTTATCTTGAAACTAAAATAAGAGTATTCACTACACACACCCCCACCAGAGAGGAAGTTCAAAGAGTTCCGAACGACACAGATTTCCCTGGACCTTTTTGGTAGCTACATGTACCTCGCTTAAGGTTGATTCCAAAAACGCAGGCTTAAGACGATCGATAGAAACCTTGTCGACTGTCGACCTTGGAACCGCGCTGGATGAGAAATGATTTGCGCGTACGTCGGAGAACTTCATAGGGCCCGTCATATGGACATTGGAGAGGCCGTTTTGGGACAGATACACGAACGAAAACGTGGGTGCAAGACTGGAGGGCTGGGGAAACAAAGATGTTCTGTTGGCTAGTCAATCGAGGGGGAACAGGCTGAAGGGACTGCATGTGAGAGGAAAGTGTTTGAGCGAATTCCGTAGGATCACATGACTTATCCCCTGCAGTGAAGTAGCCACCTGGTAGCCGCAGTGCTGTTCCATAGACTAGTTCAGCCGCTGTAGTCTTCAGATCACTCTTAAATGCAGAGCGAATACCAAGCAACACGAGTGGAAGCTTATCCATCCAATGGGAGTCTTCGTGACACATAAGGGATGACTTCAGCTGGCGATGGAAGCGTTCGACGAGGCCGTTAGCTTGCGGATGATACGCACAGGTATGCGCATGTACTGTACCCAACAAGCTGGTAAACTTCTTCCAAAGCGAAGACTCAAATTGGCGACCTTGGTCAGTGATGACTTTTGTCGGCAATCCAAATCTTGATACCCATCCATGAAGAAAGGCTCTTGCAACAGTGTCCGCTTGGATATCAGGAAGTGGGATGGCTTCAGGCCATCTGGAAAAGCGGTCGAGACAGGTGAGCAGATAACGTTGGCCTTGATTCACTGGAAGAGGGCCAACAATGTCTACATGAATTACCTCAAATCGCTGGGATGGGGGCGGAAATGCGTCAAAGGGGGACCTGGTGTGCCTTTGGACTTTGGCAGGCAAGGCACGTTTTGGTCCAATGTTTGACATCCTTCCGCATCGAGGGCCAAACAAAGCGAGAGGTAACCAGGTGTTGCGAAGCACGGATACCAGGATGGGAGGGCTTATGAAGATCCGTGAAGACTGCTTGTCTGTGACATGGAGGGACATAAGGGCGAATAGCAGCTGTTTACGTCGCAATAGAGGGGCACAGACAATCCTGGCATACTCATTTTCTTGAGGGAAAGTGAGTGAGTGAGTGAGTGAGTGGAGTCTTCTCTGAGCAGGTCTTGTAGTTCCGTATCCTTATCTTGATCCTGTGCAATAGCATTCCACAGTGTAGAGCTGAGGGTAACAGAAGTAATCTCGAATCTTGAAAGTGCATCCGCTGGAGTGTTCAAGACACCTTTGATGTGGCGGATATCTGTGGTAAATTGCGAGATATAATCGAGTTGCCTGATGACTCTGGGAGAGTGGTTACAGCTGTTTTTATTGAAGACAGTGACCAAAGGTTTGTGGTCGGTAAAAACACACAACTCTCGGCCTTCAAGGAAATGTTGAAAATGCTTCACGTTTAAGTAAATAGCAAGAAGTTCACGTCCGAAAGCACTATAACGCGTTTGGGCTGGCTGCAGCTTTTTCGAGTAAAACGCGATGGGTGCTTGTTGACCGTTAATGGTTTGTTCCAACACCCACCGATCGCAACATCTGATGCATCGACCGTCAGAGTTAGGGGGGCATCACTGATAGGAAATGACAGAGACAATGCACTATTGATAGCATTTTTGGCACTGTCGAACGCCTGTAAACTATCGCTACACCATACCAATTTCGTTACCTTGCGTTTGTGTGTGATCATAGCGTGTAGAGGAGCAAGAACACTGGCACAGTTTTTAATGAACTTGTGGTAATATTTTACCTAACCTAGAAACCGACGTAACTCACGCTGATTATTTGGCATAGGGTAATTTTTTATCACTTCACACTTGTCCTGAAGGGGGGTAATTCCGTGCTGCGAAGTCGTGTGACCAAGAAATTCCAAGGTTGGCTGTGCAAACACACACTTAGATGCATTAATAGTAACCGTATTGTTCTAAGCGTTGAAAGAGGAGTGAAAGATGTTCCTTATGTTCCTCTTCCGTTGAGCTGGCCACAAGCAAATCATCGATGTAGGCATAAACAAAGTCTAAGCCTCTGGTGACCTCATCTATAAACCTCTGAAAGGTTTGCGCAGCATTCCGTAGCCCGAACGGCATCTTCACAAATTCGAATAACCCAAATGGTGTACAAACTGCAGTCTTGGGAATATCCGAAGGCTCTACGGGAATGTGGTGGAAAGCCTTAACGAGGTCTATTTTACTGAAGATAGATTTGCCGTGGAGAAGAGAAGTAAAGTCTTGGACATTTGGTACCGGATATCGGTCCGGGATGGTTGTCGAATTCAAAAACCGGTAATCCCCACATGGTCTCCAGTCTCCTGACTTCTTCTGGACCAGGTGTAGGGGAGAGGACCAACTGCTTTTGGAAGGTCTTATTATCCCAAGATCTATCATAAGCTGGAATTCCGATTTGGCAGCTTTCAGTTTGTCCGGGGCAAGACGTCTGGGTTTTGCAAACACAGGGGGACCTTTTGTTGTAATGTGATGGGTAATGGTGTGCTTAATGGTATCACCCATCTGCATCGGTTGAAGAATTCCTGGATATCGCTGGAAAAGGCACTGGTACATGGAATTAGGGGGAACGAGGGAAAGTGCAGAGTTCGAGGCGTCCGGAAGGGCAACCTGTTTGGCAAGAACAGAAAGCAGTGTGGCCTGGTCGCATAAGCGTCGCTTGTCAAGATCCACCAGGAGTTTGAAATGCTGGAGGAAGTCAGCGCCGATTATGGGATGCTGCACTTGAGCACAGATGAAAATCCACTTGAAGGATCGGTGAAGGCCCAAGTTTAGTTCACGCGACTGAGTACCGTACGTGGGTATGCGTGAACCGTTAGCAGCGTATAGAGGCGGAGATTCCGAGTGCGTATGACCAGATTTTTGAGGGAATACACTGACTGACGCTCCGGTATCGACCAAGAAATTGACACCAGAGTTCCTGTCCTTTATGAATAACAGGTTGGCAGTGCGAGTACTAGACGCCATTAGGACTCGCTGCTGGGGTTTTCCGACGAAAAATTGCAAGGGGAGATGCACTTCCTAGCCTTCTTTCCAAATTTAGAGTGGTAGAAGCAGATCTTCCCGGAACTCGAACGATGCCTCTTCGTAAATCTTGACCGAGAATGGCTTCTTTGCCGTTGATTTTGTAGCAGAGAACAAACGTAGTTGAGTTGTTGACTTAACTCTTCCATTTTCAACTCCAGTTCCGATTGTGTGTTCACGTTGTTGACCGGAGCTGTGTCAATCTCCACTACTTTGTCGGCAGTTTCTGCTAGTTTATCAACTGGAGTAGCAGGATCCATAGTGGCCAAGACACGCTGAGCTGATGGAGGAAGTTTCTGCAAGAACAACTGTCTAAAGATGTCCTTATCGAAGGTTTGTGCGCGTTCGCCTAGAGCGCACTGCATAGCCCTCAGCATTTGAGTGGGCTTACGGTCTCCAAGTTCTTCTTTTGAGATTAACTGATGTAGTTTATCACGCTCGGAGACAGTGGTGCGGCACAGGATGGCAGACTTCAGATCGTTGTATGGGTCCTCACTCGTGGAAGTAGACACGATGACGTCACGGACCAGAGATGATGCTCGCTGGTAGAGAGGACAAAACATGATCGTATTTTGTCCTGCTAGCGGTGATCCTTCCCAAGTTGAATTGTGATTCCACTTGGTGGAACCAAATAAATGGATCACCCGGCCAGAAGACGGGGAGCTTTACGCTCAAGTGGGAGATGGCACCAGCGTCGTCAGGCATCTTCTCCTATGCTTGCTGACGTACAAGCAAACGACAAGTTACCAACGAAGGAGTGGAGGTTGAGACGAGCGCAGGCACAGAGCGCACGGGCAGGGGTGAGGGGCAGAGGGCACGAGCGAAGTTACAGTCTGGTCCTAGTCGCTCGGGTGAAGGGGGTGATGGGCGTGATGGGCACGAACGACGTTACAGTCTAGTCCTAGTCGTTCGGGTAAAAGGGGGGAATCCAACTCCGGGGTCACCAATTGTTGGTTTTCGTCGTCGTCGAGCCTAGGCAAGCTACGGCTTGGGACCGTAGCGCATCTATCCGGTATAGGTTAACCTGGATGATGTAGCCATAAGCACTGCCGCTGGTTAAGTGCCAACCAGTGATTATCTCACTAGCCGTATTGAGTCCGTTAGGCGAAACTGCGACAGTACCAAGGATGGAAAATATAACCCTTGGATTTCTATTATTTATTTGCAAAATGGACATGGTATTAGATTAAAATAATTATTTGAATATAAATAATTAACTGACAATTGTGATATATAATTAATTATGTTTACATACAATAAAATAATACAGTATACATAAAATTAGTATTAATGTGGGTTACAATTGAATTATGATGGGTAACTAATTTAAAATGAATTTATAGCTATTCCGAAATTCAAGACGGTAAAATTAACATTTATCTTTAAACTAAAATAAGAGTATTCACTACACTGTTATTTCTTGTGTTAACATAAATTCATCAGCCAGAGCTGGTAGCATTTTTACCTGCTCCTGGTCTTCCCGTGTGCCTCCCTTGTCCTGGTGTATACATATATTTTTTCCTATCCTTTTATATTTCATGAATGGGAAATTAAAATCACCACAGAGAAAAATATTTGGGGTTGGAGAGTGTAGATCTTTTACCCAGTTTCTTACCTCTGTAATGGAATCTGAAAATTTTGAGGTTGGCGTGTTTGGGGGTCTGTACATTACAATTAGTACCATATATAATTTTTCAACTTTTGCTGCTACACATTCTACGTAGCTGTTTGAGGTACTTAGTCATTTCTGCCATATGCCTTTCGCATGTATAAATGGAAAATCCTCCTTTACGTCTCACTGTTCTGTCGGCTCGGAGGATATAGTTGTCAATTTATATTTCTTTTTTGTCAACACAGGACTCACAATTTTCACAGTTCGCCTGGCAGTCCTTTAGATGAGTTTCCGTGAGCCATGCAAAGTCTGCTCCGGTTTCTTGCACGAGTTCTTTCAGGTATAAAACTTTGTCCGGTGAGTGATTTGATTTAAGGCCCTGAATATTGGCTAGGATTATTTTTATTTTTTTTCTCTCATTTTCACATACATTCGATTCGTTTTCCAATAGTGGTGCCGGTTTCGTTGTCTTGTGGTCCTCCGAGAATTTGCCTCTCTCTATCTTTATCGGTACCTGTTGTCCCGATAATGCATGAAGTGGCTTTGTGCCTGCCTTCTGTCCGGCTCTCGGATTCCTATATACAGTATTTGTCAGCTGACTTTGTATTTGCTGGATGGTATTTAGCAGCTGAATTGTGTTGACTACGTCTGAAAATTGGTAGCCCTCTTTGATGTTCGTTTTTCCTGTTTACCTGTTGCGGTCCTTTGAGGGTGGTGGTGGTAACGGCATTTTTGTCCGTATTTGCACCTCCCATATGTTGCATAGGTGTTGCAGACAGTAATGTGGTGGAACTTGCACTTTTTTCAAATTTGCAATATCCTCTCGTATAATGTGTGTTACATAATGTGGTATGTGCATAAATGCATTGCCCATCCCGATATCTGCAGTACCCTTTTGCGTAGTATTTACAAACGGTATTTTCTACGCTTCTACTTCTTATCTGGTTATCTTCTATGTTGTTAATTTTGATATTATCATTTTTTCTTTGGCTGTTTATTTCCTACGTGTTTATTTTTTATCTTTCTATCATTTTGTTCGTTGGACAGTTTAACTACCTCGCAACTTTTACCCGTCTCTTTTCTCTCATCTATGTCTTCATTCTGTATTATATTGTTATTCGTTATTTCGTCTTCTCTCTCATCCACCCGAATTTTCATTGGGACATTTCCAGACTCTCGTTTCCTCATTTTTCCCCTCCTTTTCTGTAACACTCAAATTCGCTTTCTCCATTTCTTTAAATATCGTAAAGGAGTTTACAGTCTGTGTACAACTGTACATGCGTCACACACAAATTTGACTCCTGCGATCTGTTTAGCGTTCGAGACGATATATATAATATAATATATATATATATTAAAAGTAATAATAGTTTTAAAGTAGTTTCTTATTAATTTGTACAGTAAATAAAGTTAAGAGGAAACCGCATTAAACGCGGGGACTTAAACTGTGTTCCTTCCTGGCACACAGGAGTCGCTTCTGACGAAGTAGTTGTGGAGAGCATCACGCTTTACGAGAACAAGGATAACCGCTTCCCAGTGTCCCAGGTTGGAACACTGTTGGGTTGTGATTTCTTGTAGCTTCTAAGCATTGTACAATTGTTCTTAATTTAAATTTTCTTATTTCAGGTCTTCAAACATTTAAGGTAAGAAAGTTAATGGGGTACTTTTTTAATTTATCGTACTAATATAATTAGCTTTTGATACACCCAACAGCAATATTGCACTCAGCTACGACGTCATAGCCAATGTCGTAACACCGCTTCTCGTTGATCAGCGAAGTAAAGCGACATTGAGTCTGGGTAGTAGATGGATGGGAAATCCTCCTCTATGTTCAGATTATGTAGCGACCCGTGGTTTGAATTCCGCGTAAAGCTATAGGTCCCCTCCACTTTTACAAAATTAAGTCGGTCCAATACCAGCTTAAGTTTAATTAATAATAGTCAGTGAAGAAGGCCAGGAAACTGGCGCAGGCAGCGCTCAGGCCATCTAATGCGCCCCATTGTTCTAACTTGTGTATTGTTATTACCATCATCATCAGAGTTCGAACTCCCGACCTCAGTGCCTTTACTTCGCCTATAGGGAAACGGTGTTACTCGCTTACCTTCGGATGCTGGCAGTAATTTTGGTTCAGCGAAGATTGTGACGGTCGAAACACATTTAAACTAGAGGCCCTTATACGCTGTGGTGAATTAGTCATTTTTCAGCAAGTGTACCAAAACTTAAATAAAAACAGGATAGGACTATTTAATGTTATTTATCAGTTCAGTATATATAAAAAAAACTTTCGTCAGTTGTTGATTTCGTCAAACTCGGAGGAGTTACGGAAAAGACGCGCATGGAGTCTTCCTGTAAATGAATTAGCTTTAATAAAAGCCTAATCAGATCTTTCCTTTTGTAGAAGCGGTGTTTTGACATACATTTAAAAATAACTTTTAAGTCTAAGTTAAGTGTTGTAAATTAAATATTTTTAATAAGATACAAATCAGTATTTTGGGGGCGTCCTCAGTAAAAGTAGGAAAGGTAGATTCCTTGAATTTTTGTCTTTTGGTTTCAGAATTGTACAATTAGTGTATTTGCACGATTGGGAGATGGCTTTTGTAATGCGTTGTTCTGGAAACTTTAAAATAATCTCGGGGATATGTTGTTAATAATAATGAACTTATTCATCTTTTATTTGTCTGTGATTCGTAATTACAAAAATTATTAAGAGTCAATTTGTGATAAAAAAAAAGTACTTAAAAGTTTTGTAAGTTTAAATTATTGTAAAATTTACTTAATTAATAATGGAAGCCTTGTTTTAATTTACATTGTAAATGGTTTTCATCATATGACTTAGATAACCTGAGCAGATCCGATTGGATTTGTTATCGAAATGTAATGTAATTCATTTTTTGTTTCACTATTTTCAAAGATTTGAAGCTGAGAAGTTTAATTTAGCTTCCTCCGCCATCTTGCTTTTTACAATAGTGAAGAATTTAAATGTTGAGCAGCCGTCTGCAGTAAGGTAAGATCTGACATCATGAAGAATTTTCATCAATTGAAAAGAAATAGCTTACTCCTTATGAGTCTTATTTGAAAGTTTTACACACACACACACACACACATATATATATATATATATATATATATATATATATATATGCCTCAATCCCCAAGTAGCATCAATAGTAAGTCACCTATTTTTTATCAGTTCGTTGAATTTTGTAAATAAGTCAGATTTTCTTGTACGAACTACTACTTTGAGGCTAGGTTAGGTTAAAAAACCTTACCTAGTGAAACCTAACCTAAAACAAGGTTTCAAGTTATGTTACGCTAGGTAACCTAGGTAACCTAGGTAACCGCCCAAACGTGAATGCCCACAAAAACGCCCAACTCCCATAAAAGGAGAAGAGAGCCAAACTCAAGCTCCAAAGTTTTCGAAATGCCTGGACACTGCGTTTGAAAGATTGGAGGTCATAGAAGGGGAAGAAAGATGGATTGAGGAAGGATTTTTCAGAGTTGACCGCTTGAATAGATGAAAGTAAGAATACCAATTAACTCCCGTGTTGGAGAGTTGGACAGAAAAAGGATGAGAATGTGTCGAAAGTCTGGTACTGCAAGCTCACTTTAAACGAGGATGCATGCATTTAGAGAGTTCAGAATAGCAATGTTTGTTACAAGAGCGATATTAAAGAAAGAATGAGGTAACATTGCGGCGAAGAGAGAGGGATTTAAGACAATCAGTAAAAAGCGGGGAACTGATGAGACGAAAAGCCTTTGATTCGACCCGGTGGGGGTGAAGAAACTGCAGAGCCGGTATACTACAACCACTTAGAAACTCTTTTAGAAAGAGAGTATATGTGATCTTTCCAGGAAAGATCACGAGAAAAGGAAACCCCAAGAATGTTAAGAGAAGAGGGAGGATTGAGGTGTGTATTGTTGAAGATTGTGACGAGGAGACAGATGAAGGAACTGGGTTTTTGAAGCAGTGAAAAAAACAAGGTTTCCTCTGCCCAATCAGAGGTAGTAGAAAGATCAGAGGTCAGGTGCGCCACAGCCGTCTCACACGAAACATGGAATGACTGTTGACATGGATTCTTTGTAAAGCGGGTAGAGAAGTCAAGGGTGGAATTATCGTCATAGGAGTGAATAGGACAAGAAGTGAGACCTAATAGATCTTTGATAAGGAAAAGGACAGAACCTTCAGGAACACCACTGTTAATATGAGTAGTTTCAGGAGAACAGTGGCCGTCTACAACTTCGGCTATAGATCGGGGAGAATCGAAATCAGAGATGAAGGCACATATAGAAGGATAGAAACCGAAGGAGGCATTTTGGAAATTAAGGATTTGTGCCACACACTATCAAAAGGGTTTTGATATGTCTAGCGCAATAGCAAAGGTTTCATCGAAATTCTAAAAGGAGGATGACCAAAAGTCAGATATACAGTATGTCCCACAAAAAAGTACACCCAACTTTAGATTGTACTAACTCCTCCAAAAATTGAGATATTTCGGATCTGTTTGTTTGATTTAATATGGCAAATTATTCTTTGTTACCTTTCAAATTTATTCATGTTTAAACGAATTAGTTAATTTCGATAATTTTGATAATTAAATTGGAGTTAGTTTCGTTAATTGGCCCGGTCTTTTACGATGGTAATCTAAATGGTGAAGCTTACCTAGAAATGATAGACCGAGAAATCTTTACACAATTACGTATTGCCTATAGAAACCGATTTAATCGTATTTGGTGGGTGCAAGACGGAGCTCCTGCTCACAGGAGAGTTATTGTGAAGGAACGCTTGCAGGAAGTCTTCCACCAAAGAGTAATTGCTACAGGCCATGACATTGAATGGCCTCCCAGAAGCCCTGACTTGATCCCGTGTGATTACTTTTTATGGGGTCATTTGAAAAATAGAGTATTTGCATCACAACCTATCAATTTAGATGATTTGAGGACTCGCATCACAGCTGAAATCAACTTGTTAAAAGACAATCCAGATCTTATCAAAAGAGTGATGGGAAGATGAGAGCTCGACTCCAGATTTGTATCGATAGGAATGGCGTTCATGTTGAAAGAAAACGAAACTAAGCATAACTTTTGTAATAAGGAATAAAGAAAAATCTGCTTTGTATCTTCTTAAAATTATGTTAAAGTATCTATTATTATGTATTTGTCTTTTCATTACATCGATAGCACACATTATTTTGCGCAATCCATTTTGTTGTACCCTTCAGTTAAAAGCAGATGCTTAAACACTAATTCGTTTAAACATGAATAAATTTGAACGTTAACAAAGAATAATTTGCTATATTAAATCAAACAAACAGATCCAAAATATCTCAATTTTTTGGAGGAGTTAGTACAATCTAAAGTTGGGTGTACTTTTTTGTGGGACATACTGTATATACAAGAAGACCACCACTAGAGTATCCCATACAGAACCCATACTGCCGATCTAAAAGAAGATTGTGAGAATAGAGGTGTTTAAGAATCTTCCTATTAAAATAGATTAAAAATTTTAGAAATGTAAGAGATCAAAGCATATGGATGATAGTTGGAGGGATGAGAGCGGTCACTCTTCTTTGCGATACGCTGCATGAGAGCGAGCTTCCAGCCGGAAGGAAATATACCGGATTAAAGAGTTTCCCTGGGGTATCAACACAGTTCTTGAGAATAAGAGGAGGGATCCCATCAGACTCGTACGCCTTCCAAGAGTTGAGCCAAAATTGAGCAAGAAAAACATCTGGAAGAGATTCTAATTCTGTCATAATTAAGTCAGAAGGGGAGGAGATGGAAAACAGAATCATCCAGGGTTGAGTTGAAGGCGAAATTGAGCGGCGAGGTCAGCTTTATTAGCAGAAGAGACGGCAACTGAGCCATCAGAATGGAGAAGAGGAGGTAAAAAAGGAAGTTTGTAAATTTTTGTCTGATGAAAGAATATTTGGCGAGTCGAAGAACAGATTTTGGACGATTCCGGGCAAAATAAAAACAGAGTGAGAGTCGGGAGTTGGATGGCGAAGGTACCTTCTGAAAGCTCTTCTGTTGCGGATAACATTAAAACAAAGTTAAACCAAGGTTTTTTTGCATTAGTAGTAGGAATAGAATATAGAATGTACGCCTCCATGCCGAGAGAATCCCATCGTGATGCGCTCAGCACACTCGGAGTAATCATTCCATGAGAAAATCGAGGAAGGATTGCCTGAAGGCCTCCCAATCGGTGAGGCCAAAATTGGCAAAGGCGCCTACTCTTGAAGAGTTTAAAGGGTGAAATGGATGATAGGACAGACACACACCACACACACACACACACACATTCTTTTCATATTTTTATTGTTTAATATATGCATGATTAAAAAATTCGGAGTCTTACTCATTTGTTTGAACCACCATTTGAAACCAAGATATTATTATGCATGCTAAGGTAAGTAAATATTATGTAAAATTAGTTTTGGGACACGTGTTCAATATATGATGAGATACGCGAGTTTCAAAACGGCCAAATTCCTGTCATTATGCTGTGAGGGACCATAAAAGTTGGTGATTCTAGTTACAAAAATATCAAACCGTCAATTGCACACGAATAAATATCACAATTCTCTTAGATAGTATCAATAACTGTGACCTTCAATTTCAGGCCTTTTTTTTCTGGGGGCGATAGTATATATATAGTTTTACGCGCATTCCACATGGGATTAAAGAGAATTAAAAAGATTAAGCTGCGATGAAAAGTTACTTACTCACCCTACAACCCGCCACCCCTACACTTCCCGTACCGCCACCCTACACTTCCGTACCCGCCACCCCTGTACCCCTACTCTTACCCTACCTTGAAAATTCTGGTTGCCTACGGCCCATACTTCGAACATATAAAGGAATACAAAGGACACCAAACAACAATAGCAGTCCGGCTGGTCCCAACGGCCAACGAGGCTGTCTGTTTAAGAGGGAAGGTTAAAAGATGGAAGAAAATTTAAAGACGAGTGAAAGTTTTAAAGCAAAACAAAGAGGTGAGGTCGTAGCGTGTGACGCAGAAGGCTTTCTGCGTTATTTGATCCCTTTCAGTTGGTATTTTGTTAGGTATTTAATTAAGTCACATTTGAATATAATTTTAGAGGGCTTTATAATGTCAATTAAAAAGTAAAATCTAAACAGAAATTTTTACATTGTTTGATCACTTTTAAATGGTATATTTTAAATAAAATTACTCTTTTTTTTATGCTAGAAGGAGGGGCCAAGGGCAAATGCCCGCAAAAGCGCCCCTCCCATAGAAGAAGAAGAAGAAGAGCCAAACTCAAGGTCCGGGGTTTTCGAGATGCCTAGACACTTTGCGTTTGAAAGATGGGAGGTCATAGACAGGAGGAAAGATGGATTGAGGAAGATTGTTCCAGAGTTGACCAGTTGCGTAGATGAAAGATTGAAAATACCGATTAACTCTCGCATTAGAAAGTTGGACAGAATAGGAATGAGAAAGTGTAGAAAGTCTGGTACTGCGTGCTCTCCTTAAAGGAGGAGGCATGCAGTTAGAGAGTTCAGAAGAGCATTGTCCGTTATGATAGCGATATTAAAGAGAGAGTGAAATAGCATTGCGGCGAGAGAGAGAGAGTTACAAGGAGTTACAAGGAAAAGAAAGTACCTCAAAAGGCCTTGCGGCCCATACCGAGGAGGTACCAATGGCAACGGGTGCCAGGGAAAATTTTGTAAAAGTTTATTTTTCTTTCAACTATCCTAGCAGTAGTAGAAAACTGGATAGAAAAGTAGAAGGCTCTCTCCCCACCCTCCGCTCCCTCCCTGCCAGAGGCAGGTACGGAAAAAGGTTGAAGAAAATACCTTGACCCTGGAAAAGTAGCCAAGGAAATTTTACAGGAAAGTGGAGAATATATAAATAGCTCTATATTTAGTTTGCTCACATGAGAGTATTCAGTACTTTGTCTAGCCTATTTTTAAACACATTTACACTTTGACTGGAAACAACCTCTGAGGGAAGTTGGTTCCAGATATTAATATATTTATAGGAAAAGAAATTTCCGCAGACTGAGGTCCTAAATGTCTTTACACACTCAAATAGTGTGCAAGATTTCGTCTAACCTTTTCTTGAACTGATCCACAGAGGAACTGTTCACAACTTCCGAAGGTAACCTGTCCATGTGTCACAGATCTTATACGTAACGTAATTCCCACACACACTAGTCTTAAACCGTTTCAAATCCAACTTCCAACCATTGTTGCGAGTTGGGTTATCATTTAAACTAAACATACTTCTAAAATCGACATCGTTGAACCCTCGTAAGAGCTTGAAAAACCTCGATCAGTTGACCGCGCAGCCTCCGAGTTTCAGCGAAAACAAGTTCAGGGCGCGTAACCGTCGATTGTAGCCATATGCCTAACGGAAGGGATTAACTTTGTGGCCCTCGCCTGCACTCGCTCCAGCCTCTCAATATCTTTCCTGAGGGTGGGCGACCAGAACTGCACAGCATACTCCAGGTACGGCCGAACAAGGGAATTGTACAGTGAGAGCACAATCTCCTTGTTCCGAAACTGAAATTGCCTCCTGATATAACCCAATAGTTTCTGGCTTTTTTTCCACCTCTACACACTGTTTCGTAAACTTAAGGTCGCTGCTAATTAGCACACCCAAGTCCTTTTCTAAATCAGTCACCTCGATATTACTGCCCAACATCGAGTAGTCCGACTTGGGATTGGCGTAGCCAATGTGCATCACTTTGCATTTACCCAAGTTAAACGGCATTTGCCATTTTTCGGACCACTCTCCTATCCTACCTAGGTCCGCACGCAGTTCCTAGATCGCTTCGGGCGTCCCAACATTGGCCCCAAGCTTGGTGTCATCAGCGAATTTGGCGATCCGACTGACGATGCCACCGTCGATATCATTTATGTAAATGGTAAACAACAGTGGCCCCAAAACGGAACCCTGAGGAACCCCACTAGTGACCGAGGCCCAACCCGAACTAGCCCCTTTAATTACCACCCTCTGCCGCCTATTCCTTAGCCAGTTTTCAATCCACCTACCTATTTCCCCACGGATACCCAGCGCGCGCACTTTCGCCATTAGCCGGCGGTGAGGTACCTTATCAAAGGCTTTCTGAAAGTCGAGATAAAGTATATCAATCGCCCTACTCTTATCGTACTCACTCAACATGACGTGAGAGAGAGAGAGAGAGAGAGGTGTGGGAATTGATGAGATGAAAAGCCTTTGATTCCACCCGGTCAAGTGTGGCGTGGGTTGAACCACCCCACACATGAGAAGCATACTCCATACAGGGGTGGGGGTCGAACAAGACCCCTGTACAGAGATATCAACTGAGTCGGGGTGAAGAAACCGCGGAAGCGGTACAGCACACCTAACCTCTTAGGAGCTGTTTTAGAAAGAGAGTATATGTGATCTTTCCAGGAAAGATCACGAGAAGAGGAAGGATTGAATTGTGTGTTGTTGAAGGTAAGGGGATAGTCGTGTAGAAGATTGTGACTAGTAGACAGATGGAGGAACTGAGTTTTTTTACAAGTAACATTTTTAAAACAACCAAAATAGGGTTTCTGAGGGTGATGTTTAAAAAAAAATGAAAAACCTCGTATCATTTGACATGACACTAAGTCAGAATTCCACACATACCATGTCATCACTATTCATAATTACAGATTTTTGCAGTTTGAGTAAGTGTTCCCATTATATATATATATATATATATATATTATATATATTTTTTTTTTTTTGGCGGAACGCGCTGGAACGGCGTTCCGATACCTTCATTAAAAAATATATATACACATTAGTGATGTACCGATACAAAAATTTTGGCCGATACCGATTCCGATACAAAATTTTGCAGATACTTTGGCCGATACCGATACATCATTAATCTATATCATTTCCATTATCTATCTGTTCAATTACAAACTCTGAAAAGTCTTTAGAGATTAGACAAACAAGACCTTCCTGATCTAAATCCATGTTGGGAACTTGAAGTAAGATTTAAAATTTTCCAAATGCTCTTGAATACTCTTCTTTATAATTCTAGTATTCTTTCTATCAGTGATGTTAAACTAATTTCCTCCCACCTCTTTATTATCGTTTTTTGTAAATGGATACAACATTTGCTTTTTCAATCTTCAGGTATTTCTGAATAGTTAATTGCTTTTTCAATCTTCAGGTATTTCTGAATAGTTAATTGCTTTTTCAATCTTCAGGTATTTCTGAATAGTTAATTGCTTTTTCAATCTTCAGGTATTTCTGAATAGTTAATTGCTTTTTCAATCTTCAGGTATTTCTGAATAGTTAATTGCTTTTTCAATCTTCAGGTATTTCTGAATAGTTAATATATGTACCAGTAACAAACAAAATAGTGCCCCAGCTAAGCTATCCTCCCCTTCTTTAAGAATACTGTACTAACATAACTATTATTGGGACCAGCAGCTTTATTTGGTTTCAGTGTTAATTACTAATCATCCTTCTTTATCTGAATCTTATCAAGAATGCCAGAGTTTAGAGAATCTGCCAGAGTTTAGAGAATCTAAACTCTAAAGGATCAAAATTCACTATCTTTATAAAGTATCAGTGGTATTGGCCACAATTTTACCAATACCGATACATCGGTACGTCACTAATACATACAGTGTCCTAGAAATTAGGCTCACTATAATTTATGAATTAAATTGAAACGATTACTTAGGGTCACAAGTCTGGGCATTCAGCTCAAACAAACAGTACGAGGTGCGATCCAAAAGTTCCCGGACTGTACCGACAAAAAAATGTAGGCTTACCTTAGGTTCTAATTACTACTGTCCCTTCGAAGTAGTGGTCTTGGGAGTTGATACAGCGGGCCCAGCGATTTTCCCACTGCTGGAAGCACCTCTGGAACTCCATTTTGGGGATGTTGCAGCACCTCGTGCGATTCCGCCTGAATCTCCTCGATGTCGTAAAATCGTCGCCCCTTCAGCCGAATCTTCATCTTGGGGAACAGGAAGAAGTCCCTGGAGGTCCCTGCACACAGTGAGCCGGCGTTGCCTCTGGTTCTGGGTCAGCAAGCGGGGCACGAATTTGGCAGCGATCCGCTTCATGTTTAGTTCCTCCGTGAGAATGCGTTGGCACTTGGCATAAACCAAACGATAGGCCAACGATGCTGCAATGTCGTTAATCGTTCATCGACGGTCCTCGTGGATGGCCTGACGCACTTTTTCAACATTTTCGTCGGTTCTGCTGGTTGAGGGCCGACCAGAACGTTTGGAATCCTCAACCGACGTTTGCCCACGTTTGAACCGCGAGAACCACTCGAAAGTGGGTCTCCGACGGGGTTTTGCCGAGTTTGAAGCAAAACTTGATGCACACGCGCTGCTCCTTCTCGCAAAAATCGCATAAAACCACTAACACTAAAGCACAAAAACGCGTACGTGTATCACCGTGTCACTCGCACACACTGCTTCACGATAAAGCTGTTTAGCGCTATCTAGCGGCCCAAGTCCATACTACGGCGTGTTAGCGCTCCACGCTGCCAGTCCGGAACTTTTGGATCGTATATAATAAGGTAGATAGAAATGACTTTGTGGTTTTTGTTTAATTAGAAATATAAATCGATACTTGTAGGTTATCTCCCCCCTCCCCCACCAATTTTGACAGAATATTTTCGTTAAAACTAACAAAAATATCACGACTATTAGTAAATAGTAAATACTATTTAAGAAACAAACAATGTTATAATAATAGATCAACTGTACGCCCTTGATAATTGGTTAGGTTAAGCCCTTGATAATTGGTTAGGTTAAGCCGTGATATGTTCGTTAGTTTTAACGAAAATATTCTGTCAAAATTGGTGGGGGGGAGATAACCTACAAGTACCTGCAATTTTTATATAATTTTTATATATATTTATATATCAGGGGATCAGATCTGAAATATTAGGGGATTATCAGGAAACTTTATTCTTGGACCTGTGTATGAACCCTGAATAAGGACAAGAAACACTAATTTAGGTAATGAGATATACGGTACTGAACACGCAATAATAAGTAATTAAGCCAATAATAACTGAAGTAATGAAAGTACGGTATTGGTACAGTAAATGAATTAGACAAGTAAAATAAAATATGTAAATAGCAAATAAAGAAGCGGACACAAATACGGTAAGATAATTGAATACGGTAAAATAATTGAACAGGCCTACTGCACTCGTAATGGGAAAGTTAGCTAGCCGTTGTTTGGGAACACTTTGAAGATAGCCTATTCGCTAGGCTACGCAGGAGTTGCTTAACATGAAGGCAGAAAGGTAGGCCAAATGAGCTTGTGGCCTCTACGAGAAAGTTTATGGACCTGGGCTTCGAAGTAGATGCATCTGAAGACGGACTGGCCTGCCGGCGAGAGAATGAGTGTTGAGAGCCGGTTGAAACTTGTTGAAAAGGGGCCCAGCGGAAACTTGCAGCAGTGATGTTGCTTCTTGCGGGATGAAATTGTAGAGGGTCTTACTTGATGATAGACTTCGTGTATGCTCGACCGGAGCCTTGAAGGACGGCGGGCAGAGCGGTTGGCGTGACGAGTGGCGTTACTGACGGAGTTGAGAACGAGATGTGACTACAAATGCAAGAAAAAGTCAAGTGAGAGTGATTTGAAGTGAACTCGCGTTTATATAAGTTCCGAAGAGGCGTGGTTTTCGCTGGCCTTTTTTGGAAAACAAAATAAAAATTTGCTTTTCTTTTTGTGGACGGTTCGTGCCCACGTGGGATTTTATTGCCTTCTTTACAACTTCCACTCGTGAAACAAAGAGGCGAGGAAGAGGAATTTCGTTTGGCTCTACATACATATGAAATTAAACAGATTTAATTTTTTTTCTTTGAACATACAAACAAACAAAAACAACAACCAAAACATCTTTATTGCGGATCATTCACAATCCATAGCCACTTAATCTAACATACAAGTACAATCTTACGTATTATACACTGAACGTAATACATAAATAAGGCCCATAACCATTTAACCCAATATACAAATACAATCTTATTATAACACATCTAATATGCATATATAATTTTTGTTACATTACAAAAATAAATAAGGTATCGTAAACCAGCAGTTGTCTGAACCAAGACTGCCATATAGGTGAGAGGTACATACTACACAGTATCTGAAGACAGGACATTGTACAATAACACATTAGAGCTATTTTGGACCCTAGTAATGAAATTATATATATTATTCCAGATTAACATTTGGCTGGTAGGTAGATTACGCGTAGTAAACATAAAACTTGCACTGCACCATTTTGGTTCCCTACATAGCATACGGAAAATATTATTATAAGCAACAGAGAGTTTATTCATAGCAGTTTTTGTATAGTTCCACCACAGATGGGATGTGTGCAGTGCAGTACAGTAAGTTCTAAAAGATAAGTTTTAACTGATTCTGAACACATACCAAATTTCCTTACTTGCATGTTACCCTGTACATACAGCTTTTTACGTTGCCTCTCAATATCAAGTTCATCTCGCAGCTCGTGAATAATTACATGACCTAAGTATGTATTTACGTGTCTTTGAGAGGTATTGTCTGACCATTCATTTCAAAAGACCCACATGGTACATGTTACGGAAGAAACTTTGATGTTTTTATTTTCATTCCGACTTTATTTTATTTATTTTGTTACATGACAAAATTATAGGGATAGGAAGGAGATTATTTTGGGATTGGGATGGTCACGGGGTAGGATGGAGTAAGAACTGGCAAAGATTTTAGGAACTTTATAGCAGAGTTCCGAAACCTTTCTTTCCAAAAAAGCGCTAAATGCACTTTACACTATACCAATATATACATACATACATACATTCATTATTAAAAATTCTCATGTCTCAACAAACTTAGGGTAAGAAACAGCCCGGGTACAACCGGAGCTACTGGTGCCCATCGTGAGGAGAAAGAGGGAAGGATGGGTTTCCAGCCCAGTCCCTCCACGCGGGAGATGCGAAGTAGCTTCGCCTGTTGGCGGACGATGGGGTCGCCAACACACACGCGCACACACACACACACACCAAGACTATACCAATAAGTTGTTTTGTTGAAACTTCATTTCTATAATAATGATCATTATGGCATCCGTGATTTTTTTTCATTCTATTTTATTTTCTTTATCAATAATATTTAATGATGTTCTTTAATGTTTACCAAAGTAATTAAGTTCCCTTTTTATAATAAACTATCTAAAATATGCTAATTTCATAATTTATTCTCTATATTATTATTAAGAATCTTTTAGTTTTTATTAAATATACAATTGATCATTTGATTTAAAATTTTGTAAATTTTTACATTATTATTATTATTATTATTATTATTATGCCATTTTTACTTCCCTTATGTAATAAATAAACTGAATCACGTTAATTCTACCTAAAAAACTTCCATACTTCCAACGTCATATTCAGATTAGAATATTGTGAATATATTAATGTCATATCAAATATGTAAATCGGGCGCAGAAATATTGAACAATATCGTAAAACTCTGTCACTCTTATTCTTCTTCTGAATAAAGGTTTGGTTCTTGTTTTGAAATTGGAGTGTGTAAGATTTGTGAACTGTAGTTGCTCTACATAGTTTGGTATGAATATGAGGAGAGCGCTCGCAGAACCACACTTTCGACACATTCTCATCCCTTTTCTGTCCAACTCTGTAACGCGAGGGTTAATCGCTATTCTTAGTCTTTCATCTACTCAACCGGTAAACTCTGGAACAACCTTCCTCAACCCATCTTAAACCCTGTCTTTGACCTTCGATCTTTCAAATACGGAGTGTCGAGCCATCTCGAAAACTATACTTTCATTTCGGCTCTCTCCTCCTCCTCCTCCTCCTCCTGTAGGGTTGGGGGACATTTTTGCTGCGAGCGTTCGCCCTTAATTCCTCTTTCCTGCATTAAAAAAGTGCCTCCCAATTATATTTTATTTATGTTTCAGTAAAGTGGGATGAAATGAGGACCAAAATTAGGTCGCGATCCGATATCTTATTTTTGTATTTTTAAACAGAAATGAGAGTGAGCTTATTGAATTCTTGAAGTCGAAGATTAATAAAATGATGATAACGTTTTTTCTGCATTTCATTTCTGGCTGCTGTTCTTCTTCGTAAAGAGGTATCGTTTTATTAATTTAAAAAAAGTTTTTCCACTTATTAAATCGTATATACTAATTCGCACCCATATCAGTCTGTGTTTAAATAATATAATACATTTTTCAGAAGAGGGAATTTGACGAGGCTTATCCGGAAACCGTGAAAAGAAACGTTAAAAACGAGTGTAATAACGCGAAAAAACGGGATCCAAATTTGAGCGAAGAGAAGCGGAAGGCGGAAGAGATGAAGGAGAATGGCAATGTCTGTTTGAAGGCGAAAAGATTCCACGAGGCGATTGAGGCTTACTCGAAAGCCATTGCTTTGGACCCTCAATGCGCCACTTATTACCTTAACAGGTCTGTCGCCTACTTTCATATTTCAAATTTGAACAATAGTTTAAATGATGCTGCTAAATCAATCAAAATTAACCCTTTTTATGCGAAAGGATATCTGTATGTAGGCAAATACTGCATTGCTGTGAGCTCGACCGATTGTGCCTTGGTTTCTATTTTGCAGAAGTTAGATCCAAACAATGAGGTTATTAAAAGTGAAATCAGGAAGGCTGAAACCCTACTCTATTACGTTCATATGTTTATAATATGTTTAAATTTGGAAATCTCATGAAAAGTCCTTATTTGGATGCGATCCACAAAGTTACGTTAGTGCGAATTGAAGTTTATTGTAAGTTAATTGAAGAGTTATGTAGGCGTAATATGTTTCTTGAAGGTAAGGAGGCAGCACGTAACATATCAAGATGGGAAGTTGATGATCGCCAGGAATATACATTTTATTTGCTGGGAGTTTGCGCCTTTTACGAAGATGACGAAGATGCCTGTCATGATAACTTCAAAGAATGTTTGAACCTGACAGAAGAGTTTTACGATGCTAAAATGAGATGGGCAAATATGAAGGAAATTTACGCATTAAGGAAAAAAGGAGACGAAGAATTCGCCGTGGGTCATTTCGAAGGAGCGATTGAGTGTTATTTAAAAGGTCTCGAACTGATCAGGGTCGTTATTCCTATTGTTTCTTCAAAGTTCTTTTTCAAAATTGCTAATGCCAAGATAAAGCAAAACAAAAAACACGAAGCAGTTTCTCGTCTGAATTCAGCAATCGATGTAAGGAATGATTACCACGAAGCCTTCGCATTGAGAGGAGAATGTCACCTAAATGATGGTAATCGCAATGAGGCGGTGAAAGATTTCGAAAAGGCGTACGGCATCCTTCCCTGCAATCGGTATGAACAAATGTTAAAAAGAACACGACAAAATAAAAAACCACCTGAGCCAAATATACGTGAACAGTCACTGAATGGGGATGAAATTGATCGTAGAGAAATATCACTGGAAAAGTCCTTGGCCGATTATAAAAAAGAAAAGGGAAACAAATATTTTACGTGCAAAAAATATAATGATGCTATTAAAGCCTATTCTGAAGCCATAAGACTGGATTCATACCACCCAGTTTACTACTCAAACAGATCTGCTTGTTACATGATGCTAAAAAATTTCGAAGACGCTTTGGAGGATGCTAAATCGGCGTTGAAAATTGATCCTTCATTCGTGAAAGGATTGTTTCGTTTGGGCAAATGCCACATTGCTCTGGGACAACCCAAACAAGCAATTGAAGCCTTAGATAAAGCAAGCAAATTAAAGCCTAATGATGAAAGTTTGAAAACAGAGTTAGCTAGAGGTAAATCCCTTCAGGATGTCGTTAATAAAGGAAACTTGTGCTTGCTGAACAAAGATTATATCAACGCCGAATGCTACTTTTCATCTGCAGTGTCGCTGGGAGAAGCATGCGTGACACTTCATCTTAAAAACATTGATTGCCTTGTGCATTTAGGAAAATTTGATGAAGCGCTTTCTCTTGCTCAATCAGCTCTTGAACTAAGTTCCAAGACTTCCGAAATTCATTATTTCATGGGATTATGTTTCTATCACAAAGGAGGAAGAGAGGAAACGCTCATGCACCTTGAGAAATCTCTCTCTTTAGATCCCAATGAAACCAAAGTTTCTGAAGCCATCGAAAGAGTTAAATGCGTTTATGGCTTAAAGGACCTCGGAAATGAAGCTTATTCCGAAAATAGACTCGAAGACGCTCTCTCAAACTATTGGAAGGGCTTAGAAAAGACCCGAGCAACAAGGTGTTAAATGCAGCTTTTCATTTCAATATTGGCTTGGTACACATCAAAAGGGTTGAATGGAAGGAAGCTGTTCATTCTTTTACATCTGCCATTAACCTTAATAAAGAGTATGTCAATGCTTACTTAAAGAGGGCAGAATGCTATCTCAAATTAAATGAATTCGGGAAGGCAGTGAAGGATTATGAAGAAGTTAACAAAATTTCGCCTCGTCCACAACACAAGAAATTACTCGAGGAAGCGGAAGTAAAAGAGAGAAACGAGTGTGTGCATAGTTTAAGTGAAACAGAGTTAGAAATTGCTTTAGCCGAATGCAAGAAGGAGAAGGGTAATACACATTTCAAAGAGAAGAGATATGAAGAAGCCTCGAAGTGTTATTCTGAAGCGCTCTCCTTAAATCCTGAATGTCCTTCGTATTACGCCAATCGTTCCGCCTGTCACATAATGCAAAATAACTATTGGGATGCTTTAAATGATGCTAAGGAAGCAGTTAAGATAGATTCTAAATATGTGAAAGGATATATTCGTTTGGGGAAATGCCAAAATGCCCTTGGCAATACTGAAGAAGCGATTGCAGCCTTTGAGAAAGCGAGAGAACTGGATTCAAACAATGAAGAAGTTGTTCAAGGAGTTGTGAAGTCTTTAAAATTAAAAAAGTGTTTGCAAGAAGGGAATAACGCGTTCATAAAGAAACAGTTTATAAGGGCTGCTGAACAGTTCAAAATGGCTTCAAAAATTGCTTTTGCCAATGCTTCTCTTTTATTAAAGAACGCGGAGTGTCTCATTCGTGTTCAGCGCAAGAAGGAAGTGTCTGACCTCATTGAATCCGTTCCTCCAAAAATGAAAGAGACTCCTGAGGTGCTTTGCATTAAAGGAATGTATTCGTACCACCAAGACGACAAGGATGAGGCTCTAAAGCACTTAAATAAGGCTCTCGAACTTGATCCTTCGAACGATGAAACAAAAGAATTGATAAAACGGATTCGAATTATTTACGAAAAGAAAGAGAAAGGAAACGAATCATTTTCAAAAGATGACTTGTTAGACGCTCTTAACTACTTTCAAGAAGGACTGAAAGTGGATCCTGACAATCATCTTTTGCAGGCAAAATTTCACTTCAACATTGGAGAAGTTCAGATGAAGCGGGCGAACTTTACCGATGCCATACTTTCGTTTAGTAATGCGATTGTTCTGAAAGAGGATTACATCAAAGCGTTGGAAAGGCGCGCGCATTGCTACCAAAAGACTAATGAACTTGAGAAATCCATTAGAGATTATCAAAAGCTTTATGGTTTAACATCCTCCGAGGACCATTTGAAACTGCTGCAGGAAGCCCAAAGACAGCTGAACTGGGGCTCTTCGAAAGACTATTACAAAATTCTTCGTGTATCTCAGGGTGCCTCCATGGCAGAAATAAGAAAATCGTACATGAATTTAGCGCGACAGTTTCACCCTGATAGAATGAGTGCCGAAGCTGATAAGGTTGTTGGCGAAGAAAGGTTCAAAGAAATCAACGAAGCTTATTCAGTCCTGATTGACCCCCTAAAGAGGGAGCGTTACGACAGAGGGGAAAAGGAAGAGGCTGAAATATTCCCAGGGTTTTTTCATGGTTTTCACCCTTTCATGTTTAATCCCTTTTTCCTAAACTCCTTCATCCACCCCATATTTCGAGAACAACAACAACAACAACACTTCAACCCTTTCCGCTTTGGTTATGCGCATGAGTATGACTCTGACTGATTACTAATCGGTAAGTGATTCCGGAGTCCTATTTTGGCATGGACTGATGGAAATAATACTTGGAATACAAGTTTTAACAATGGAAACGCAAACATTGATCATATTTCTTTAAATTCCCCTCCCTCTATTTCCTTCCCGAGAGCGAAATACTCGTCACATTCAAGTAAATATTTTTTTTATGATACATAAATCATTGTCGTCAAACGGAAAAGGGGGTATATAGCAAAGTACTAAAATTACTTTGCGGTTGTTTGAAAGTGCCTTGCGCAGTATTAGTCCTTACCTGAACACAAAACAGGAAAAAATATTTGAAATATCTTCCACTTATAAATTTTAAGACTACACTTTATCTTTATAGGTAACAAACGCGAGTTCTTAATTCAGCTTTCTATTTAACAGTGCAGTATTTAGGCTTTTTTCAATATTCCTTACAGTTAGCTTTATTTGAAATGAAATGATGCCTCTGTATCAACAATAATTAATTAATCGTGTCACTGAATTTATGATTCTTTTTTTTGTGATGTTCTTTTTGCTTGTTGAAAGATGTTTTTTTTCAATTTTATTTACTTTAACATCGTAACAATTGATTATATTGAAACGTATATAAAGTTTTGAAATAATTTGGGTTATTAATTACCTTATTTATATTATCGCTGCATAAATTCTCTCAAAAGTTGGAAATGTTTGTAGACAGTTTTAGGTTGTAGAGTAAGTGATTCGCAAAACTTCAAGACTGAAATACCTTAAAAAAAATTTAATGGTAATTAAGTTTATGTAAAAAATTCGTTTACTTTAGGTTTTTTCTTCCAACTGAAAGATTGTGTTCCTCTGTTAAGGCGGTCTGGTGTTGTTTACGAGTTTTCTTGTCCTCGCTGTGAGCGAGAGACATATATAGGTTCTACCACCAGGCTGCTTTGGGTGAGAATCTGTTTCCATGAAGGAATCAGACATAGGACTAAAAACAGCTTTAACTAGGAAGAATTCACCGATACGGGATCAACCACTCATTGTCGCTGCAATATTGGTTTTACTGTTTTTAAAAGTTTAACCGCACATTCATCCTCTTTCGACCTTAGAATTTTAGTCCCTCTACATCAAAAAATTTCAACTCACACTCAATCATGATTTTTCAGCCGTTCCACTCCTCATAGCTTAGTTTACCAACCAATTGTTACAATTCTATTTTTTAATTGGTTAGCTTCCGCCCAAATTGTTAATTCTGACAAAGGTCAAGCTTTTCACTCCACCTTATATATATATTTATGATGAATAAAACCACGAAGGGAAAAGAAACACAGTGTTCCTGAGGATGTCATTAGACGAAAGCGCTTGAGCACCACTTTGTGTTTCTTTTCCCTTCGTGGTTTTATTCATCATAAATATTTTTCACGTGTTACTTTCGTGAAATAATTTATTCAATCCGACGTGAATGCAACGAGTCTTTTACTTATATAGAGGTTCTGAATGTAGTGGGACTAGGCTTGCTTTAAACCCTAGATCCATGTCCCAAAGCTGGATCCTGTCTGCTTTGCAGATAGCTGGTGAGGGAAGCTATATTTATGGGACCTCTTTGCAAGAGACCCGTTGCCCACGTCGGGCTAGCATCATGAAAAAGAAAAACTATGGTATTTGTCATTTACCATTACTTATTCGGACTATAGTGGATTTAATTTTCCCAGAAGAGTTCCTTGTTCCATGCACGGTCTGTGCTTAACATATATATATATATATATATATATATATATATATATATATATATATATATATATTATTGGGGTTGTTTTAACCTCCTTCGCCTCCTTCGCCACATTTAAGGTCATATGACGGAGGGGACCTACAGCTTTACGTGGGATTCGAACCACGGGTCGCTACATAATGTGGGCGCGGAGGACGGTGTCCCAATTCTGCTTTCTGCTTTTTGAAAGCAGAATTTTGCCTACGATTGTTCATTTTAACTTTGTTTGGTACAGGTATATAGATGGTATTTTATGCCTTTGGCCTAATAATCTGGATGTTGACTTATTTCTTGGTAGGCTCAACAATTTAGTCCCATCTATTAAGTACAAGGTTGAAAAAGAAAATGATTGAAGCTTATCTTTTCTGGATCTAAAAATTCGGAGATGCTCTAATCAGTTCAAATTTGAAGTTTATCGTAAGCCTACTAATAATAACTTATGTGCATTTTTATTCTGACCATCATCCCTCGATTAAATCTATTTTCTCTTTTATGTTTCTTAGAGCATTGAGAGTTCTCAGCAGTCCTGAATTTTTAGATTCCGAGTTATGCAATATCATGAATATTGGTACTAAATTATGTTATCCTATTTCATTTTTAGATAACTGCCTTAAGAAAGCCAAGAATAGGTATTATAATAATGTAACTGTAAAGGAATTTGATCGTAAAAATATCCTTAGCCCACCTAACCATTATTAATTTTCAATATCTTCCGACTTTACTTAAAGCAATTGGCATCAATGTAGTCTTTAAGTATAATAATACTGTTAAATCACGCCTAATAAAGAATAGCCCGGATAATGTAACTCAGTATATATAGGCCAAACGGGTAAAACGTTATCTATTAGGGTAAAACAGCATAAATATGCGTGTAGAACAACAAATAATTCTAAAGCTTTGTTTGACCATATGTATAGATGTAATCATAGCATCAAGTGGGATAGTTCTAAAGCGCTCGTTAAAAACAGACATATAATTGAAAGGAATATTCTAGACTATGCATTTATCCATTTTAAAAATAACTTCAAAAACAGTGCGAGAATGTATAAAATTGACAATATCCTGTTAAAATTCCTTCTGCCTCTCATTAACTCTTGTTACCTATATGCTAATCTTTTTGTTTCCGTCCTGCATTCTCCCTTCATTCCCTGACGAGGTGTACTTCTGAATACACGAAAGGCCTTGGAATCATTTTTCTTTTTCCATGTGGGATTGCATCATATATATATATATATATATATATATATATATATATATACACACAGGGTGTTTCAGGAGGAAAGTTCAATACTTCGGGGGGTGATAGTATCGGTTATTGTGAGAAAAGAAGTTCATATGAACATGTCTAATTCTGAATGGTTACTGAGGTGACGTGTGTGTGTGTATATATATATATATGTATATAGTCTAAAAGTCACTAAAGGGGAAATATCACTAAATCTAAGCTGAATGGAAAGAGCAAGGCATAAACGAACCAACGCGGCTGTTCGTATTGTTTTGGGCTAGCCTAGAGATGTTTTTTCCCTATCTGACCTAATCGTTGGTGCTGAGTGTAATTAGGTGGTGTTTCTAAGGTGACAAATGGGGTAGGAAGTTGTCCGTACTTAAGTATAGTTAGGGGTAATGTCTATAGCTTCTAAATTGGTAATGTAAGAGAGAGTTAGGTAGGCTGTTTGTGGGACACAGGAATCTGATGGTAGGCTCCCAAAGGAATATCTAATTCAACGCACCGGTAAGTGCCTTTGATTGTTTGCTAGAACCTAAGTAACCTAACTGGGGTGTCTACCCCACGCTATCACAGTTATAGAGATAGAGCTGTTTGAATCCACAAATACAAAAGCATTGGTTTCTCTTTTTTGATTACTAATCAAGAAAGAGAAACCAATTACTGTTTCTAACATTTAATGTTTAAACATTGGCATTTTGAATGGTATCATATACAGAAATGACAAATTTGTTAGTTTACAATACGTTTTCGAAAATCCCACCGTCAACCTCAGTGCACTTTGCAATTCGTGTGCGGAGATCGCGTGTTGTTCGTCTGAGTTGATCTTGACGTTCCTTTATGCGGGCAGCAGCATCCAAAGTGCGCGCGAGCAATTCGTCTCGTGTATCCACCTTTCTTTTGTAAACTTGACTTTTCATCCACCCCCACAAACAATAAATAATCTAACGGAGAGAGGTCTGGAGACCTTGGTGGCCATTGAATGGGACCACCGCGGGGGGGAGGAAGAGCTTTTTCTCACAATGACCGATATTATTACCTCCCGAAGTATTGACGTTTCCTCCAGAAACACCCTGTGTGTGTGTATATATATATATATATATATATATATATATATGGTCTCTTGCGGTATAGTGGTTAGCATCGCTGACTACGAATTCATTGACCCCCGGTTCGATTCCCGGCAGTAGCAGGCGGCGCTTAGGTCACTCGACTGTATATCCTTCCATACAAAAAACATTGGTTAGCAGGTAAATGGGTACCCTATATATATATATATATACCTTTCAACCTTTCAAATGTTCTGTGCGATGATTCCTCATTTCGCGAAGGTCAAGCTTGTCGCCCCTCCTCTCGAGTTGGCCTGGTGAAATAGTGAGTTAGTTTCTTGTACTCTCCACCTCACATAGCCAGGTACGCCCGGCTCATCGAGGATTGTTCTGAGCCAGGCGTCTAATCTTAAATTGAAGATGTCCACTGCAACACCACTCGTGTTCCTTAGGTCTTTGGGCAGCTGATTAAACAGTTTTGGTCCTCTCAACAAAACTATTTTCTTTCAGAGTTAAGGATGTTCCCCGTCTAGCCCTTAATTTGGGAACACGACACCGTCTTCATTTTCTACTTTCCACTGTTGTTTGGGAGTTACAGGGTTCGGAGTAAGATTAGGGACTAGGGACTAGAGGTCCGGTGCTAGTGTCTCCGAGCAACTGATACAATGAGCAAACCAACATAGTTTCTCCATTATTTTGCAAGTGTAAGTAATGGTGTATCTCTCTCATCTCCTTTCCAGTGAATATAGGTTTAATTTGCGTAACCTTTCCCAGTAATTTAGTTCTTTGCACCCATTGATCTTGGCTGTGAAGCTTCTCTGAATCCCTTCTAGTTGTCTAATGTCTTCTTTTTTATATGGGAATGTTAGGACCGAGCAGTATTCCAATTTGGGTATGATCAGTGTTTTCAGTAGAGGAATCATTATATTCCTATCCCTTCGTTTAAAGGTTCTCAGTATCTGCCCAGTTACTCTCTCTGTTCTATTTACTGCAATCTTGTTTTATGCTTCAAATTTCGCATCATCAGTCATTATAACCCCTAAATCTTTTACTTTAGAATTTCTCTGAATATCCTGTCCATTTTGGGTATAATATTCCATGGATTTTAGGTCCTCTCCTTTTTCCGTACCGTAACAGCTGAAATTTCTCAGTGTTAAACTTTATATTGTTGTCTTCTGTCCACTTGTAGATTCGGTTCATGTCGGTTTGTAGCGATCCTATATCTCCTGGGTTTCTTATTTTTCTACTGATCTTTGTGTCATCGCCAAAGGATGTTACTCTTCTGTCTCTGATAACGTCCTCATCTATATCAGTTAACATGATTATGAAGAGTAGTGGAGCTAATACTGTTCCTTGTGGTACTGAGCTGAGGAGCTCTGATTCTGATGAAGATACTCCTTGTACTGTAACGACTTGCCGCCCTCACTAAGGAAATTATATATCCATTTCCCTACTTTTCCAATTATTCCCATATATTTCAGTTTTTGTATTATGATTCCATGGTCATACTTGTCGAACGCTTCGGCAAAGTCTGTGTATATTACATCATAGTTTTCATTACTTTCCAGTGCATCAATAATGTTATAGTGTTCCATTAGTTGTGATAGGCATGATCTGCCTGACCGAAACCAATGTTAGTTATCATTTAATTTTTTCTGAGTTTCCAAAAATCCATAGATTTTTTGTCTAACTATTCTTTCAAATATTTTAGTGAGATGAGATCTAAGCGACACTGGCCTATAGTTTTTGGCCTCTGATTGATCTCCTCGTTTATATATTGGGACTATGTTCGCGCTCTTCAGGATGGCCGGTATTTCTCCGTGTCCAGTGATCGTCTCCATATCCAATATAGGGGCTCAGCGATTGCATTTTTGCAGTTTTTGATCAGTGTGGCATTCCATTTGTCCGGTTCTGCCGCTGAGTGTGCTTTTAGTTTCCCTATAGCTTGCGTAATATCATCTGTCGTGAAGTCGAAGTCCGTTATACTTTCCCCTTGTAGTTCTTCAAAGAACACGTTTCTATCGCATATCAGTTTGTCAGTTTTTGGGATACTGAAAGATGATTCGTACTGAGCTCTTAATATTTCGGATACTTCTGTTAGATCATCAGATAAAGCACTGAAAGTACATGTTTGTTGTTTTGGACATAAATGTTTCATTAAAATTGTTTCATAATTGTTTTTTATTAACACAGCCATTTTTTGTATGTGTGTGCTGAGGTGATGTAGTAAGGCGTGAGTTGGTGGATGGAGGGGTGGGGCCTCAAATGGGTATACTTCTCAGGGCCCCCTAATGGCTAAAAACGGCCCTGCCAGTGGGCATCGAAACTGTTGTGGAAATAAACTCTGTCTATTAGAGTGGGTTTTTATTACCGTAAGTTTTAGTCTAGCTTAACTTGGGCTGTAGGTTGAACTGGCCCTTCAGAGTTTGGCCGTTCAGGGCTCAGCTGGGATTCTGAACCCAATAAAATAAAAAATAACAAGGATCACTGAATTCTGACCACAGCTTTACGAAGGGTACATTTTCCTGAGCACAATTCTCTTCCACCACCAGTCTACAAAAGTTTTTTGCGTGGCGTATTAAGAATTTTTGGGCCCCTCAACAAGACAAATCTTCGAGTCGAAAATTAATTAAACCATTTCTAAATAAAACCATTTATTTCTAAATCAAATAATGTAAGTTTTACATATATATACACCAAGCTGCTACAATTACACCAAACCAATTACAGGACTACCAGTCCACTACTAATCTACAAAAGTTGATCACAAACTCATCCACCACCAGTCTACAAAAGTTTTTTGCGCGGCTTCATATCACTAAATTTTCGAATCACAAGCTCCATATTGAAATTCTGCAAAATATCGTTTTCCATACATAACAATGACAGACTTTGCAATTTCTTTTGGGTTAGCATTTGACGTCTAACATTTTTAATCATGCTCAAATGAGAAAAAACGCTCTGCAGTTGTATTTGACATCAAACACAAATAAACAGTCGTGTGCTGTGGGAACGGCGTTCCCTTACTTTTTTTGGTAGACGGAACGGCGTTCCCTCACTATTTCAAATAAATCCGAACTTACAAATCTCTAACGTCATGAAATTTTAATTTCCACCCCTAGAAGAAATATGAGAAAGAATCATTAACTGTTTCATTTCTTTTAGCTTCGACTGAGGCAATGCTAGCCTATAAAGATCTGGTGAAACAGTCACCACGGCGTACCAGTTGTTAACTTTTTTCTAGTTAATCCTTCCAGTTGTTAGCTATTTTTATTGATCGTACTGGATGTCATATATCTAATGACACTGGAAATACTGCATCTTCAACCTTGGAATATATCCTAATATCCAGTGCATATGACCTCAAAATATCCCTGAAATTGGTCAGATTTCAAAAGATTTCCCGGGGGGCTTACAGTGCCCCCGGACCCCCAGCTGTATGGGCTCGCCGCGCTCGCCATTGTCCCCCCCCGCATCTGAGTAACACTTTCAAAATGCGTTCCCTCACTTCTTTATTTAGCACTACACCACTGATTGTATACAGTGGCGGCTCGTGATAAAATAAAATGGAGGGACTGCAAGCTTCACACAACAGTAGGGTACACAAATTTGACCTACCTCAGGTATGAGTTGATGTCCACGGATTTCCAGGGCATGGTGGGGGTGGTAGTGGTGGCGGTAGGGATGGCTGAGGTGGTGATGGTAGTATTACTTGAAAATAAAATCGGTGCGTCGGCTCTTCGATGTAGCAAAATGGTTTATTACTTTTTCATTAAAATCCTTCATTTCTGTGATAATTTTATTTTCAATGGATGTCATTGCTAAAGCAGACAGTCTGTCATTCACCATGGTACTGCGCAAAAAAGTTTTAATTCTCTTCAAAGTTGAAGAGCACGCCTATATCGAGGAAGATCCGAAGATACTCTTATGCAGGACTCAGAGCCTTTAATGCAGGGGTCGGGGAATTTTTTTGGGTATTACCCAAAACTCTATTTGAGTAAGGTGAAATTACCCCTAGACTTCAAAGTAAACAAAAAAAAGCCAATTGCTCTTAAAATTGTTGCATATAGTATACAAAAAATTCAAATTAAAAAATGGAAGTGTCTTTCATACCGCAAGCATTACCTCCAAAATTTTTAAATTTACCCTTGTTCCCCGACCTCTGCTTTAATGAAACAAAGTCCGGCGTCAGGTTCGAACTCGCAGCCTTTACTGTAGATGGGGATCGAACCGCTATCCCACAGTGAAGATCTAGAGAGGCACCTTTATCATTGAAAACTGCATGAAGTCCGAGCCGAGAGTCGATCCCAGAACCTTGAAATTAACAAACAGCTTAACCACTATAGTCTACCTGCGGGTGTGAGTGACCATGAATGCGATATTACGGAGTTCCAGGTGAACAAAGACCCTAATATCCACTTAAGGTTAGCCCAAGAAGTAGAAAAAATAGAAATAGAAATAGCAAATGAAAATAAATAATACTGAAAACTTATACCATGCTTACACTTATAGACGAGTAAAGCTTTTACACAGGAATAGTAGTAGGCTGATAGTAAAGTATAGAACAGACAAGGTTCTTCCCCTCCTCCGCCAGCCACTGCTGACAGGAAATAGTGGTGAAAGAAGATTTATAGGAAAGTAGGGAAAAGTATAATGAAGAGAATTGCTTCAGAGTTCATTCACACCATACGTACACTTATCTCCTGTACTCAATTATGCATCAGGAGACAGCGGAAAATAAAGGCTAGTATGAATACTAACCTCCTTAATCTAATCTATAATCTACACCATGAATTATTTGAAAGAAATTTTTTATTTACTTATTATGTAGAAGAAGTAGTATAGGGAGGTAGAGAGGTCTATGGAAAAGAGAAGAAGTGAATAGGGTTAGAATCTCAACTGTAAACCATAGGTTGCATGAAGAAGCCAAACGAGGGCTGATAAGAGACTCTCTCTCTCTCTCTCTCTCTCTCTCTCTCTCTCTCTCTATATATATATATTATATACAGGGTGGGCCGTAAGTTTCCATACATAGGAAAAATAAACATTTTTTTATGGACAACCATTTTTATTTATATAATATGCTCTACATGGTTGCCATTGTTTTGAAAACACATTTCAATACGTGTTCCCCACTGTTGATGAACACGCATTAGCACAGTTGACGTTATGGTTGTAATGGCGTTGGTGATACGTTCCTTTAGATGATTTATGTCTCGTATCTTTTCCTGATACACCATGGCCTTCAAGTGCCCCCAAAGATAGAAATCAAGGGGGGTGAGATCTGGGGATCTGGGAGGCCACTCCACAGGACCACGCCGACCAATCCAAGCATCCGGAAACTGCTGATCCAAATACCGACGCACGTGAAGACCATAATTTAAATTTTCCTATGTATGGAAACTTACGGCCCACCCTGTATATACATATATACAGGGTGTCCCGTAAGTCTGGACCCATAGGGAAAAATAATAAAATTACAAAATAGTCCAAAAATTTATTACATAATCTGTTCAAAGTGTCCGCCGTTGTGTCGCACACGTAGTTGAAGACGCAATCTCCACTGCGACAGCACTTTCTGAATCACAGTCGCAGAAATTTCTTGACACGCCTCCACAATGCGTGCTTTAAGGTGGAAAATGTTCTGAAGTTTGACCTCGTACACTTTGGCTTTCAAGTGGCCCCACAAATAAAAATCATAATAAAAAATAATAATAATAACAATAAAAAAATATATTATAAATCCCTATGGGTCCAGACTTACGGGACACCCTGTATATATATATATGTATATATATACTGGTGTAGGTCTTCTTGCTTTGATTTCAGTCTTTTCATTTAATGTCAGCTGGGAAAAGTTGATGCTTTGCAAATCACTCGATTTTCCATCGTCAAAGGGTAATTAAAGAAAGCACGACTTAACCATACCATACACACGCAATGTAAACACGAGACTGAGCTGCACCGACTGCAGCTCATTGTTTCCAGATATGGCGCCAATTAATAACAGACATGAATCGTACAGCAACTATGAAAGTAACTTAAATTTTGGTCTGGTTTTAATGAAAATTCACTTAGTAACGTACTGAAAATAACATATAATGACTTTTCATTACGATATATTTGTTAGTAGTGTATTATTCTGGTGTGTTTCTGAAGGAATCATACGCCTGGCAGTGAGTGTCTGGGGGACTGCAGCTCTGCAGCTCCTAGGCACGAGCCGCCACTGAATTGTATATATTTCTATCCTTAGTATATGAACTGTCATCGTATTAATAATATTTGTCATATGGACTATAGTCTGCCAATAAACCTTTTCATTTCATTTTCAAAATATCTTTAGCCAGTCATGAATGGAATTAGCCAAATTAGCTAAAATTAGCCAAACCTGGTAACCCTGAATAACGCCTCTGATATCAATACTGTACCAATTTAGCCCTGTTCAAAAATCAACTTTTTCTTATTTTCATAGGTTTCTGTACTTTTTCCCATGCTTTATGACCTGAAAAGGCAGAAAATCACAACCATTTTGACCTAGGTTGTTGGGAAGCATTGCCGCATGGAGCTTTAAGTTTTCTGCCTTGAAATCGGCCAAAAGCACCAGTTCCGGGGTCCCTTGAATCATGTTTTGCACTATAACTTTTTATCGCAACAAAATAGGCACCAAATTAAAGTGTTTTTAATCCTCTTTCTAACTTATACAATTATGATAGTCTTGGAACAAGAAATGGCACATTGGTACCTACAAAGATTTCAGAAATATCACAAAATTCGTTTTCTCACACTCAAGGCAGACAAGGCGCCTTATTCATGACACAAATTTGAGATTAACATTTTGTCACAAGTCTAATCGATCAAGAAGTGAAAGCATTACATGATGATTAATTTCATAATGACATTTACACAGTCAGTTGTTGAGAGTTTGTTTCTTGAAGCTGTCAAAGCGGCGTCTGTTGAACTCCACAGCTTGAAGGAGATAGTCCCTTTGCTTGGCATCTGTTGTTATGACATTTGCAAAGTCGCTCATCATCTTGACACCACGTTCAGCAATGTCATTCACCGCTTTCAGATTCTTAACATAGTCCAACGCTTTTCTGTAGTCCTCATTCTGTGGCCGAGACGTGACAGGTTCCAGAAGCCACTCGGATCCAATGTTCAGTGTGTCCAGCAGGAAATGTGATTCTGGGCCAATGAGATCAACCAGGGTGGTCTTAGCTGTGACTCTCTGGAATAGAGGCTTTCCTGTTCTGAAGCTGTCTGGCTTCTCAGTGGCATGTAACTGGGCAGCAATGTCGTGCTTCAATGTGTCACTCAATCTACTGCTGAACAGGGCAAATGGCACGACTTCCTGCGTCAGGTACCATTTGTGGTTTTCCATCTTATTAAGTACTGCATCAGCAAGCTCTGGGTCAGTTTTCTTGTACTTCAACATGTCCTGGATTAGACTTAGATCATTCACGGGAGCATCTGCAGCAGACATTGACATCATCCATACAGGAGTGTAGAACAGCGCAAGGAAGGTGTTGAGTCTTTCCAGCTTTGATACAGTGTCTTCGTCGTACTCAAGTTGATCTGCAAACATCAGCATTTTCATGGAGTACAGGTTTCTGGCCATCCATCTGGCCTGATGAATGGCGCCTGGTCGACTCCAGTGAATACCTCGAGGAGGCGTTCCTCCAAGAACAATGACTGTCAGTTCAGCCATTTCCCTGTAGTCGGCTCTTGGAAGCCTTTCTGCTGTTAGAATGTCTTGGAGTATTTCTTCACTGTTCTTCTTCTTTTCCTTCAGCCATTTGCTGTTGATAGCCAGCATCTTTGGGTTTTCCTTGGACAAGTCCATCCAAACATCCTTCAGATGCTCAAACCAGGGATTATCTGGCCCCTTCACCTTCCCAAACAGCTTCTCCCAAACTGCTCCTACTAGGATTTCCAGGATGTGATGTCGACAGGCCAGATAAAACACCTTTTTGTTCAGCATTTTCTCTAGCAGTTTGGCAGCTCCTCTGTGAACTCCACTGTTACTGGATGTAGTGTCAAAAACAAGGGCAGTAACATTATCCGTAAGTTCCCATGTCCAGTAAATCCATTGAAGCCTCAGCCTGAGCTGTGCCAGAAGAATTGTCGATGACAGGTACTCCCAATAACTTTCCTTCAGTGTATGAAGGTGGACCAGACACTAGCCAGCTAAAGTCTCTGAGGTACTTCCAGGTTCACTGCCCAAGACATCTTTGAGCAACTTTCCATCCCAGTGTAAGGCAGCGTACTGTGGGGGGTTTTCACAAAACTTGGACATGTGACTCTGGCTGATATTATACCTGGACAGCATTCTGTTGCGACGTGTTGTTGAGGTTGAGATGACGAAGTTATCCAGATCAGCCCCTCCAGCTTTCAAGGTGGCAGAAACCATGGCAGTAACTTGATTGTCTGATAAACCAAGACGATCAGCTGTATTGCAGATGACATCACATTCCATGACCTTCCTTGGAAACGTCAAAGTCACACTAGTCACAGTGTCTTGATGGTGAGAACATCCAGGACGAGGCTGATGGTAATCCATGTCCTCTGTGTTAGCGTCGTTGTCAGTTGAGTCACCCCAGGTAATGTCATCCACATGAACAACTGCCTCTTGTTCTGCTGCAGCTGTAAAATAGTACAACATGTTAAGACAGTAATTGTTAAGTACATGCTAAATATCGCAATGGAGTAAAACTTAAAACTTTTTGTAACGTTCAAAGTAATTAGTTTTACTTTGTTCTTGTCTATGCTGCAGTCTTTCATTCCTCGCTGCTTGCTGCAGGGATCTTGTCTCAAAAATCTTGTCATGACCAGACATATGACCTTTCCTCTCAGTCTTTTGGTCTTCGTAGAACCTGATATCCTCATCTTTCTTCTCTCTGGATAACAGTCTGTTGTTCTGTATTTCCTGGATTGCATCTGGAGCTCTATATCGAACAGGCTGTCTAATTCCAGCACAAATGCTCCTCTTTCCTCCAGGGTTACTTGCTCTTCCTTTGCTTTTCACCAGAGCACGATGTTTCTCATGTAGTTTCATGAAGAGCTTCATTGCGTTGTACTTGGTCATTGTCTTGATCCTAGCCATCTGCCAGAATGGGATGATAGATTCAACTGTTTCATATGCAAGGTCTTGAACCATGGCCTCCCTGCATTTTCCGGTAAATTCTGAAGATTAAGGAAATACTGGAACGCCTGTCTGTTGGTGGGAAGCTGGGAACCACTGATAAAAGCTGAAGGGTATCCAACCAGGAAAGTTTCAGTGAGAGATCTGGTAGATGGCCCAGTTGACACCTGCCTGTGGACAGTACGTGGAGGTTCTGAGATATCAACTGTGTGCCCACGGAGCTCCCTCAGCTCCTTGCTTAATGCCATTGTGAAGTTGTAACTTGTAGATGGTTTTCTAGATTCTGATTGAGTTTCTGTTGTTTCTTGAAAAATGATAGATAATTATTATTATTATTATTAATTATTATTTATTTATTATTATTATTATTATTATTATTATTATTTATTAATTTTATGCTCTTTCATTTGATACCTAATTTGTTGCTCTATCTTGTTTAGATCAAAAGTTAAAGTGCAAAACATAATTCAAGGGACCCCGGAATTGGCGCTTTGGCCGATTTCAAGGCAGAAAATTTAAAGCTCCATGCGGCAATGCTTCCCAACATCATAGGTCAAAATAGTTGTGATTTTCGGCTTTATCAGGTCAAAAAGCATGGGAAAATGTACAGAAACCTATGAAAATAAGAAAAAGTTGATTTTTGAACAGGCCTACATGTTACAAACGTGTATCGAAGCTCGTGCTCCGAAATCCGATTGGGCTATTGTATTGTAGCAGATTCGGTTATTTCTGCTACTCGATTACATTT
>JAJOZX010003091.1:202500-517500 GCA_023014485.1 Bathynomus jamesi | reverse complement strand
TAATAATTTAGGTAAAAGTTGTTGTTCTTTAGCCGATCAGCCCACACTGATCGAGCAAGCCGGCGGCACGCAGGTAACCGATCGCCCTCTTCGGAGTGGACCAGAGGTTCAGCGCACTAGTGATGTTGTGTTGTGTTCGTTGTTGTGCTAGAGCGGTACAGTCTGTCATAATGTGTTCAATTGTTTGTGGTGTGTCGTGGCACAGGTGGCAGGTGTCGTCTATGGAGTTGTCTAGTCTGTGTTTATATGTTAGTAAGTTGGGGTGATGTCCACATCGGAATCGTACTAAGTTAATTCGATCCGATCTGCTCAGGCTGATCTTTGACCTGTTAATGGGTGGCGGCTTCGCACCTAGGACCGCATTCGGACCGAGTCGTGTCAGTGCTTTGTGGGTTAGGTGTGTGTGTGTATGTGTTTTCTGTACTGTGTGATGTCTGTGGGGCGTGGTATGGAATGGAGTATTTGGTTATAATGTCTCTCTGGTGTTACCTTAATGGTGCGAGGTGTCGGTGCGTGATTGTATATATAGTGGCAAGGGTGTTGTGGGTTAGTTGTCGCTGCTGCCATGAATTGTGTTCCCCTCATGTCTAAATGTTCCCTAACTTTCAGTATTTTTGTTTCTGTGTGCAGGTGTTCTATTGGTGTTGTTTGAGTGCATCCTGTAATGATACGAAGTGCGTTGTTTTGTATTGTCTGTAAGGTGTTTATGTGTGTGTTTGAGATAATGGGTGCCCAGCATGGGCTAGCATAGTCCACAACTGAGCGAATATATTGTTTGTATATGAGTGATGTTGTTTCCTGCTGGTGTCCAAAGTTTGTGCCTGTTAGTACCCTAAGCGTGTTAAGTCTTGACGTACATTTGTTTTTAATATCCTGAATGTGGTTTGCAAAAGATAATGATGTGTTGTATGTGACCCCAAGTATTTTGGTCCTGTGAGTGTGTGGAATGTTGATGTTGTTTAGTGTAAGCTGTGGAATTACCTGGTGTTCTTTTGTGTTGCTTGTAAGCAAGGTGATGGTTGATTTTGTGGGCGCTACTTTGAGTCTATTGTGTGTGAGCCAGTCTTGTATACTGTTTATGTATGTTTGTAGGTTATTTGTAGCGGTGTCGATGTTGTTGTGGGTGGATGTTAGAGTGATGTCATCTGCATATGATGATAATGTAAGCCTGTTATCTATGGGTGTTGGAATGTCATGCATGTATAAGTTGAAGTGTTGGTGAGAGAACAGAGCCTTGAGGGACCCCGTTCGGAAAAAGATTGTTTTTGGATGACTTGCCATTAAATGTGACATGTGAGTATCTTCCTGAAAGATAGTTGCTCTGCCACCTTTTGGTGTTATTGTGCATGTTTGTGTTGAGTATTTTGTTTATGAGAGGGAAGCGTGGGATAGCATCAAATGCTTTACTAATGTCTATTGTTGCTAATAGTGTACGTTGAGCTGGTCGTCTGGAGTTGATGCCATCCATGATGTGCTGCGTGAGGTTAGTGAGTAATGTCGTGGTTGAGTGGTGAGGTCTGAATCCATGTTGAGTAGGCGATAGTGGAATGTGTGGGTTGGTGATCTGTAAGATTAGTCTTTCTGTTACTTTGGAAGGTGTGCATAGTAAAGTAATGGGTCTATAGGAAGCTGGTTCTGTTAGATTTTTGTTTGGTTTGAGTAGTGTAATAATTTTACCTTGTTTCCATATGTCAAGAATAATACAGTGTTAGTATGAATATGTGTTGATATTTGTGAGAGCTAGTATTCCTTGTGGGCCCAAGTGTTTAAGGTGTATGTTAGATATGTTGTCTGGTCCAGTAGCCTTCGAATTCTTAATGTTTTTGATGATCTTGGTGGTCTGGTCTGTATTGAAGGGTGTAATGGTTGTGTCGAGTCTGTAGGTTTTCTTGTGTCTGGCTGTTTGTCTGTCTGCATGTTTCTGGTTGTTGTCTCTGTTTAAGTGACTTATCTTTGCGTAGTGATTAACTAGAATGTTAGCTTGTTGTGTGTATGTTGGGATATTATTTTGGCTGCGACAGATAGCCGCGTGTGAGGTGTGAATGCCGCTGTTAGAGGTAAAAAGTTGTATATTTCGGTGATTTTCGGAACGTAGCCTTATAGTTTTCCATAAGATCTTTAACAATAGATAACAGGAATCGGAATATCGGCAGTGCCTACCTGTATCCAGTGAGGTCATGTACAAAATTTCATATTCTTTTGTTAAATAGAAGAAAAGCCAATAAGACCATAAATTTACAAAAATACCGCAGCCACCAAAATATTTTGCGCTTCACATTCGAAGGTCCCAGGTTCCGGAAATTGCTCACTTGATCGTGCCGATCAGCACACGTTTCCGGTGCAGTGCCTCTACACTATATCTCCTATTATGTACTTAAACCTTTACTCTCAACAAAGTCTTCTAATTTCCATTACTTTTACAATATAATTTCTGTTTTTTTTTATATTCTCTACTCCCATCATTTCTTTTACCTCTACTATATTTAATCGGATTGCCATTATAATCTTCATATCCTTTTTCATATTTTCAATAAATGATTTTCTTTTAAATTCATCAATGAATCTTAGTTTTTTCAAATTAGTTTTCCTTTTTATTAATTCTTCCTGTAAATATTCATTAATTTTTTGTCGTACACGTTTTGTGAAAAAACTGTAGGGGCTATGGGTTGATTGCCTGATACCCTCATCCGTTGGAAATTTCCAGCAGATTACAGTGGAGAGTTAACGACAAAAGCACTGCGTGTTTTCGTTAGAGAGTTATGTATAAGTAGGTCTTTAAAGGACCTCTTTGTTTATTTGCCTTCGATATTTGCGCTGCCTAATGGTAAAGAAAGGAATTGCCTTACCTTATTATTTCGTTGGGCCTCGCTTCTGTTTCGATGTAGGGCCGCGGTACGATGGAGTTAAACAACGAGTTGCTTTGATGTAATTAATATAGGCCAGGCGTCGGCAACCTTTTTGGTGTTGCGTGCCAATTCCATTTTTAAAAAAATAATTGTATGGTCTTGAGTAGTATTTTTCCTCTCTTTTTTTAATCTTAAAATTATAAAAAAAAAATTAAATCTTTTTGCGTGCCAAGGATAGATGCCTCGCGTGCCAAGTTTGGCACGCTTGCCAGGGGTTGCCGACGCCTGATATAGGCAGTCACTACACTTAAATACCTGAAGGAATAGGCCTATCCTTTTTATAGTTATTAGGTTTTATATTAAGAGGATTTCACTCAGAACTTATAGGAAGATAAAAGTACATATTCCTTGCTTAAAGCATTGCTGTAACATAAGTAAGCTCTGAGCGAGCCGCTCATATAAATCTTCGTATTTTATTATTTGCTGAATTTATAAAGTTCGTTGACTTCTCCCGAAGTAATTTTCACGAGTCAGCGATGGAGAATTTTGAATACGAAATAAATTTGGTTTTCTTGTCATGCAGGTTCAATGCCTACATTTGGGGTTCTATGTATGTATAGCAATTATTTCATTCCCAATAGGCTATGTCGCCAATCCCGAGACAATTTTGTATAGGTATTTAATTCAGTTAATTAATAGTGTGTTTTAAACCATGTGAAATGGGTTAAAAGGAATGAAGTAGGAATTTAAAAAGAGAAATGTTACTCAAGACCTATTTAACTATAAAAGTTCAAAAGGCTAGCTTCTCAAGTTTAGTTAAAGTTATATCAATCAGTTTGACTCCACTTAGGTATAGGAAATTTATGGAATTAAAGTAAAATTATTAAGCATTTTAACTTTGCTCATTATTTGTCTAAGTTTTATAAGTCACCAGTTTTTAAATGCTGGTTTACTGATGTTGTTTTGGAGTTTTGCATGTTTTGTTCACGATTTATGTTTTAATAAAAGTGACTTCTAGTTGGTGAGTTAATTGAACTGTACCGTACTTCCATGTTGTGGTGTTTGGTTGAAAGAGTTCGTACTGTATTCAAACGTCCTACCACTTCAGACTAGTCAATACCCGTAGTTTTAGTAGAGTAAATGTTACTCCTCCACAGGTAGATATGGAGGGCTTGGGGCTTTGAATCCTGTACTTTTTTGGTGTTGTTTGGTCTCTGGCCAAAGGAGGCCATAAGACCGTTGTTGTTTGGTCTCTGGCCAAGGGAGGCCATAAGACCGTTGTTGTTTGGCCCATGGCCAAGGGAGGCCAAAAGACCCTTTTGTTTGACCCATGACCAAGGGAGGGCATAAGACCCTTTTTGTTTTGCCCATGGCCAAGGGAGGCCATAAGACCCTTTTGTTTGGCCCATGGCCAAGGAGGGAGGCCATAAGACCCTTTTGTTTGGCCCATGGCCAAGGGAGAGCATAAGACCCTTTTTGTTTGGCCCATGGCCAAGGGAGGCCATGAGACCCTTTTGTTTGGCCCATGGCCAAGGGAGTCCATAAGACCCTTTTGTTTGGCCCATGGCCAAGGGAGTCCATAAGACCCTTTTGTTTGGCCCATGGCCAAGGGAGTCCATAAGACCCTTTTGATTGGCCCATGGCCAAGGGAGTCCATAAAACCCTTTTGATTGGCCCATGGCCAAGGGAGGCCATAAGACTTTTGTTTGGCCCATGGCCAAGGGAGGCCATAAGACTTGTTTGGCCCATGGCCAAGGTAGGCCGTAAGACCCTTGTAATAGTTTGGTCTGTGGTCAAGGGAGGCCATAAGACCCTTGGAATAGTTTGGTCTCTTGCCAAGGGAGGCCATAAGACCTTCGTAATAGTTTGGTCTCTGGCCAAGGGAGGCCACAAGACCCTTGTAATAGTTTGGTGTCTGGCCAAGGGAGGCCATAAGACCTTCGTAATAGTTTGGTCTCTGCCCAAGGGAGGCCACAACGCCCTTGTAATAGTTTGGTCTCTGGCCAAGAGAGGCGATAAGACCCTTGTAATAGTTTGGTCTCTGGCCAAGGGGGCCACAAAACCCTTGTAATAGTTTGCCCTATGACCAAGATAGGCCATAAGGGCCTTGTTGAATTGTTTGGGCTATGGCCAAAGTAGGCCATCAGACCCTTGTTGAATTGTTTGGGCTATGGCCAAAGTAGACCATCAGACCCTTGTTGAATAGTTTGGTCTATGGCCAAGGTAGGCCATCAGACCCTTGTTGAATAGTTTGGGCTATGACAAAGGTAGGCCATCAGCCCCTTGTTGAATAGTTTGGGCTGTGGCCATGGTAGGCCATCAGCCCCTTGTTGAATAGTTTGGGCTGTGGTGAAGGTAGTCCATAAACCCGTTGTTGAATAATTTGGGCTATGGCCAAGGTAGTCCATAAGCCCGTTGTTGAATGATTTGGGCTATGGCCAAGGTAGGCCAAAATACCTTGAAATAGTAGTTTGGGCTATGGCCAAGGTAGGCCATAAGCCCTTGAAATAGTAGTTTGGGCTATGGCCAAAGTAGACCATAAAACCCTTTAGAGTAGAATAGTTTGTATGTGCCACTGTCTAACCATATAATTTTTGGCACAAAATTATGAGCACAGAACCAGAGCGCAGCAATAAAAGCTTTTACTCTCCGATCCTTGGTTATGGTCAGACAGATGTTGTGTTTGATACACATGTAAAGAGTACAGTGTGTGTGTGTATATATATATATTTTTTTTTTGGCATTCCTCTGAATCCAGTTGGTCTTCAAAACTTGGATTCACCACTCCAGTGAAGTCAATACCCATAGTTATGATTGAGTAAATGTTGTGTCCTACAGGTAGGTCTGGAAGGTTTGGGGTTTTGAAGGAATCCAATATGTTTGCACGGAATGTATGTGTCTGTTGATAAAATATGTTGAGTGATTCTTCTTTAAAAGAAGAATTGGATGCTTGGAGTTGTATGTATATATATATTTATATACTGTATGTATGTGTGTAAATGTAGATTTTGTTGTAGGGTTTTATTTTTGAGTTTTGTGTTAGGTTAACCAATTTGGCTGAGTAAGGATCCTCAAATGTTGCATTTTAGACCCTTATATGAAGCCTTGTCTGTTTTATGCAGGGCTGTGGAGTCGGTGATAAAATTTGCCGACTCCAACTCCGACTCCAAAAATTTTAACATTCCGACTCCGACTCCAGAAATCTGACTTGTAGAATTACGACTCCGACTCCGATGGAATGTTAAGGCCAAATTGATTACGATTAGCTTTATTAGGCCAATGGAGATTCATAAACAAGGCATTTCGTCATCACCACATGACTCATCAGGTTACTTAGTGGCTGTAACTATGCCTTAATGGCTTGTTTTCTCTTTATTCAAAAATTACAATAAATCCCAAAGTACAAACTGATTGAAGCTTAAACAAAATAAGATTATTATTGGTTTAGCAAATTAATAAGATGTTTTTGTATTATTATAAACATCCGTAACAAAATGTACTAACCTAAACTGAATTTTTAAATTTCCTTATTATTAATTATGTTAATTAATTAATTATAATTCTTATTAATTATAAGCAACTATATTTATATATTATTTATATTTATATATTATATATTATTTACATATTATATTATATATTAAAACATTAGGTTAAATCTATTTTATTCATAAAATTGAGCTAGGCCTAGGCCTAGACCTAGGCTGCTATGGTTATAGTTGAAGGACTTGCACCGACTCCGACTCCATCCCCATCCAACTATGCACTTCCGACTCCGACTCCAAATTGACCGACTCCACGACTCCGACTCCTGACTCCGACTCCGACTCCACAGCCCTGGACTTTTATGCCTATATGTGAAATAGGACTTAGAATAGGTTACGCCTATATGTCAAATAGGACTTAGAATGTGTTACGCCTATATGTCAAATAGGACTTAGAATGTGTTACGCCTATATGTCAAATAGTACTTAGAATGTGTTACGCCTATATGTCAAATAGTACTTAGAATGTGTGTTAGGTGGGTGTAGGTTTGAGTTCGTGCAATTGCTTTAGGTCTTGTGTGATGTTATAGTTCTGAGTTTAATTTTTTTATGTTAAAGTTCTGAGTTGAATTTTGCGATGGTATTGAGTCTTATGAGTAAGTTAAATTGCTGAAATAAATTTTATAACCTACACCACAGATTCAGTTAAAAATTTAATGTTTTTAGTTAGGATAGGCCTTGAGTGTAAAGAGTAGGGTCTACTTTGTGAGGTAGGCTTCTTGTTTATTAAATTGCAGATTGTAGTGGTTGAAGTAGGCCTTTAGTGTACGAGTATGTTAGGCATATTAGTTAAGGTAAAGTGGGCCTACTAAATAGGCTTAGGTTGTGGGTCTACTAAATATACTTATGTTGAAATTGGTCTTTTTTTATAGGACCTAAAATGAATTAAGCCTGTTAAATGAACAAGGCTTTGTTTTGATTTAAAGAGTATTACTTATTAAATAGGCTTATGTTGAAATATGCGTATTTTTTTATAGGACTTAAAACAAGTTAAGCCTGTTAAATGAACAAGCCTTTGTTTACGGTTAGTGTAAAGGTAAAGGGATCGGTTCCCCATGGACGGGCCACCATGTGAATAAACTATAGGAGCGATAGGTTGATTGCCTGATACCCTCATCCGTTGGAAATTTCCAGCAGATTACAGTGGAGAGTTAACGACAAAAGCCCTACGTTTTTTCGTTTGAGAGTTATGTATATGTAGGTCTTTAAAGGACCTCTTTATGTTTATTTGCCTTCGGTATTTGCGCTGCCTAATAGTAAAGAAAGGAATTGCCGTACCTTATTATTTCGTTGGGCCTCGCTTCTGTTTCGATGTAGGGCCGCGGTACCACGGAGTTACAAACGAGTTGCTTTGATGTAATTAATATAGGCAATCACTACACTTAAATACCTGAAGGAATAGGCCTATCCTTTTTATTAGTGATGGATCGAGAGGTCGTTTTTCACAACCGCGGTTGCGGTTGTGTTTGCGGTTGTCGAATTTTTTCAAACCGCGGTTGCGGTTGCGGTTATCATATACTAGGAAAAATGCGTAATTATTAACTGGATTTAGCCACACTTGGTACATAATATATACTAAATAGTATTTATTTAGTATATACACCTTATGTTGAACACAAGTTTTGCAATACACCGCTACCGCTATTTGTGTGTTGCAAAACTTGTGTTCAACATAAGGTATTTACTAAATAAATACTATTTAAATGAAGTATATTCTAAACTTATATAGCTATTATGAAAGAATAGGTCAAATTAATTAAAACCATATTTTGCACTAAGTGTGTTACCAGGATGAGGGACGAGGACCCATCGCACTGTTCATCCCACCTACTACTTTCCCCAGCCTCCACCCATTGGAAAGTTATGGATTATTTATTATTCATTTGAAAAACTGATGTCAAACTTAATGACAGGCAGTGTGAATTTCAAGAATAATATTTTTGCTGCATTTTCACCTTTCAAGCGGCAACGCCTCTCATCGTACAACGTTCCCGCTCCACGCATAAGGAGACCCATCATTTTCTTTTTAAAAAAAGAAATATTTCTAATTAACCTAAAATTAAAATTAACTAAGCTTTTACAACCGCAACCGCACTTATGGAACGGCGGTTGCGGTTACGGTTGCGGTTGTGAATTTTTGTGCGGTTGTAGTGCGGTTGCGGTTGCGGTTATTCGATCCATCACTACTTTTTATAGTTATTAGGTTTTATATTAAGAGGATTTCACTCAGAACTTATAGGAAGATAAAGTACATCTTCCTTGCTTAAAGCATCGCTGTAACATAAGTAAGCTCTGAGCGAGCGCTCATATAAATCTTCGTATTTTATTATTTGCTGAATTTGCAAAGTTCGTTGACTTCTCTCGAAGTAATTTTCACGAGTCAGCAATGGAGAATTTTGAATACGAAATAATAAATTTGGTTTTCTTGTTGTCATGCAGGTTCAATGCCTACATTTGGGGTTTATGTATGTATGGCAATTATTTCATTCCCAATAGGCTATGTCGCCAATCCCGAGGCAATTTTGTATAGATATTTAATTCAATTAATTAATAATTTATATTTAATTAAGAAGTAAAGGTACCACATACGATACCATGTTGTGAGCATATATAGTTTTTCCATACTTTTCTTTAATTAATTTTTTTCATCATTTTCAAGTCCTCTAATGTTACTTTATATAATTTACACATTTCTGCCACTTCCTCTGCCCAACATCCTGAGTATGGATTTTTCAACTGATCTTCGGTTATCATTTTAATTAATCTATCCTCATTTGAGTTTAATATATTGTTCATTAGCATTACCTTCTTGTATCCAATTTTTTATTTGACTGGCCACACTCCTAATTCAGCTAATAATCCCCAATATGGGGTACTACATTTCATTCCTGTTATTTCCCTTAGAATTCTTCCCTGCATTTGTTCCACTTCTTCAATATCTTTTGTCCTTGTTCTTGTCCATGTTTCCATTCCATAAAATATTGTAGGTACTATTATGGTTTCATACAATTTTATTTTCACCTTCATTGACCAATGGCCCACTGTAGCTGGACCTCCATATCTCTTTAGATCTGCTATCATGAAATTTATCTTACTTTTCTTCTTTTCTATATGTGTTTGGTGATCACCTCTGTTGTTGAACCATTGTCCCAAATACTTGTATTCTTGCACTTGTTCTATACTTCCCATTTTCACTTTGTTAATTGTTCTCATTTCAGGTACTTTTCTTCTCATCACATTTATTGTCATTACTGCTGATTTCTCTTTTTAATTATTAAATGTAAATTTTTTTAGTATTTCCTGATAATTTCCATTGATCTACAATTACTAATTGCTTTTTCTATTACTCCTAAGTTACTTGATGCCTACATTATATCATCCATAAATATACATGATTGAATTTCTATTTCCTTTATTATTGTCAGGCATTTACCCATACTGTATTATTTACTCTATCTGCGTCCACTGAGCACAGTCTGTGTCCCAGAGACGTACCTTGTTTGACTACCTCTTCTATATTTCTTGGTCTTGCGTCACCTAAAGGTGTTTCTATTTGTATTGTGCCATTTTTGTTTAAGTTGTATATTAGTAGTGCTTCTTCTGGGCCTACTACTTTTGATGCTTCTTTGATGCAGTCCTTCAACTCTAGCTTGTCAAAACATTTTACAGCATCCCCAAACCAAAAATATGTATTGTTACCTAGATGTTTATTATATTCAATTATTGCATTCAACGTTATTATGTGGTCTATTGTTGATTTCTCTTCTATTCCTCCACATTGGTACATACTTAATTAATCCCCGATTCCAGTCACTTCTCTTCTTATTTAGTCTAACTTTCTCAAAAATTTTACTAACTATACTCGTTATGAATATCCCCCTCATATTACCTATGTCTATTCTATCACCACTTTTGTAAATTGATATTATTTTCATATCGTTCCACTGTTCTGGGATATTGCAAGTCTTAAGAATTACATTGAATAGTTTTGTCAGATTTCTTATTACATCCCATCCAGCATTCTTCATTATACTATTGCTCCATCCTCGTTGGTCTGTTGACTTCTTATTTTTTAACTTTCTAATAACATTTTCAACATCCTCATTGGTAATGCTATTTATAGTATGTCTATCCTCTACTACAGCTTTAATAGTTTCCAGGTGTAGTTTATTAATCTCTTCAGCTTTTTTCTCTTCCTTATTTTCTGCCTTATTTGTAATAAGTAGATCATGGTAAACACTTCATATACACTACTTTCAGTACTTCACTAGTTTCTTCTACAATTTTTCCTTCTCTATTTTTTATAGCTCCTCGTTCCACCTTTGTATTTCTGTCCATATCCTTTTTAAATTTCCAAAATGCTCCATTATCCAGTCCTCCTCTTCCTTTTAACCGTTCCGTTGTCTTAATTATTTTCTTTTTATTTTTTCTTTTTTCCTCCTCTATCATCCATTCCTCTATCAAACTCACTCGCGTTCTTGCTTTCTTATTTTCTTCTCCACTATTATTCCAGTCATAACTTCTTTTCTTCTGAATTCTTTTTATCTCTTTTAATTTCTTTACAATTATATTTTCTGGTACTCTCTTCCACTTAAGAACTGTCTTACATTCTTCATTATTTCTTGAATTTTGTTTTCCCATTATATATTATACATTTCTCGTAGATTTTTCTTTAATGATACAATTTTTATGAGGCCCGCCCCCTGAGTTAATCTATTAAATTTCTTTAGTCCTTTTCCTGTTATCATTTTTTCCTTTTGCTGATTTACTTTACACGCTGCCTCATAGTTGATAGTACACATCATTGCACAGTGGTCACTGTAAGTAATTTTATAAGTTACTCTATAAGGGGTCCAGATTTTCTTTTCACCTATATACACTTCCTTTACGCGTAAATCATCTTCCTGCTTAATAATTAAATAGTCCAATACAGATTTGGAATCTCCTTCCCTTCTTGTCCAAAGTCCTTTACATAAATTGTTAGCGTTAAGAAGTGTTAGACCTTTCGACTCTATAAAATTGATGAGGAGTTTACCTGATTTTGTAACTTCATCTTTATTATTTACTATTATCTTTCCTATTTTGCGGTTAAAGTCCCCACATAGGAGTATTTTTTCTTCTCTTGACCCTGCTTTTCTTATTTGTTTTTCAATATTGTTATACATGTTTTTGAATATTTCAATACTCTTTCTCGATTCTTGCGGTGCATATATGACTCCGTCTGATTTTGTTTCTCCATTTCTAATTAATATCCACACTTGTTCATTTGAGTCATGAATTCTTTCTACCTCACAACGGAAGTTTAATATGTCGTCTTTCACAAATACTACAATTCCTCCTTTACCTTCCTCACTTTCTAGTATAAAATATTTATATCCTTTCAATTGTACTTTTTCATTTTCTTTTATATATGATTCTGTTATACATACTACTTTTGGTTTTTTCCATCAATGATTTCTTGTAATGATACAATTTTCGATTTAAGCCCCCTTATATTGACATTCATAACATTTTAAACTTGTTAAGATTTATAATACTCCGAGTTTTTATTGTATTCTGTCGTTATTTTTCCTTTTCTCCAATTTACATTGGTCCCACTTCCTGCAGTCAGCATTGCATTGGTTGTGCTGTTACTCCTGGTATCTGCGCATTCACGTAAGGTCCCCTGGCCCCTTGACTTCTCATTTCTTCTTGTCTCCCTTGTTGTCCTCCCGTCATCTGATTCCAATAACTTGGCTGAATGTCTTCTTGAGTTTGTTGGTATACACCCTTTCTTTCTATAGCTCCCTCGCATTTTGCTTAATTTTTGGTACAGCAATTGTTCTAAAAAATCCATTCTTTTTCCTACTTCTTGTGAGCTCGTTTCACCCCAATTGCTATTCCTCGGCATAACATACCCTCCTCTATTTTGTTTGTATTGTCCATAATTATAGTTTCCATTCCGTCTTTTATCTCCACTTCTATATCCTTGGTTATTATGATAATTTTCATACCTGTAAATTTCCTCCTCCTTTAACTGCTCTATTTCCTTTGTCTTGTTTTCTAATACTAATCTATTTTTTGCATTATATCCTTGCTCCTTTCTGTTATCCTCTGCATAACATCTAAATCTACAGTAACCATAGTATGGGCAAAACTTTTTATTGATAAAGTACCAGCACTCCTTATGAGCAAACCAACAGTTTCTATTCCTACAATATCCTCTAATATAATATTTACATATAATAAGCCTTCTCCCATTTAGGACTCTTTCTTTGTCAATTTCATCCCTTCTTGTTTTATTTTCTTCCCTTTTTTCGTTGATGCTAGCATTGTCTATTTCTCTTTTTTCTGCCTCATCCCTGCTGTATTTATTTGTTCTAGAGTTAACTCCTCCATGCATTTGATTCTGTTCATCACCCCTCTCCTCAAGATTGGTTCTTTCTTCTGCCTTCTTTTTACCTTTCACTCTATATACTTCATCCAGTAATTCTCTATTAGTTTCCTTTAACTGATCTACCATCTCATTTAGATTATTAATTGTTCTCTTTCCATTATTTCATTTTCTAATTCAGCCTTATAATTTCCTGCTTCTCCTTGTATTTTTTTAGCTCATTATCTTTGGCTTTACTTATTTCCTTTGCTTTTGCCTGATAATCAACCAGTTCTCCCTTACATTTTTCATATTTTCCTTTATACCACTCGCATACCTTCCTTGGTTCCTCAAGTACCTGTTCCTTCAGTTTTATTATTGTCTCTCCCTCCTTTTCTGCCCCACCCTGTTGTTCTAGGTTTCTCTCATCTCTCTGTATCCAATCTTTGACATGTCTCTCACACTTTCTACAAAACCAAAATAAGCTCTCTATTGATTCCTTGCTCTAAATTGACTTTATTTTTGTTTTATTAAGATAATGGCAATTCCAGCATGACCGTCTTTTGCATTTATCACATGCAACACTTTTCCCTACGATTCCTCCGCCACAGATCTGACAGCCTTCTTCTTTTTCCCAATTGCCATCATTACAACTTGTTATCTGTGTTGAGGTCCAAAACTTGTTTTCCCCATTTTGAAAGCTTATATTAATCAATTCACTAATTTCATCTTCAGGTAATAGGCTGTCTGACCCATTCTTTAGGCCCTGGCCTATCTCTATCATCGATATATCACTATCATCCACTGTTTTGTCTCCTTCTCTTGTCATGTTTCCTATTAAATTTATCTCTGTTTTATTGTATCCTTTTGCTTTTTCAGCTACCTAATTTAACTATTCTTCCCGTTGCACTTACAGCAGGCTCCTTTATTTACTGTACCCATACATCCTGTCTTAATATTTTCTGCCATAGGCTTTGTTTAAAATCTTGCAAATTTCTAAAACAAGCGGTGAATCGAAGTTTTGAAGACAACTCAAATCAGTTCTTCAAGTGAACTGAATTCCGCTTCGTCATTAACTGCGAAGAAAGTAGCCTTTTCAGTGACTTCTTCTTATCTGAAAAATGTTCACTTTGTTCTTGTTCTTTAGAGCTCTAAATTGCACATTTACACTCTACGAAAGATCATACCAAATCATCAAATTTGTGAAGCTGCACTGAAAATGTAAATGGCTCGTAAGCTTATAGTACAATAAATGTTAAGGTGTACTGTCTTGAAAATATATATAGAGGGACTCGGGTCCCTGTGTCAAAGGTCAAGGTCACAAAGAGGTCAAAGGTGAAGTGGAGGTCCACTGAACATAAATTAATGAAACTAAACACATACATGGATGATCATAAGATGATGTGTTTTGAGCAAGACTCAGGTCCCTGCATTAAAGTTCAAGGTCACAAATAGAAGTCAAAGGCCAAATTATTTTTTTATGTAAGAAGGGGACAAGCGGGCCCCCGTATTTAACCCTTTACCACCCAAATTTGTTGTAGGGTCAAGTTATGAATGTGTGTATTTGACAGGTTACAAATTTGTCCATTTGGGCAGTAAAGGGTTAAGAAGGAGAGCGTCAAAATCAGGGTCTGAAGCCCATAATGTCATTTTATTTTATTTTTTTTAATAAATTTTGAAAAGATTGTGTAGTGTGTAAAATGCATGTAGGCCTATGTGTAGTGAAGAATAGAGGGAGAAGTGTGTGTTTGAGAACATGCTGGACTGCTCATAGGGTAGATAAGACATAAAAAGACCAGCTAAGGAGGACAGTGACAGGAGAAACGGGAGTTCCAGCATTCCATGTCTCCTGCCAAACGTCTACCGGGAGTACTTCCCTGGTCGATTGGTATCTACAATCTCCTCCTCCTGGAGAAGGATAACCTTAGTTTAGCTTCTGACCGAATTGTTCATTCTGACGAAGGTCAAGCTTGTCACTCCACCTTAGACTTACAGTTTAACGTGGAATCCGAACCACGCCCCACCAGCAGCCCAGCGTCTTAACTACTAGGCTACCCAGGGTACCCATTTATATACCAACCAATTTTATTGTGTCAAAAGATGAATAGCTGGGTTTGCTACGTGCTGCCTGCTGTCACCAGGTCTCGTAATGGGGGAGGGGGGTATGCAACAAAGGGGTGGGGTTAGACCCCCCAAGTTGCATAAAGTGGGGTGAGGGTTTTTTGGGGGGAGGTAGAATGGCCTCCCCCAAAGGGGTAACCCTAACGTGTCCTCGCCATAGGCGAGTTTGCGAAGCACAAGCCCCGCCCGTAGGGCAGGGAGCCGAAGGCTCTGCTTGTATATATATATATAGAAAAATATGGAAGATACACTGTAACGTATACTTTAAACAAAAATAACCTAAAACTCAACGAGGTTCATATATGAAAGCGCACACACACACACACACACACACACTATAGCTATATATATACACACATATATACACTATATTTATGGTGCATGTTGGGACAAACGATGTTAAGATTTCCAGGTCAGAGGAGCTAATAGGGAAATACAAGGGGCTGATGCAGACCCTAAGGGATAGGACTAATAAATTAATTTTGTCAGGAATTCTCGCAAGAATAGCAGGATCCGACAATTTTTCAGCAGAGTTACCTACATGAATAATATTCTTAAGTCCGTTTGCCAACAGGAAAATGTTGAATTCGTCGATTTGTGGAGTCATTTTTCTTATAAAAAGGGTTCATTTTTGCGTGATGTCTTCACCTGAATGGCGTGGGGGTAGCTCGTCTTGGTATACTATCGTATAGCTCTGCGATGGCTTTTCAGGGAAAACAACGGCGTTAACTCCTACGAAAGCGACCAGCCTAACATAAATTTTCCTTCCAGTGAACGATTCCCGCTACGAAGAACCTTGAGATTCTACTGCGGTAAAGATTTTATACACGTACGAGGGTCGTTACGAAAGTAATGCCTCTTATTTTTCAGTTCGTAAATACATTAAGAGGCCTTACTTTCGTATCGCCCCTCGTATTTTATATTAATGCTCCAAGTTTAAGATTTAAATTTGATGAACTATTAAGTATTGTCCTTGACCAAAAATTTGAGGTTGTAGCCATTACTGAATCGTGGTTAAATACAGAGAGTAGAGATTTTCTCGAATATCATATCCGTGGTTATGAGATGTTTAACAATGATAGAATAGAGAGAAAGGGTGGTGGCACAGTACTATACGTTCGATCACACTTAAAACCCATAATTAAAAACATTGCAGAAATTGATAATATAAATGCGACGTTTGTTCAAATTAAAGGAAACTCACGAAATAAATTAATTATAGGTTTAGTATATTAGCGTCACTCTCAGACTGTCGATAGTGATAAACTGATAATAGACTTCAGGAACTAATTTTTGATGTAAGTAGCGAACATGATGCGATAATAATTATGGGAGATCGTAATTCACCTCGCGGGATTAGGGTGGTCCTTTACAGCCTAAATCCGATCGTCGACTGTACGAGGGTTTGCGCGACAGTTCACTTTTTCAAATGGTCGAGGAACCCACAAGAGCGCAATGCTCTAGATTTAGTTTTAAGTACAGACCTAGACTTAATTGGTAATATCTCTGGAGGAGACTATTTCTCCACCAGTGATCATAGGCAAATAACGTTTGAAATTAAAATTAATGTTTATAATTCGGAGAGCCTGGAATACGTTTTGAATTTTAAAAGAGCTAAATTTCGTGACATGAAACTGCAATTTGCTCCTCATATTGGGATGAGGCTCTATCTCACGATGATATTAATGGCACATGGACCTCTTTTTATAATTATTTTACAAGCAGAGACTTCTGCTCCCTGCCCTACGGGCGGGGCTTGTGCTTCGCAAACTCGCCTACGGCGAGGGCACGTTAGGGTTACCCCTTTGGGGAGAGATCATTCTCCCTCCCCCAAACTCTCTCACCCCCTTTATGCAACTTGGGGGCTAACCCCAACCCTTGTTGCATAACCCCCTCCCCATTACCCCCCACCCCGAGGTCATTCTCCCCAAAACCCCATCACCCCCCTTTATGCAATTTGGGGGCTAACCCCCCCTTGTTGCATAAAATGGTTGAAACATTGTGGGTCGGTCATTTTTTTTTTTATCTAAAAAATGGACCAATTTGGAGTTTTTTAAGTGTTTCAGGAAACGTTTAGAATCAAATAATATCCCATTACGTTGTTGTTGGTTAGCCGATCACCCCACCCTGATCGAGCAAGCTGGCGGCACGCAGGTAACCGATCGCCCTCTCCGGAGTGGACCAGAGGTTCAGCGCATTAGTGATGTGTTGTTCTATGTTGTGCTGGAGCGGTACGGTCTGTCATAATGTGTTCAATTATTTGTGGTGTGTCCTGGCACAGGTGGCAGGTGTCGTCTGTGGAGTTATCTAGTCTGTGTTTATATGTCTGTAAGTTGGGGTGATGTCCACATCGGAATCGTACTAGGTTAACTCAATCCAATCTGCTCAGGCTGGTCTCTGACCTGTTAATGGGTGGTGGCTTCGCACCTAGGACCGCATTCGGACCGAGTCGTGTTAGTGCTTTGTGGGTTAGGTGTGTGTATGTTTTCTGTGCTGTGTGATGTCTGTGTGGCGTGGTATGGAATGGAGTATTTGGTTATAATGTCTCTCTGGTGTTACCTTAATGGTGCGAGGTGTCGGTGTATGATTGTACATGTTGTGGGTTAGTTGTCGCTGCTGCCATGAATTGCGTTCCCCTCATGTCTAAATGTTCCCTAACTTTCAGTATTTTTGTTTCTGTGTGCAGGTGTTCTATTGGTGTTGTTTGAGAGCATCCTGTAATGATACGAAGTGCGTTGTTTTGTATTGTCTGTAAGGTGTTTATGTTTGTGTTTAAGCAAATGGGTGCCCATCATGGGCTAGCATAGTCCATAACTGAGCGAATATATTGTTTGTATATGAGTGATGTTTCCTGCTGGTGTAAAGTTTGTGCCTGTTAGCAGTGGTGGGCGCGGTACCAAAATTTGGGGGTGCGTTACGCGGTACTGCGGTACCTCAGCATGCCCAGTGCGTTACGCGGTACTGCGGTACTTTTTCAGGTCCCCCTGGTGCGTTCCGCGGTACGCGGTACTGCGGTACTGCACACAAGAACAACACAAGTAATAGCACATATTTTCAGAAATTGCATATCGGCGATTTCGCACCTGAACTTTCTGCCATAATGGCTAAAAATCGATCTTTGTCACAGAAATGTAACACACGTGCAACCGGCTCAAAAGCAAGCACTGCACTGAGGCGTTGTGATAGGATGGCAACGTAACATGTTCTGAACGAAAACTTAACGTGTCTAGAGTTAGGCTGATGCAACACACGCAGCATTCGTCTTACTGTACTCCTGTAATAAGGTTTACTTCAAAAAAAGTGTTAATTTTTTGAAAAGTCGTGTTTGTCGGTACCGCGGAAAGTACCGCGGGAAATTTGAATGCGGTAGCGGTACTGCTGTACTTTCAGCGATCCTTTGCGGTACTGCGTTATGCGGTACCGGTTTGGTAGTGCGGTAGTACCGCAGTACCGCAAAAAATACCGCAAGTGCCCAGCTTTGCCTGTTAGTACCCTAAGCGTGTTAAGTCTTGAGTACATTTGTTTCCAATGTCATGAATGTGGTTTGCAAAAGATAATGATGTGTTGTATGTGACCCCAAGTATTTTGGTCCTGTGAGTGTGTGGAATGTTGGTGTTGTTTAGTGTAAGCTGTGGAGTTATCTGGTGTTCTTTTGTGTTGCTTGGAAGCAAGGTGATGGTTGATTTTGTGGGCGCTACTTTGAGTCTATTGTGTGTGAACCAGTCTTGTATACTGTTTATTTATGTTTGTAGGTTATTTGTAGCGGTGTCGATGTTGTTGTGGGTGGATGTTAGAGTGATGTCATCTGCATATGATGATAAGGTAAGCTTGTTATCTATGGGTGTTGGAATGTCATGCATGTATAAGTTGAAGAGTGTTGGTGAGAGAACAGAGCCTTGAGGGACCCCGTTCGGAAAAAGCTTGTTTTTGGATGACTTGCCATTAAATGCGACATGTGAGTATCTTCCTGAAAGATAGTTGCTCAGCCACATTTTGGTGTTATTGTGCAGGTTTGTGTTGAGTATTTTGTTTATGAGAGGGAAGCGTGGGATAGCATCAAATGCTTTACTAATGTCTATTGTTGTTAATAGTGTACGTTGAGCTGGTCGTCTGGAGTTGATGCCATCCATGATGTGCTGCGTGAGGTTAGTGAGTAATGTTGTGGTTGAGTGATGAGGTCTGAATCCATGTTGAGTGGCGATAGTGGAATGTGTGGGTTGGTGATTTGTAAGATTAGTCTTTCTGTTACTTTGGAAGGTGTGCATAGTAAAGTAATGGGTCTATAGGAAGCTGGTTCTGTTGGATTTTTGTTTGGTTTGAGTAGTGTAATAATTTTACCTTGTTTCCATATGTCAGGAATAATACAGTGTTGGTATGAATATGTGCTGATATTTGTGAGAGCTAGTATTCCTTGTGGGCCCAAGTGTTTAAGGTGTATGTTAGATATGTTGTCTGGTCCAGTAGCCTTCGAATTCTTAAGTTTTTGATGATCTTGGTGGTCTGGTCTGTATTGAAGGGTGTAATGGTCGTGTCGAGTCTGTAGGTTTTCTTGTGTCTGGTGTTTGTCTGTCTGCGTGTTTTGGTTGTTGTCTCTGTTTAAGTGACTTAGCTTTGCGTAGTGATTAACTAGAATGTTAGCTTGTTGTGTGTATGTTGGGATATTATTTTGGCTGCGACAGATAGCCGCGTGTGAGGTGTGAATGCTGCTGTTAGAGTGGGTAATGCTGTTTATAGTCTTGTATAGCCTGGATGTATCTGTGGAGTGGTTTAGTGTTGTTATGAATTCCCTGAATGTTTCCGTTTGTTTTTCTTTGAGTTTGTTGTTTATTTGTGTGTTGAGCTGTTGTATCTGCTGTTTTATGGCTTCTGTGTGTGGTGTTTGTGTGTTATATTTGAGGTTGTTACGTTGCCTTATGAGGTTGGCTATTTCTCTAGTGTAATTTGGGTTGTATTTCCTAATGTTGCCCTTGGGTATGTATTTGTTTGCATTATTGATGATCTGATTAAATGTCTTGAGTGCTGTATTGATGTTTATGATGGGTGTGCTGTTTAATGTGGTGAATTGTTCCTCAGTCTGTATTTTGAAATGTTCCCAATCAGCTTTCTTGTAATTTCTGTAAGTGTGCCTAAGGCTGTTGGGGCAGAGTGTAGAATGTGTTGTAATGATAATGGGCAAGTGGTCCGATGACAGTTGTTTTTCTGTTCTCCATTGTGTATGTGTTGCTAGTGAGGGGGAACAGAACGTTATGTCTGGGGAGGAGTTTGAGTATCCTGCTTGATGTGGTATGTGTGTATGTTCTTCTGTATTGTTAAGAATGAAGAGGCTGTTTAGTTGTGTGGCTATTTTGGCGCCTCTGGTGTTGTTTTGGTTGTGCAGGTACCAACTAGTGTCTTTGGCGTTGAAGTCTCCTTCTAAGATGACATTAGTGAGAGAGGCCAGATTGTGTAACTGTGGATTGTAATTGGCTGGCACCTGAGGTGAACTATCTGGTGGGATGTAAATGTTGATTAGTGTGGTGGTGTGTTTTGCGCGTGTTTTAATGTTAACTGCCTGTATTTCTATCGTGTTATCTGCTTGGATTGTGTTTGTAATGTTTTGGGTAGCATCAGTGTAGCTAATGCTTTTACGTATGTAAGTGATGAGTCCACCCCCGTTACCCCCAGTACGATCTTGACGGATCGCCGTGAAGTCAGGGATGGTGGGTGTTTTGTGTGTGCGTTTTAGTTTTGTTTCTTGTATAAGTGCTATGTGAATGTTTTGTTTGTGTACGAATTCCCTAAGCTGCATGATTTTGTTTGTGAGGCCATCTACGTTGTACTGTAATATGTTAATATTATACTTCTGTATGTGTCTCATGGTGCTATTGTGTCTATGTCTTTGTGTATGGTGACATGCGTAAGTTGTAGTGGGGCCTGGATTAGTCTTAATGTCGCCAGAGAGTAAGAGTAGTTCGGGGAGCACGCAATTGCTCCCTGTAATTGAAAAAATAGCACGCTGAGAATAGGTCCGGCGCCGGGAGCCGATCGGCACTCTGACCGTGCCACGCAACAGGCCGTCGACTGCCAGTCTGGCCATCCGTAGACAGCCCGCTGCACGGAGATTTGAGGAAGTTTGGCCACCAGCGCGTTGATGTTTTGGTTTGACGTCGCCTCTTCTTCGCGTTGACGTGTCCCGCGCTGGAGGATGCAGCCACTGTTAGAAGCTTCCTCGTCAGCTGCTAACACTTTTTTCACGTTGTTCTAGCTACCTGTTCAGAGGTTTTTTATAAACAAATCTCAGTTTTCTGCTCAAAACGGCTCTTTCTAATTTTAAAATTGATTAGTCAAAGAAGGAAGATGTTGACTTCTATTTTGCAGCAACAGTTGATGATATTTATGTTACTTTACTGATTAATGAAAATGATTAGGCTCTTCAAGTTATAAAAGATTTCTTTCGTAATAATTGATAAATACGAAACACAAAACGTATATGCAAACAGGATGATGATGCTTAGACCGGACGCGCTTGATGCGTTTATCTTTATTTCTATCTATAACTGTCTAAGGTTGTACAGATATCCTTTTTTTTATTTTCAAACACTGACAAAAAATTTTGTGCTTTAACACAGCTGTCTTTGTGATAATTGTTAGTTTCGTGCTTGCGAAAATCCTCTTTTGCATCTTTCCAACGCATATACGGAACATTAACTCGTGCATTCAGTCTTAGGTGATTTCCTTTACCAACTTCTACATTTTTTGCAAAGACAAAACAGTACTTGCAGAATGCATCTTCACTTGTTCGAGAATATGCAATATTTGAGTTTGTTGTTTATTTCTGTGTTGGGCTGTTGTATCTGCTGTTTTATGGCTTCTGTGCGTGGTGTTTGTGTGTTATGTTTGAGGTTGTTACGTTGCCTTATGAGGTAAAAAGAGACTGGTGAAGTCTGTTAAACGTAAATGGTGGAATGCTCAAATTAAAAGCAGCTTAACGTTAAAAAGGAACGCGTATTTTAAATTTAAAGAAACATAATTTGTTCGATGAAAATGCTCGCAAGTTATTGAGAAAGCGAAGCAAAAATATGTATTAGAAAAAGTAAGCGCAACTATGAGCTATACAGGGTGTCCCAGAATTAACTCTCTATTTCAATGAAATCGGACAAATTTTTTAAAAACACACTTTTATTTATGTTTATCATGTTTAATATGTGTTAAAAATGTATAAATTTCTAAATTTTTTTCATAATTTTATTTTCATAATTTTTTCATTATCTGGTTCAGTGAAAGACCGTCTGAAGTCATAGAATGGCAAAGAGACTCTCCAAAAGTTAACGTGTGGCTTGGAATTACCAAATCCAAAATTTATGGTGCTCCATCTTGTTGAAACACAACATTGTCAAGAATGCCATCATCAAGAAAGTGTGGTTCGAGAAACTGCTGAAGCATATCAAGGTAGACGGTACCTGTTACAGTTGCTTCCGCAAAGAAGAATGGGCCATAAATTTTGGATTTGGTCATTCCAAGCCACACGTTAACTTTTGGAGAGTCTCTTTGCCATTCTATGACTTCAGACGGTCTTTCATTGGACTAGATAATGAAAAAATTATGAAAATAAAATTATGAAATTTTTTAGAAATTTATACATTTTTAACACATATTAAACATGATAAACATAAATAAAAGTGTGTTTTTAAAAAATTTGTCCGATTTCATTGAAATAGAGAGTTAATTCTGGGACACCCTGTATATAGTGAACCAAATTAAATCGAATCGGAAGGAATTCTATAATTATGTTAGGAAAGTAGCTCATTGGCGAAAACAACGAACAAATTTATGATGACGTACAAATGACTGAAATTTTAAGTAAATTCTTCTCTTCCGTCTTCACTAACGAAAATTTGAAGAACATTCCCGTTCCCGTAATTATGTTCAACGATGATCACTTAAAGCTTCACGATTTTACCGTTAGTGAAACGAGTACTCTCGGCCATAGGTAAAATTAATCCTAATAAAACTCCAGGTTCAGATAAACTATCCAAGGATACTTAAAGAAATGAACTGCGTAATAGTCTCTCTCCTCACATATATATTTAATAATAATAATAAATTGTTACAATCTGGAGAAGTTCAGTTCGATTGGAAACTTCAAACATTACGTCACTATTTAAAATGGGATAAATCGCTTATGGGAAATTATCGTCCCTTTAGTCTGACTTCAGTAGTTGGTAAGCTTCTGGAGACGATCGTTCGGGACAAAATAGTTAATCATTTAGAAATGAATAAATTGATCAAAGATTCTCAATATGGCTTTCGATGTAATCGTTGGTACCCGGTCGATTCGCCGACGGACGTTTTGCCGACGGACGTTTCACCGAACGGACGATTCGCCGAATGGACTGTCTTTAATATTTCTATTACAAAATACACACGTTTCAAAAAAAAAAAATTTTTTTTAGCGAACATGTCAAATTTAGACATTAAAATCGGTACAGAACTAAATACATTATTACCGTAAGTGTGTTTTAAAATCGTTACAGAACAAAATATTTATTTTCTGAGCATTAAAACCATTAAAGACTAAAATTTTTAAAAACGAATTTTATAGATTGTGAGCAATTGCTCTTAAGTAAGCCGAACCTTCATAGTTAATATAATTCCTACCAGCTTACTCAACCTTTCATTGGCCGCTTCATACTTCTTCTTGACATCTCTTGGCATAATTCCTGCTAAAGCCTGTTCGATGGTTATATCCCATTCATTTTGTTCTCTACGAAGCCTTCCAATTAGGCGTCACGAGTTTGGATGGTTTGATGGCTACTCTTAGTTGGAACCCGCGATGACATCCTTCTAATGAATTAATTATTATTAGTGCGGGGTAAACCAGCTGTTGTGCGTTCCGTTACATTCCACATCGTAATGTCGAACTGTGGCCGCCGCCTTCCCCTTTGCGCAACCCCTAACTATGTAGCCTCTCAAAATAGGCGAGAAATTCACTAAGAATTTCATCAGTTTCATCTTCAATTGAAGCCATTAGGTCGTTGAACTTGCCAATAACGTCGTTGGTAGGAACAAATGCCAAAGCTTGGAAGGCTTTTAATCATAAGAGAGTTCTTGGGTTCATTATACCAATTCTGCAGTCCGCAGGACTGGATTTGTCTCCAAAGACACTGTCCGAAGTGGAAAAAGCACCCAAAGATATGGGCATGACAGTCCATTCGGCGAATCGTCCGTTCGGCGAATCGTCCGTTCGGCGAAACGTCCGTCGGCAAAACGTCCGTCGGCAAAACGTCCGTCGGCGAATCGACCGGCCACGGTAATCGTTCTTGTCTTACTAATTGGCTCAATTTCTTTAATAATATTGTAAATATATATGATGAGAGTAAAACGGTAGATATTATATATATTTCGATTTTAAAGATCGTGCCACAAAGAAGATTATTAGCTAAACTTCATTCTCACGGAATTGATGGGTAATGTTCTGAAATGGATAAAAAATTGGCTTAGTGAACGTAAACAAAAAGTGGTCATTAATGGCAAAGCGTCTAACTGGAAAAGTGTACATAACTAGCCTGAGGGATGAGTTATGGGACCAGTTCTTTCTACTATTTATATCAATGACCACATAGGAATTAAGAGTATAATTTAAAAATTTGCGGATGATACAGAACTAGGGGGACGAACAAAATCAGTGGCAGAACGTTTACAGATTCGAGCAGATATTAATACATTACTCGAGTGGATAGAAATTTGTCAAATGAACTTTAATATACAGTACAAGGTGTTTCGGGTCGACCCTAGAAATACCAAATACAAACTACAAATTCCGCCAATTTCCATATTTCTAGGATCGACCTGAAACACCCTGTAGATAAATGTAAAACGTTGCATATCAGTAGAAACAGCGTTAAAGAAAAGTATTTTATGCCCGACAAGACACTAACGAGGAGTGTTAGGGAAGAGAAAGATTTAAGTACTGTTGCTGACACTCTTAAACGGAGTAAGCAATGTATTAAAGCAGTCAGAAAAGCAAATACAATCTTCGGATTTATTGGTAGATCATTTGAATTTAAGTCGGAGAAAACAATGGTAACATTATATAATTCCTTAGTACGCCCCCATCTGGAATACTGCGTCCAATTCTGGTCCCTATATTTATGAAGTGGGGGTACGCGGTATGCGCCATCATCATAGGGTTTCTTGGCAAATAAAGCAGATATATATATATATATATATATATATATATATATATATATATATATATATATTATAATAATGAAAATAGGGAAGTATGTTTTCTAATTTACAACTTGAAATCAAGTCCTCAGATTTCACTTGAACAGAAAAGTTTACTTTGATCGCTTTGATTGTCATTAATATCGTTGTTTCTAAGGCTCAAATCACGTGACTAATATTCCTTATTACATTTTTACTACGTTTGAAGATCCTTAATTGCCAACTGACTGAAAATAATGTCCCTTTTCAGCTTCTCTAAGACCCCTTTCCTCTCTTGGTAACACGCACGAAGTTTACACAGACGTTCCTTGAAGGTTTTGTTAAAATTTTCCATTTGTTCTCTCTCTGTTTGTAATTGTTTAGGTCGTTCGTTGTCTCCCGCTACCATTCCTCGAATCTTTTCCATCGCCGCCTTCACCCGTTCGATTTCTTTCATCAGAGTCGTTAAGATCGCCAAGATTCTCTTTCTCGGCCGCCATAATACTTTCCACTCGTTTCCCTTCCATTTTTACCCACGTAAAAAGTTCGCACAAACTAAATCTTTATCAGTACTCAAATACATCAATGATGTTACGTGCAATTTCGGTTAATACCTCTTTCATTGAATACAATTTTGAGGTGTTTCAACTGTTTTGGCTACACCTGTATACTGATATGGTCCAGGTTCGAAACAGATTTGGGCCGCGTCGTGTATATGTCGGAAGCTTAGTTCGTTAGCTCAGTAAGTTAAGCGACATCGGATCTATTTAGTTGTTGGATGGATGATCATCGTCACCAGCGTCTGCGTTTGGATGATGTAGCGACCCTTGGTTCAGATCCCCCTTTAAACTGTAGGTCCCTTCCGTCGAGAAAACAGTAAATGTGTCGATACAGTTAAATTAAAGTGATAAAAACAACATCTTTTTAAATGAATTAACAAATAATAATAATAATAATAATAAATGTTTTAAAATTTTAAAGAATTTATTATTATTATTTGCCAATTCTATAAAATGTTTACGAAAAAAAGTGAAATGTTTTTTAATTATTATATAAAATTGATGGATTTGTCAACTGGCGGCTGAAGTTCCACAAAAACAAATGTGTTTAACGTAGGCCTATGTACTATGTAGAGAGATATAATTAAACTATTTTCCCAAAGTTGATGTATTAATATCTCGTAATACATTCAAAATGCTCCCATTTACACTAAAAACCAATTACAATTTTTATTTTGTCTGAAAATATCATAAATTGATCCGGTTCTACGATTTCTCCTTATAGAAACTATTCTTTTTCTCAACTCTGTAGACTTTCATAATGTGGCGAAAAGCAGTCCATCAGACATTTGTTCAAATAAGATGGTGTCCAATCTACCAATATATGTGTGTGGTTTGAACTGTTCAGCAAATCAGTACATAGGGCCTATGTATACACATTCATATAATCTTAAAAAGGCTTAGCTGACGAGTATTTTAAATTGGTTCATCTTAAAAGTGTACATTTTCTTCTTTAATGGACTATCAATTCTTTTTACCAGTCACGATTGTCGTTCGCTCGTGACACGAAGAGAGGTTGCTCGCGGCTATCGTAATTGACGTCTCTCCTACGGTTCTAGGGCAATTGCGTCCTGGTCAAGTGCGTCCCGGACAAATGCGTCCCGGACAATTGCGCACTTCTCCAACTACTATATGAAGTTTATTTATTAGAGAAGTGAATAGAAATTAGTATCGGAATTTCAAATATACTTTTCATTTTAACCTATTAAACTTGTTATATGTTCATAAGTTCTGTTCGAAACTGTTCTCTAAAACTTTATTCATCATCAGCACACATCATTGTCAAATTTTATGGGTTACGTCCACTTAAGATAAAGTTAGTTTCGTTAGTTTTAAAGAAAATATCACAACTTAACAACCAATCGTCAAGGGCATACAGTTGACCTAACTGGGCATTCAATTAATCTAACCGGGCATTATATCCCATACAAAATTACAATAACAAACATACTCGTCCCTCGTCATTGGCGTCCCTGGACAATTGCGTAGGTGAAGTCACAATGAACTTTCTATTCATTTCTCTAATAAGTAAACTTCATATAGTAGTTGGGGAAGTGCGCAATTGTCCGGGACGAAATAAAACCGGACGCAATTGTCCAGGGACGCCAATGACCGGGACGCATTTGTCCGGGACGCACTTGACCAGGACGCAATTGTCCTGTCACCCTCTCCTACTAATAGGCCAATAATGTACAAATTGCTCGTGGGAAATATAATAATTTTAAAATGATATTGTATGTTCGCAGGCAAATAAAAGTTAAAATATGGGAAGAAGACGAAATAGAAAGAAACATTCAGAAGCTGTTGAAACAAACATCAAAGAAGATTCGAGAAAGGATGATACGTCAGCAAAGGAAGAAGAAAGTTGTCCTACAGAACGAAATAACCGACTATTCTGAAGATATAATGAGAAAACCTCCAGAAATTTTGGAAAAACTGGATACACTTTTCCGGAAGTTACTTTTCATTTTCGACTATGGTATAGTTTTAGTTTACATTTTAAATTTGTTTTTCTCTCTCTCTCTCCCTTTTCCGGAGGAAAACACGTGACCAAGAGAAAACTTAGATGTTTTCCAGGTGCGACAAATCAGACAATAAATCGATTATTAGACAGCATTAACGTTAAGAATAAAAATTGCCCCATCATTGTACTTGTTGGTAGTAATGACATTTTTCAGAGAAGGACAGGAGGGCAGACTGAGACTATTGTAAACAAGTTTAAAAGCTTAAACGATAAGATTGGAAAAAAAAGACCGACACGGGAATGGTTGTAGGAATTCTCCCAATAATGCGTGCTAGTGGATATATTTCGAGTAAAGCTATTAGCACAAACAATAAAATTAAACGTATTTGCGAGAAAAAAGGAATAAAGTTTGTCGATTTTTGGCCAATATTTTTCGATAGCAGGGAATACTTTGGTTCAGATGGGGTTCATTTTAACCAAAAGGGTAAGAAGAAATATGGCGATCTTCTGAACATTAACCAGTGTAATCTGTTTAAATTAGGCCCCCCCCCTCCCGAACCAGTAATCGATCCTACTCCACCAACTGCTGAACCTACTCCGCCAGTAGTTATTCGTACTCCACCGGTCGTTAATCCTACTATTGAGTTGTCTGATCAAACTCCCCCCTTAGCATTAATTGATTCACCTGCTTCGGGAAACGACCCAGGTCAGATAAAGATACATTTTCACTTAAAATTATTCTATTCGATGCCAGGTCAATTAGAAACAAACTAATGGAATTCATAGCGCCAGTCAAAACTGATAACTTTAACATCATAGGAATAACTGAATCCTGGATTCATTCTGAATGAAGGGACTTTGTAGGAGAATTTGAAATGGTAGGTTACAAAATGTGCATCTATTTCTAGTATATAGGCCACCTCATTACCCCGTTGATAAGGCTATAAACTTGTCTAATCAATTAAGTAGATTAGTGAATAATAAGAGTAGTGTAATATTTGGGGAGCTTAATCTTTTCAGGACGACCGTTACAAATTGGTAGCGTTTGAAATACACGCATTCATAACTTAATACTACAAAAAATTCCAGCCTTAAAGGGTTAACTGCGGTAATATGAACTGGGAAAACAACACGGCTGATGGTGAGAGCTCAAGACTATTGGAATTTGCAGATGATAATGATAAGTCAGTGTGTTGACAGTCCTACTAGACGCAGTGTTTCTGAAACGGTGGGTCGCGACCGGGTTTCCAGAGGTGGGGGAATGTTTGTGCCGAGCCAACAGAAAAACTAAGTGCATTTTGAATACTGTTAAGCCTTTATACAACTGTTATCCTGCATTCTATTGCTTTAAAAAAATTGTTTACCCCTGTAATGATGATAAGGGGTCGCGCCGACCTAAGACTTTGACACAAGGGTCATGTGTAAATCCGGCTGAGAAACATTGTAACGAGTTCTTCGTTACAGCCTTCACGGTAGAAGACAGCTGAAGTACCAAATCCCTGGATTACCTATGACGGTGACCATCCCTTAGACTTAGAGACCATACGTTTTATGAGAAATGAGGCGTCGCAACTAATTGACAAGATGAATAAGTACAAATCACCGGTCCCGACTTATTTCTTCTAAGGGTATTAAAAGAAGTTAGCCACAATATAATTGATGATTTAGTAACCATATTTAAACAGTCGTTCGAATTAGGGAAAGTTCCAACAAATTGAAAATTAGCAAATGTAGCACCAATCTTTAAGAAGGGGGATAGGCAAAATCCTTGTAATTTAACATCAGTTATCGACAAGTTGTTGGAATCCATTACTACAGAACATATCGTGTATCACTTCAACTCAAACAATTTAATTTTTTATTCTTAACATGGATTCAGGCGATATAGGCCTTGTCTAACAACCTGTTAGATTTTTCTACAATATTTATACTTTATACAATACAACTAGAGCAGGGGTCGGGGAATTTTTTTGGGTATTACCCAAAACTCTATTTGAGTAAGGTGAAATTACCCCCAGACTTCAAAGTAAACAAAAAAAAAGCCAATTGCTCTTAAAATTGTTGCATATAGTATACAAAAAATTCAAATTAAAAAAATGGAAGTGTCTCTCATACCGCAAGCATTACCTCCAAAATTTTTAAATTTACCCCATTTGGGGTAATTTACCCCTGTTCCCCGACCTCTGAACTAGAGTAATAGATATAGTGTATCTCGACTTTCAAAAAGCCTTTGACAAAGTTCCTCACGTGAGATTGATGACTCAAGTTAAAGGACTACGAATTACCGGGCTCATTTCCAACTGGATTAAAGATTGGTTAAGAGATAGAAAGTAGAGAGTGGTAATAAATGGAGTGGCTTCGGAGTGGAGCCCCATCATCAGTGGGGTTCCATCAGGTTCCGTTCTGGGTCCTTTACTTTTTATCATCTCATCTATATTAACGATATAGACGTTGCGTTTCTAAGTACAATTTCTAAATTTGCAGACTATACCAAATTAGGGGGTATAGTGTAGGTAATGAGAGGGCGTAAGGACGCTTCAATATAATCTTGGTTGGGCGAATGGTCTGGTACTTGGCAGATGTCATTCAACTTGGACAAATGTAAGATAACGCATACAGGTTACAAGAACTGGAAGACCGATTAATAATTGTTGTGGAGGAACTTGGCTGAGACTGATCTAGAGAAAGATTTAAGCGTTTATAAGACAGTTCCAATTTAGAAACAAGGAGATAGTAATGTCTCTTTACAATTCACTAGTTAAACCTGAACTCGAGTATTGTGTGCAGTTTTGGTCTCCATCCCTTAGGAAGGGTAGGAGCAAGGGCAACAAAATTGATCCTTTCAAAGAGACTTTAAAACTACCAACGTATCGAGCGCTTAAATCTGTTTACCAGAGATCAGAAGGTTGTACGATTAGCTTATTCAAGTTTTTAAGATGCTCACTGGAATAGACAGGGTAGACTACAGGAAATTATTCTCATGTATTACCAATCCAACAAGAAATAATGGCTTGAAATTGGAACTAAAAACATTTAGTACCTCTATCTGCTGTAATTTGCTTTCCTATGAAATAGGAATGACAAATACTATCGTTGTGCCACCACGAGAGTAGAGAAAATATTTTTCCTGCAAGGAATATCAGTGGAGCGTCCCTGTATCTCCCATGTACTTGTCCCTGATGGAGCATGAAAATGTTTCGTGGGTGATCATCCGTTGTTGTCACTACGGCGAATTCAAGAGTCTCCCACTTAGTGGTTTATGAGGCAAGTGATAAAAAATAAGTTGCTCGATGGTTAACCATGCTATATGGGGCACAAAACAATCGGAGAAATCTCTCTAAAGTGGGGGAGGACTAAGTATATGAGGAAACCTTTTAACAAACATGAAGGAGCACTGGTCCAGAGGGTACCTCCAACTGACCAGAACTACAATTTAAGATTTCCCCATGCATAATGGGGAATAATAACGCACAGTATGCATAATTTTCATTTGCGAAATTTTTTCTTTTGCGAAGTTTGACGTACAATAGTTAGAACTAAAGTTTCACTATAATTAAGTAGCTTCTCTGGAGATGAGTGACTATTCGGAGGCTTTGACACCCAAGGGATCTCGTCAAGCTTCCCATCATCTGAGAATTCCCAGTGCTCTGAAGCCAGACCGGGCCAGCACCTCTTACTACACTTATTGCAGAAAGGAAATATCGCTACTTCTGTATAAAACTATAACACTTTCTCTGAGTTAGATATGCTGCTATTTAACTAAAAAGTACTAACGTTCGTACGCTATAAACCCAATTAGCGTCCCTAAATTGGAAACATCTATTCGGAGGTTTTGGCTCCCGAAAGATCCTATCAAACTTCTCGTCTCAACCAATGGGGTATCATCTGAGAACTCCCAGTGCTCTGAAACCAGACCCGACCAGCACCTCTTACTACATTTATTACAAAAGGAACAATACTACTTCCACTCTATCTTAAGTAGCCTTTCCTCAAACAGCACCCTTTTAATAATAAAAGAAAAGAAAAAAAGGTGAGAGAGGAGTGGCTTCCCAAAATAATGTAATTGACTTTTCGGAGGTTTTGACTTCCAAGAATTGCTATCTATTAGAAACACACAAATAAAAATGAAAGAAAAGCAAAAAAATTCTCTCATTTGAGAACTCCCATTGCTCTGATACCAGACCCGACCAGCGTCTCCTACTACATTTACGATCAAAAGGGAACATCACCGCCCCCCCCCCACCTTGTTGGCTTAATCTGAGGTTTTGACTCACAATGACAACACCCAGTGCTCTGTAACTAGATCAGACCAGCGCCTCCTACATTTGCATCTTTCGTCCAAGTTAAAGAAATTCTCATAATTTACGTTATGAAACGATTTACAATTTTGAATACCTGAATTAATCCGCCTCTTAAACGCCGAGTTTGAAGCGTATACAAATTCAGCTCCTCGAGTCTTCGTATGAATTACCAGGTGAGGTTGGAGTAAGCTTTGTTGCACGGCGCTGAACCCCTTCTACCCTTTCTATATCCTCCTCCATATAGGGCAGTGCTCTTCAACCTTTTTATGCCGCCCACTTTTGTAACTTTTGCATTAAAAATGCAAAAACTCAAACTAAAAGTTATATACCCTGCATAAAACAATAAAATTAATTGCAATTACCTTTAGATTAATGAGATCCTTGAGCCTGATGCTGGGCGGTACCGCCCAGGTTGAAGAGCACTGATATAGGGCAACCAGAGCTGTACACCATATTCTAAATGAGGCCCAAGAAGCGACTTATATAATGGCAGAACAATATTAGATATATATTCAGAATTATGAGAAATAAAACCCAATAGTGGCAAATGAACATTGTTTGGAGAACTTTAAATGTTTAGTAACAATGACACCTAAATCTTTTTTCACATGGGCTTCATTTTAACACACTATTTCCCATAGTGTAGTTAAGTTTACTGTTGTGGTAACCTCTATGCATGACTTTACATTTATCTACTGTACGTTAAACTTCATTTGCCACTTTTTGACCACTGTTAAATTAATAAGATCGCGCTGTAGATTCTCTGTATCTAATAAACTAACTAATTTACTCGTAATTTTAGTATTATCGGCAAATTTAGAAATTTTACTTCTAAATTCAGATCAAGATCGTTAAGACATATTATGAAAAGGACAGGTCCCAAAACGGACCCTTGCGGAACACCCTTAGTTACATTAGCCCACCCTGACTCATTCCCATTAATTACTACCCTCTGTTTTCTACCACTTAACCAATTATTTATCTATCCAATTAAGAATTTGACCCCTTATTCCGTGAGCTACAAGTTTTTCTAACAATCGTTTATCTTAATCGATTATAATCATAAATATCGATGACTTCATGAGAAAATTCCAATAAATTTGTTAAACAATTTATTTCTACGAAACTCATGTTGGCTTTGTTTTATAATATTATTGCTTTCAAGATGCTCGACTATACGATCTCTAATAACTATTTCTAAAAACTTTCCAATTATTACTGCCGTGCAAAGGAAAAAACGCGTAAGTCATAATTTGGTGAAAATTTAGTTAAGACCATGGTGGGGTCGGTAAGCCATTTCTACATGTCTGTGCAAAAGAAGAGGCGCACAAGTCCAATTTATATTGGTTAAATCATTGAAAAACGTAAGTCCAGTCTCATTTCCACTGAATCACGTCTTAACGCAAAACTTTAAAAGGCATTTTCTCAAACAACATCCTGTAGACTGTACAGTAGGGTGGATCACTTTCCACTTTTTTTTTAAATTATAGATGGTCAAAGTTTTTCCCATGATTTGGTTCAGTGGAAGTACACTGACACCATTTTTACCAAAATCGATCAATATTTAGGGGTCGCGCATCGACCTTGAAAATTTCAATTTTGGAAATTTGGCCAAATTGACAATTTTTTACTGAATAAAGATAAGTCATCAAATGATCATATTTTCTGAATCCTCTCAGTGAAAGAAATCCTCTCAGATACTTACCAAGTTGATAGGACAAGTGGTTTAGAAGTTATACTCACCTTGAGATAGCATTAAAATTTAAAATACCGTATTTGTCCCCGTACCTTCATATGCTGTCTGCCATTGTCTGCTTTTTAAGATAAGAAAAACGAATAAGGAAAGATCAAATGTATTTTGTATTAAAACGGTTTACCGATATCACTAAAGGCACTTACTCCGGTGCCCCTAACTAGGTTCAAAAACTGTATGAATCGTGGTTAGAACACACGTCATCTTAAGGCGTGCGCCATGTACTCTCTCTGCTAACTCCCTTTCTCTCTCTGCGCTACGTCATCTTGGCAAGTGACGACTTCTTGAAGTCACCGAGTTCTTTCCGGCTCTTTTCCACGAGCTGAAGAAGACCCTGCAGCTGTGACTCGTCTTTTGTGACAGTGTTCGCGTAATCTTCTATCAGTTTTATCCCTCTCTCTGCCACGTCGTTGGTAACTTTCAGATGCGAGATGACATTCTTCAGATCGCAGTAGTTCTTATCTTGATCCCACTTATTCACCGGCAGAGTGAGCCACGTAGACGCGCACACCTGCAGGCCTGTGAACACGAACCACGATGACTCATCGATCAGGTCCGGAAGGCGCGTCGTGTCATCAACCGAGACGTCATACGTGAAGTCCTCGGGCACAGCGAGGCGGCACAGCTTCTTTGCCATCTCGTGCTTCACAGTGTCTTCCACTTTGTCACTGCAGAGGGCGAAAACGACGGTCTGAGGCCTCAGATACCACAAGTGCCGCCTGATCACTGCCAGTGAAACCTCTGCAATCTCGCGATCCACAGCCCTGTACTGCAGAAGACGCTGGTACAACACAAGGTCATTCAGCGGGGCATCAGCTGCGACAGGAGCCGCCAGCCAGGCAGGTGCGTAGAGGAGTGCAGTAAATAGTACCACTCTCTGAAGTTTCTGTACCAGCTCGTCGTCGAACTCCAGCTGACCGCTGAACATCAGGAGCTTCGTGTAGTAGATGATCTGAAACGAATACGCACTGTGATGTATAAGTACCGATACCACTCCATATAAGTTTGTTTAATGGTAAATTATTTATCTTATTTTTTTCTGGTAGGTACTTCAAATGGCTGTTTGCAGAAGGCAATACAATATTTAACTTCTAATTCAAAATACCAACCTTGGCCATCCACCTCGCATGATGGTAGGCTCCTGGGCGCATGAAGTGTGTACCACGACGTGGCTGGGCCGCGAGTACCAGGAGTGTAATCTCCGCCACTTCTCGGTAGTCTTCTCTGACAAGACCAGAAGCGGTGCCGAGGAACTTGACTGCCTCATCTCGGAGCTCCATCAGCCACGTCACCTCCGCCAAATGCTCGATCTCCAGCTCGCGATAAGTCGAGAAGTCGAGCTTGTCCTACCTGAAAGGGGAGTTATGAAAATATTGCATGAAAACGACTGAAGTTTCCCTTTTCGACTGCTATTAACATCATTAGTAGAAGGACGCTGATATCTCAATTGCTCTGAAGGCCAAAAATCATTGGAGAAAACAAATGCGCCTTAGACTTGAAATTCACTTTCTCCTCAGATACTGGAACAAAGGTTCAGTTGGTGCTGTGGTTCTTCCAACGCGGTGATGACCACTGCCCCCACGATGAGCTCCATAACGTGATGGCGACAGCTCAGCTGGAAGAGCGGTTTACCAAGCATGTTCTCCAGCCGGACCATCGCACCCTGCACCCTTCCCGTATTGGAGGAAGTTGTGTCGAAGCACAGTCCAATCACGTTGTTCTCGCATCCCCAGTCTTTGAGAGCACGAAAGGTCGCCTGGGCCTGGGACAGACCGGTGCCGTCAGCAACAGTCGGAACGGCCAGCAACTTTCCTTCTGTGCATTGGGGAGCTCCGGAGATGAGAATCGCCTGGCGGTGCTCCAATGATCCAAGAGAGTCCTGAAACGTATGTCATACATGCCAATCCATTATCGTCCACTGGAATATGTCAGTCCACTGTCGTCACTGGAACATGTTAATTCACTGTCGTCCACGGTGAGGGCAAAACTGACCTTGATTACTTTACCGTCCCAGTGGACGACAGCATGCCTCGGAGATACGAAGGATTTCTGCACAGCTGTCGACACTTCACAACGATGTGCCACTCTTCCACGGCGAGACGTGTCCTTCGAGATACTGAGTTTGTCCAGGTCTGGGGGCGGATCTGCCGAACGTAGGACTGCCGCCACGACACTTGCCACCTATGTGCGAAATTGAAAGGAAATTGACAAGGATGCGTATGGTTTTTATGTGACAAAATAATCATTAAATTTTCCGTCGTTACGTCTATTATATCTTTGTCAAGGAAAGATCATTACTGATATATACACACCTGATTATTGGACATCCGGAAGCGATCAGCCACTTCAATAACAGCCGGTGCGGTGAGGAAGGCTGATTGATACAGTTGATTCTCTCGGCTGTCGGTATGGTGGTTCTAGCTGTGATTCGGAGTTGCTCGATGATCTGCTTTCTATAGATTCATCGTCGCTCTCAGCTTCGGTTCCTAATTTCGTTTTTGAGGTGCCTGGCTCATCACTAGATTGTTTTCTTGAGAGTTGCCGTTTTCTCTTGACAACGAACACTTTATCATTCCCACTCATTGTTGCCTGGCGCAGACCCCGTTGATCCTCATAAAATTTAATATCTTCTTCTTTGTCGTTGTCTGAGAGCAGTCGACTTTTCTGTATCTCTTCAATAGCATCGGGAGCTCCGAGGTCCCAGAGCTTGTTCAGATTTTCTGAAAACTTCTCCCTGCTTTTTCCCGCGTCACTGTCTCTCATCTTGCTTTTCTGCAGCGAGCGCCACTCTTCCCACAGTAACTCCAGTTTTCTTTCGCAGTTACGCCTCGTGATCGTCTTTATACGTGCCATGTTCCAAAATGCCAGAACATTGGCCACCGTGTCTTTTACAGCGGCCTTCCTGTCAGTAGTTTCCTGCTTGGCATAGAAGAAGTACTGGAGAACTTGATGGGTGGTTGGCAATTTGGCACCACCGATCGAGGAAGATGGCTGACCAATTAAGAAGACGTCCGTGGCTGACCTTAGAGAAGGTGGTGCTGTTGTTGCTGCTTTCTCTTTTCCAGAATAAGTAACTTTCAGAGTCTTCCCACTCCTGGTTTTTAACAGTTTATCCATTGTACTAAAGTCTAGACTTATCAAACAAGAATCAATTGATACAGTTGATCTGTAAAAAGAAAACTGTGATTAGTAAAAATATTGGTCATAGACATAGCGTGTGTGTGTGTAATTGGGATTTTAGGATGCGCCAGCTACTGATGCTATGATTACGTCCATAACGGGGGACAAATACGATATTTTAAATTTTAATGTTATTTCTAGGTGAGTGTAACTTCTAAACCACTTGTCCGATCAACTTGGTAAGTATCTGAGAGGATTTCTTTCACTGAGAGGATTCAGAAAATATGGTCATTTGATGATTTATCTTTATTCAGTAAAAAATGGTCAATTTGGCCAAATTTCCAAAATTGAAATTTTCAAGGTCGATGCGCGACCCCTAAATATTGATCAATTTTGGTAAAAATGGTGTCAGTGTACTTCCACTGAACCAAATCATTGGAAAAACTTTGACCATCTATAATTTAAAAAAAAAAGTTAAAAGTGATCCACCTTACAGTTACCCGCTTCCTTTTTACGGCAGTATAGAAGTTAGACTGATAGGCCTATAGTTTCCCCCTGTTTATCCCCTTTTTTAAAGATGGGAGTGACATTAGCCCATTTAAAATCCAAGGGAACAACCCCCTGCGATAAAGATTCATTAAATACTTGAAGTAAAGGATCAGGTATTTCATCCTTTAACTCTTTTAGGTGCTTTGGGTAAAAATGGTCTGGACCTGGCGATTTGTTAATTTTAAACTTGTTTATATAGTGAGAAATCTTTTCATTGTAAACAGTTATGTCAGTAAGCAATGAGAAAGTTCCATTTACATTACTGAGCATATTAACAGCCTCCGAAATAAAAGAAGTATCCTCAACTGTAAAAACTGAGGTAAAAAAATGTATTTAAAATTATCGCTATCTCCCCGTAGTTATTTGTTAAGTTACCACCAGCATCTACCAGTAGCCCAATATTGTCCCTCAAGGGGTTTCTATAAATAGATGTTAAGAACACTATCTACAGCTAACAGTTCATCCCAATTTATTAAAGTTAATGAAACTCTAAATTCATCGAAATTTGCTCTCGTAAAATCAGGCCCCATGAAGTAATTTAATTCTATATAAGTTTTAACATTAACCGAAAAGCGTATCATGCTATGATCGCTATTGCATAAACTTTCTCCAACGTCTACATTCTGAATTAAATTATCATTTGTTCTTAATTAAAACCAAGGTCAGAATATGCTCACCGCGGTTCGGTTCTGATACTTTTTGGAAGAGAAAATTATCTTGTAGAAAATCTATCACGCGCAAACCCACAGCATCCCTGTTTAGGTAATGAAATTAAGATTTGGGCACTTAAAATCCTCGAAAATAATTGATTCCTTATGCGTAACAGTGCCACTTAAAATATTATGCATTTAGAGAGATTGTGAATTATTCATTCAAGTTCAATGTTTCAAGTCTTCCGGTCTGACGAATCAAAGGAATGGAAACATTACACCTTCAATCCAGTGCTGTTTCGGAAGAATATATATATATATATATTATTCATCGGAAGAATATATATATATATATATTATATATATATATATATATATTATATATATATATATATATATATATATATATATATATATATATATATATATATATAATATATATATATATATATTCATCATAAATATTTTTCACGTGTTACTTTCGTGAAATAATTTTCATATACACACACACACACACACAATATATATATATATATATATATATATATATATATATATATATATAATAATAAACAGGAACACCAGAGAAAATACAAACATCCTTCAAGGTTTAATAGTACCAACGTTTCGGAATGCACTAATTCCATCTTCAGGGCTAAAACAATAAAATTCCAAATCACATACAAAATACAAATTGCTTAATAACAATTTAAAATAAACTTAAAAAATTATAAAAAGTAGCTAAGAAAATGTAAAACATTAAAACTAAAAGGTAAATAAATGTGAAGTTAAAAAGTTAAAATTATAAAAAAGTAAAAGCATTAAAACTGAAATGTAAATAAAATAAACTAGTACCTTAACCAAAACATAGCAGATCTAAGCACCCTAACATTCAATTTACTTCAGAAGTTGAATCTAATAGCTCTCTGTCCTTTTTGGACATTAAGATAATAAAAACTAATTCCTCTTTTGAAACTTCCGTTTACCGTAAGCCGACATTCACCAATCTTACTACGAACTTTTCTTCCTTTATCCCTTTAGGTTTCAAACGAAATTTAATCTCGACTCTGACCAATAGAGCTTTCAATATCTGTTCAGATTACTTCAAACTACACGATGAACTAGATTTCATCCGAAAAACTCCTTGCCAAGAATAATTTCCCTTCTAGACTGGTGGAGACTACAATAGGCAGAACCTTAAATAGACTAATAAGCCCTACAACTAGAGACTTAATTACAGTCCCCAAAGATATCCTGTATTTCACTTTGCCCTATATGGGAACCTCAAGTTTTAACATTAGAAACAAACTTTTAAAATTGCTCAAGGAATTCTACCCACAACTGTGTATAAAAATTATATTCACCCCGTCTAAATCGATTTACCATTTATTTAAATACAAGGATGTTATTCCTACACTTCTTAAGTCATCTATAGTTTATCAATACAAGTGTGACCACTGTATGGGGTCATATATAGGTAAAACTAAAAGACATTTAAAATCTCGTATTTACGAACATCTCGGTAAATCGGTCCGTACAAATTTACCCCTTGGCAAACCACCTAATTCTCTCATACGTAATCACTCGCACAACAATAACCACCCAATTTCACAGTCTAATTTCACCGTACTTGCTGCCCGAAGCTCTGACCTTAAGCTTAAAATTATGGAGTCTTTGTTTATTTATAAACTAAAACCAGACCTAAATTCTGACGAATCATCGATAGATCTGCTATGTTTTGGTTAAGGTACTAGTTTATTTTATTTACATTTCAGTTTTAATGCTTTTACTTTTTTATAATTTTAACTTTTTAACTTCACATTTATTTACCTTTTAGTTTTAATGTTTTACATTTTCTTAGCTACTTTTTATAATTTTTTAAGTTTATTTTAAATTGTTATTAAGCAATTTGTATTTTGTATGTGATTTGGAATTTTATTGTTTTAGCCCTGAAGATGGAATTAGTGCATTCCGAAACGTTGGTACTATTAAACCTTGAAGGATGTTTGTATTTTCTCTGGTGTTCCTGTTTATTATTAAACTGCGTTTTCCGCGCCACCAATCAATAGCCGATATATATATATATATTATATATAACTCAGTAACACCATTCACCCACTGCCTCGCTGAGATATGTACCACACTAGGTACGAATCGGCGGTAAAATAAATAAAGGAAAAAAAAATATATATATATATACAGGGTGGGCCGTAAGTTTCCATACATAGGAAAGATTAAACGTTTGTTTTTATGTTTCAGATACCCTAAGAATATGCGTTTGACGAAAGAGCAACGAATTGAAATCATACTGATGGCTGGGTCGGGAAGCAGTCGCATGGTTGCAATGAACTTTAACAGACAACATGGAACGAACATCACACACGACACTGTGGCAAAACTTATTAACAAGTTTCAGAAAACTGGAAATGTTGCAGATCAACCGCGAAGTGGTCCAAGACGTACAGCCACCGATGAAGACACAACAGCTACGATACTTACAGCGCTTACACGGAGTCCCAGAAAAAGTACACGACGGTTGTCTGCAGAAAGTGGTGTCAGCAGATCGAGTATCAGGCGCATTTTGAAAGCAAACAAATGGCATCCATACAAATTGCATATGGCACAGCATTTGAGTGAAGACGACCCGGATAGACGGATGGAATTCTGTGAATGGGCATTAACCAAAGTGAACGAGGATGCATACTTTTCAACTAAGATCTTGTTTACTGATGAAGCAAATTTTTACGTCAATGGAGAGGTTAATCGGCAAAACATACGTTATTGGAGTAATGCTAACCCTAACTGGCTGAGTCCGACGAAGATGCAAGGTGCCGGTAAAGTGATGGTGTGGGCCGGGATATGGGGTGACAGAATTATTGGACCAATTTTTGTCAGTGGAAATCTTAATGCCGAAAGGTATCTTAACATGTTGCAAGAAGAGATTTTCCCATCCCTGCTAAACGAGGAAGGTAACTTCCCAGTTTACTTCCAGCAAGATGGAGCTCCACCTCATTATGGTCTTCACGTGCGTCGGTATTTGGATCAGCAGTTTCCGGATGCTTGGATTGGTCGGCGTGGTCCTGTGGAGTGGCCTCCCAGATCCCCAGATCTCACCCCCCTTGATTTCTATCTTTGGGGGCACTTGAAGGCCATGGTGTATCAGGAAAAGATACGAGACATAAATCATCTAAAGGAACGTATCACCAACGCCATTACAAGCATAACGTCAACTGTGCTAATGCGTGTTCATCAACAGTGGGGAACACGTATTGAAATGTGTTTTCAAAACAATGGCAACCATGTAGAGCATATTATATAAATAAAAATGGTTGTCCATAAAAAAATGTTTATTTTTCCTATGTATGGAAACTTACGGCCCACCCTGTATATATATATATATATATATATATATATATATATATATCCCCGCAAGGGGTTCTAAGCTCGTGCTCTTGAGTGCTATTTGTGCTCGTTTGTACGTGCTTGTTGCAGGAGGTTTCACGTGCGCCCTCCCGGCCCTAGCACCCAAGCATGATGGGGCTCGACCTTGCAGTCCTTGTCATCCTTGGTCTTTTTCCACTTCGACTGTCCCCTCCACCCTTTCTTTTTCCTCTGTCTTTCCTCTCACTTTTTCTTTGTTTTTCCGCCGAGATATGCCCTTTTTAAATAGAGGCGAATCGGTTCTTCCCGAACTTAAAAAAAAAAAAATCATATATATATATATTGATATTATGATAGAAGAATATATGCATGGTTTTATTGGCATGACAACGCGTTAGAGGGTTCTCTATTATATGAGTCTTGTTTTGTCAATAAGCTTTAAATCAATAAATTAAACAGAATGTAGTTTATTAAGGCGTTCAGCAATCCGATTGGTTGAAATAAAAACCTAAAACTGTGAGAGAAAATGATTGTTCTAACCGCAGGATTTTCGGAATGTTTTGAAATAGCCGAGCCGGGAAAATGTTACTTTGTGACTCGGTCACTAAAATGACAAGTAGCGTAAACCTATTCAGATAGCTGTATCATCTTCCGTGCCCGAGAGTGAAAATATGAAAGGAGGCATTTTGAAATCGGTCTATTCGCAATTTAGGCCATTCTCATTCTCGTCCACGGCTTTCCCACTTTGGTCCGGGTTAGGTTAAGTTAAGTTAGGAAATATTAGCCATTGGATTTTTCACTTTTGTGCATTCTCACTCGCGGTCCTCCGATGAAAATGGGAATGATATTGAGTGGGAAGTTATCTTTCAGTAGGATTATTCTTCGAAAGTTTCATATAGGAATCACCACCAGTAGGGCATATTCATTGAAAGTTTCACGTTTATCATTCAGATTTGCAAATTGTACAAAATCTCTTGATCAAACTGCAGATTGTAGAGTTTATATAATTCTTTACATCGTCCGTAACTTCGATATAAACTGCCCCAAATTTTGAAAGTAGATTTACGTGACAAATAATTCATATATGTATTCAGTATGATTTAATCTTAAGCGAAAAAAAATAATGTATGACTTACAAGATTTATTGAATATGAGTAAGAAATATCCATTGAAAAATAAAGGCACTCGCGCATAAAAAATTAAAAAAAAAGAAGAATCGTATTAGCTAAGAACGTACTTTTTAGGTATTTAAATTTAGATTAAATATTAAAGAAAAGTAAAAATTGAGCGGTTTATATAAGCACTAGAGTTACCCTTTTCCTCGCGTGTATCTGACGTCACGGGCAGACGAATTTCTAAAAGACTGCTACATGTTTACAAAGACACTCCTAAACTCCTCCCAAATAAAAATCATCTCTGATACCATTATAACGTGGGAGGTATATATATTAATTAATAATTAAGATTATTTCATTTTTAATCAGAGATCAAACAGACGGAATCTACAGTGTACATTGACGTGAAGATTTTGGGAATTCACAATCACCCGAAGGAGTTGATTCGAGTGGAATTTGAACCGTTGTAAGTAGAATCTATATTCACGTTATGTATATTTCTTCTGGAATTCACTGAAACAAACAATTTTGATTTATTAGTATTTAAAACTGCTTTAATATTTTCAATAATTTGTTATGTCATCGTGAAAACTCTATTGTGGATTCGTGATCTTGGTAAGAAGCGAGAAGGTGAAACAAAAATATCTAAAGCTAACGGCTAACACGATAGTTTTTATATTATAATTATGCCCCCGCCAAATAAATTTGGAGAGGCCATGTGGGTTACGTCGTAACGGATGTCGTAACGCCGCTTCCCGGTAATCAGCGAAGTTAAGCGACAGTGGGTCGGATAGCAATTGGATGGGAGACCGTCCTCCGCATCCTGACTCTGTAGCGACCCGTGGTTCGGATTCCACGTAAAGCTGTAGGTCCCCTCCATCATATGACCTTAGATGTCATAGGAGGAAATTAAACAACAGCATCATTACCTTCGGAGAGGCCATACTGTGCATTGCACTTGTCCGTTCGTCCGTCTGCCCGTCAATCTTTTCGACGCCATAACTTTTGAGCCGCTTAACATAAATTGATGAAACTTCATTCACATACGAATCATCATAAGACTGTATACAGTATCTTGCATCAAAGGTCAAGGTCACAAATGCAGGCGGAGGCAGTGATGTTCCGACATAGTTGCTATTTAATTCACTATTGTGATAACCTATATCCATGACTTTATATTTACCTACGTTATATTGCACTTACCACTTATATTAGACTAATCTACCAAATTATTAAGATTCCTTTGCAATTTATCTCCATCTTGGCTGCTATTTTTATTTGAACTGAATTGAAATGAATAACTTTTATTGATAAAATAAATACATTTTTACAATTTTTATTGTTACAATAATTTTAACAAATAATTGTGAAATTGGACTATTTATTTTATTTAATTTGTCCCTTAAGCTTTAATAGACTTAATTATTCAAAATAAAACACAGTTCTAAATTATTATTATAATTAATTAATAATATGTAAATCATGAATAAAAGAATTATTAATTTTTACAGTATGTATTAATCTTAAATTATTATTATTACAGACACGAAAGAAATACAAAGGTATTATTGAAGGTATGATACCAAAATAGGATAGGTCCATCAATATTAGTATAGTATAATTGGCAAATTTCGAATTTTTTCTTATCAAATTCACGTCAAGATCGTTAACATCTGAAAAATACTGGTCCCCAAATTGACCTCATCCTTTGTCTTGTACCAGTTAAATAATTATAAACCCAATTAAGAACTTAACACCTTACGCCTTTAGCTTTACGTTTTTCTAGCAATCGCCTATGCGGAACTTTATGAAATGTCTTTTGAAAATGTAAATGGATATACCGCCCTAATTTGATCATAAATACCGATGACATGGATGAAAAGTTTTAGCGGATCAGTTGAGCAAGATCTATTTCTATGAAACCCTTGTTGACTATGTTCGCAAAAACTGTTGTTTTCAAAATGTTCGATCATGTGGTTTCGAATAACAGTTTTCCAATAATAAAGAAATGAAACGAAAAGATCTAGAATTTTACATGAGCTAATATATATTAACATATATTAAAGATTTTAACTAATTCACTTTTTAACTCTTTGAATGTTCAGGATAAAAAAGTCTCCACCCTGCGACTTATTCATTTTTAACCCATTTATATGCGTAGAATCTCTTCTGTATCAATAGTTATGTCAATAAGCAACTTGGGGACTTTTACAAATCCCTCATTTCACGGAGGTCAAGCTCGTTGGACAGGCGAAGAAGAGAGTTGTTTCTTGCGTTTTCCACTTCACATAGCCAGATACTCCCGGTTCATCTGGAATTGTTCTGAACCAGACTCGTGTTCAGTAGTTCCTTGGGCAGCTGGTTGAACAGTCTTGGCCCTCTCACGACAAAGCTATTTTCATTCAGGGTTAAGGATGTTCCCTGTCTAGCCTTTAGTTTGGGAACATGACCCTTTCTTCCTTTCCGACTTTCCGCTATTTTTTTTAGGTTTTTCAGCTCAAAGTAAGATTAGGGACTATTCCTCTATTAATTTCCAAATGTAAGTAATGGTGTACCTCTCTTCTTTCCAGCGAATCTAAATTTATCATAATTCACTTAACCTTTCCCAGTAGTTTATTTCTTTACACCTATTGATCTTGGATGTGAAGCTTCTCTCAATCCCTTCTACGGGGCTCCAAAAAACCTTAGCCCCCCTGCCCATGGCCTAAACCATTAGAGGTACAGTAAAACTAAACATACCTTACAGAAGAGAATTTAATCCTGCATTTAATGAGAAACAATTAAAACTTGGTGTTCCCGCCATTGGCTTCCAAGACAGCCTGAATTCGCTTTGGGTAGCTTGCCAAAAGTGACGTGAATAGATCTTGATCGTTACGCAAATTTGCTAAAACAGTTTCGATGTGTTGCGTCATTGTATCCTTCGAAAATCGACTTGCTGCAGGTTCTTGAAACAAGAAACATTCAATCTTGTCCTTTATAACTGATCCAATGTGTTCACAGACGTTCAGGTCAGGAGAATTTCCTGCCCATTCTTCATTTCCAAAGAAATCGATCTCATGGTTCCGCAACAACTGTTGAGTGGCTAATGCCTTAAAACAGGGGGCCTTATCGTGCGGAAGTGTGACCCGATCGACATCCATAACATTGTTTGGGTTTCTTAGAAAAGGAATGACATGCTGGGCTAGAATAATATCACGAAAATACTGTCCATCCCAACTCTGACCATTTGGCTTCAGCACCCACATGAGCTTCTTTGCAGTGAACAAAACAAACACACCAACACAGTCTGGACATTTTAATAATTCGCGATAATGTTCATTGTCATCGATTTCATCTGGTGTTGTGGCCCACACTCGATCATTTTGGTAGTTAGGCCGACGTGTTACGTAAACAAAAAATTCATCGGAGACAGCTAAATGCATGAAATCATCCACATCCCAATCTTCAAGATAATGGCAAACCACATTCTGTCATCGATGTTAAGTTGAGTTTTTCTTGGCTTTGGAAGTTCATGCCAAGGCTTTAAACCTTGCCTATGATGGTACAGTCGAATGATCTCACCACTAACGATCTTTCCTCTCAACACTTCGATCTCTCTAGAAAGTTTAGCACAGCTGTTTTTCCGCTTACGCGTACCGCTTTCAATGATGTCCTTTGTTTCCTGAGAGAGTGGCAAATTTGGGCACCCAGATTTGGTTGTATCCATTTCACATTCATCCAAAGTTTTATTCCAATTTCTTTTGACGAAGTCCTCACTTCTTCGCAACTTTGGCAACCCATGAACGTGTTATAAAGGTGGCTCCAGCATCACGAGCTTCCCGAAATGTTATTGCTCGTACGCGATCTATCACACGTTGCCTCTCCGAATCACCAATTAATTGAGAAGCCATTATATTATCACTTTATCAGCTAGAGTAATTTTAATACCTGCAATAAATAAAGAATTTTATATATTTTTATAGTCACTAAAAACTATTTCGATATAAGTAAACATGTAAGCTGCAAATGGGGGGGGGGCTAAGGTTTTTTGGAACCCTTTAGTTGACCGTCTTCTTTTTTACCGCATGCATATGAGGTTATTATAACTCCTAAATCTTTTGCTTTAGAGTTTCTTGAATTTCCATACCTTAATAGTTGAAATTTCTCAGTGTTGAATTTCATATTATTTCCTTCAGACCAATTGTAGATTCTGTTCATGTCTGTCTGTAGAAATTCTATATCCTCTGGGTTTCTTTTGGTGTCATCAGCAAAGGATGTTACTGTGCTGTCATTGGTAACTTCATCTATAAGTTAGTATGATTATAAAGTAATGGCGCTAATACTATTCCTTATCCTTGTGGTACTGAGCTACGGACCTCTTACTCTGATAGTCCTTGGACTGTAACGACTTGCTGCCGCTCATTAAGGAAAATATATACATTTTCGAACTTTTCATGCTATTCCCACATATTTCAGTTTATATGCTATGATTTTTTAGTCACAGTTGTTGAACGCCTTGGCAAAGTCTGTGTATATCACATCGTAGTTTTCATTGTTTTCCAGTCCAATTCATCAGTAATGTTATAGTGTTCCATTAGTTGTCATAGGCATGATCCTCCTTACCGAAAACCATGTTGGTTATTATTTAACTTTTACCGAGTTTCCAAAAAAGTCATAGATTTTTTCTCTAACTATTCTTTCAAATATTTTAGTGAGATGAGATATCAGCGACACTGGCCTATAATTTTTAGCCTCGGATCGATCCCCTCCTTTATATACAGTACTTTATATAGTGGAACAAAAAACAAAACATCTTTATTGCGGATCATTCACAATCCAGCCACGTAACCTAACATACAAGTACAATCTTACGTATTATACACTGAACGTAATATGAAAATAAGGCCAACATAGCCACTTAACCTAACATACAAGTACGAAAATAAGGCTAGCGTAGCCATTTAACCCAACATACAAATAATCTTATTATAACATAACTTAATATGCATATATATATCTTTGCTACATTACAAAGATAAGGTATTGTAAACCAGCAGTTGTCTGAACCAAGACTGCCATATAGGTGAGAGGTACATAGTATCTGATGACAGGACATTGCACAATAACACATTAGAGCTGTTTTGGACCCTAGTAATGAAATTATATATATTCTTCCGATTAACATTTGGCTGGTAGGTAGGTTACGTGTAGTAAACATAAAACTGGCACTGCACCATTTTGGTTCCCTATATAGCATACGGAAAATATTATAAGCAGCAGAGTTTATTCATGGCAGTTTTTGTATAGTTCCACCACAGATGGGATGTATTCAGTGCAGTACAGTAAGTTCTAAAAGATAAGTTTTAACTGATTCTGAACACATACCAAATTTCCTTACTAGCATGTTACCCTGTACATACAGCTTTTTACGTTGCCTCTCAATATCAAGTTCATCTCGCAGCTCGTGAGTAATTATATGACCTAAGTATTTACACGTGTCTTTGACAGGTATTGTCTGACCATTCATTTCAAAAGACCCACATGATACATATTTCAGTAGATTACACCTAAAAATCAAAATACAACTCTACCCCATTATAAGTGATGTAATTTTCTATACCATATTGTTCACATATCTCTAATAGTACTCTCAGCTCATGGGGAGAGGTGACAGAACAACAGTCATCAGCATACATTAAATGATTTTTTCCTTTCCAATGAGACAGCCAGTACGTGCAGTTTAGTTCATTGGTAAGGTCATTCACATATACAGAAAAGATAGGGTGATAATATACCCCCTTGCCTAACACCATTAGTTACCTTAAAGCCTGGTGATACAGTGCTTTTCCATCTTACAAACATGGTCTGCTTTGTATACCAGAATACAAGTATCCTTAGTATACTGTACTGTATATTTCCATACCCATCGACACGAGAGTTTCTTGAGAAGTTTGTGATGGTTAACTCTATCAAATGTTTTTGATGCATCCAAAAAACAGGAATATACATTGCTACTTCACATCTTGTACTTTAGGACGGCTTCCTTTAGCATATAAATACACATGTCAGTACCATGTTTCACTCTGAAGCCAAACAATAACCTTCATGAACAAAATTACATATGCACAATAAAAGTGTACGAATCTACAGTACTGTAATATCGAGTACTTCATTTTAATTTTATCTTCTTTTTAAATTTACTTTACTGTGAAAATAAAAAGAACGTGGGTGTTATTAAAAGAAAGTAGGCCCGATGTAGGCTCTAGCATCTCCTAATAATATTTTTAGAAATTCAAGGTTGTGATAAATTGACTACTAGTTACGTAAGCGATACAGTCTAGTATTAACTTTTCTTTGCAAAAGCTCTGAATAGCATTTGCTTTTTAGATTTTAAATTAAACTATTTTTACAAAAACGTGTATGTAAAGGATAATGGAATTAAAAGTGATAATATTTTAAATTAGTTTTTTATATTTGTTTATGAATTTCTGTTCAATTTTACTTACACAGAAAATGTATGTGTACACACACACACACACACACAACCTTACAAAGGTTACGCGCGATGATTTCTCATTTCGTGAAGGTCAAGCTTGTCGCCCCTCCTCTCGAGTTGGCCTGGTGAAGTAGTGAGTTGAATTCTTGCGCTCTCCGCCTCACATACCCAGGTACGCCCGGCTCATCGGGGATTGTTCTGAGCCAGGCGTCTAGTCTTCTTTTAAATATTTCCACCGCAACTCCCTTCGTGTTTCTTAGGTCTTTGGGCAACTGATTAAACAGTTTTGGTCCTCTCACTACAAAACTATTTTCTTTCAGAGTTAAGGATGGTCCCTGTCTCGCCTTTAATTTGGGAATACGACACAGTCTACCGCTTGTACTTTCCACCGTTGTTTGGGGGTTATAGGATTCAGAGTAAGATTAGGGACTAGTGTCTCCATTATTTTCCAAGTGTAAATAATGGTGTCTCTCTCTCTCTCTCCTTTCCAGTGAATATAGGTCTAGTTCTCGTAACCTTTCCCAGTAATTTAGTTCTTTGCACCCATTGATCTTGGCTGTGAAGCTTCTTGGATCCCTTCCAGCTGTCTAATGTCTTCTTTTTATATGGGGATGTTAGGATCGAGCAGTATTCCAATTTGGGTATTATCAGGGTTTTCAGTAGAGGAATCATTACATTCCTATCCCTTCATTTAAAGGTTCTCAATATCTGACCCGTTATTCTCTTTGCTCTGTTTACTGCTATCTTATTGTGTTTCAAATTTCGCATCATCTGTCATTACAACCCCTAACTCTCTTGCTTTGGAATTTCTCTGAATTTCCTGTCCATTTTGGGTATAATATTCCATGGATTTTAGGTCTTCTCTTTTTCCGTACCGTAATAACTGAAATTTCACGGTGTTAAACTTCATATTGTTGTCTTCCGTCCACTTCTAGATTCTGTTTATGTCGGTTTGTAGAGATCCTAATATCTTCTGGGTTTCTTATTTTCCTACTGATCTTTGTGTCATCCGCAAAGGATGTTACTGTGCTGTCTCTGGTAACGTCCTCATCATGTCAGTTAGCATGATTATGAATAGTGGAGCTAATACTGTTCCTTGTGGTACTGAGCTGAGGACCTCTGATTCTGAAGAAGATACTCCTTGTACTGTAACAACTTGCCGCCGCTCACTAAGGAAATTATATATCCATTTCCCTACTTTTCCTGTTATTCCCATATATTTCAGTTTATGTATTATGATTCCGTGGTCACACTTGTCGAACGCTTTAGCAAAGTCTGTGTATAATACATCAAAGTTTTCATTACTTTCCAGTGAATCAATAATGTTGTTGTAGTGTTCCATTAGTTGTGATAGGCATGATCTGCCTGACCGAAACCCGTGTTGGTTATCATTGAATTTTTTCTGAGTTTCCAAAAAGTCAGATTTTCTGTCTAACTATTCTTTCAAATGTTTTAGTGAGAGGGGATGTAAGCGATACTGGCCTATAGTTTTTGGCCTCGGATCGATCTCCTTTATAAGCACACCGGACAAAAAATTAGTCACCCCTAATAGCACCGATAGTAGGAAGTTCTAGGTCACACAGAGGGCGCTGATGTAGCATTGGATTTGGTAAGTGACAAGTAGCGGTGACGTAGCACACAGGATCAGATCTGTTTCGTGAGGTGGTGAAGAACAAAGTGTGTGTTGGATATAGTCTGCAAAATGGGTCGTGAGGCAGACGTTACTCAGTGGCAAAAAGGAGCCATCGTGTTTGGCAGAGCCCACGGACACAAAATGTCTGAAGTAGCCCAATTTGTTGGTGTGTCAACGCGTACTGTCCAGCGAGTTTACAAAGAGTGGTGTAGTTCGCAATCAACTGACAATCGACGGCGTAACTGTGGCCGGAAAACAATTCTCGACAATAGGGGCCGCCGCCATGTTTCTCGTCTAGTAACTGCAAATCGTTTTCAAACCAGAGAACAATTGCTCCAAGAAACCAATGAGGTTCTCCAGCGACCAATTTCCGAACGGACATTGCGACGAGAACTGCATGCGATGGACATCTGGAGCAGGGTACCACGGAAGAGGCCGCTGTTAACAGCAAGTCACAAATTGGCACGTTATAAATGGGCTCAGAGGCACAAAAACTGGACTGCGGCAGATTGGAAACGTGTAATTTGGTCCGATGAGTCCCGTTTTTGTTTGTTCTCCAATGATGGGAGGCGACGAGTACATCGCAGGTCCAATGAAGCCTTTAATCCTGAATGCGTCGAAGGTGTTGTTCAGGCTGGAAACAGAAAGTGAAGCGCAGGAATTCCGTGACTCTGGCGGAACTTCGGGACCGGCTGATGAACGAGTGGCAGCAAATCGATGTTCAGTACATGCACAACCTCGTAGAGTCTCTGCCTCGCCGGATTCGTGCGGTTATCAAGGCCAGAGGCGCCGTCACACGTTATTAGGTACATTCTGAGAGGGTGACTAATTTTTGTCCGGTGTGCTTATATTGGGACTATGTTCGCGCTCTTCAGGATGCCCGGTATTTCTCCCGTGTCTAGTGATCGTCTCCATATCCAGTATGGGGGCTCAGCGATTGCATTCTTGCAGTTTTTGATCAGTGTGGCATTCCATTTATCCGGTCCTGTTGCTGAGTGTGTTTTTAGTTTCCCTATGGCTTATGTAATATCATCTGTCGTAAAGTCGAAATCCGTTATACTTTTATTTGTGGTTCTTCTTAAAAGAACGCGTTTCTATCGCATATCAATTTGTCAGTTTTTGGGATCCTGAAAGATGATTCGTACTGAGCTCTTAATATTTCAGATACTTCTGTTACATCGTCAGATAAATCATTGTTCTCATTTTTTAAAGGTCCGATAGTCGCATGTTTTTTCGACTTTCTTTTTGCAAAATTGTAGAAGTATTTTGAGTTAGCCTTTATCGCTTCTATAGCGTCATCTTTTTCTGTATGCTTCTCGATTAGTTCCTGTATGACGACATCGATACTTTGTAGTTTATCATTTAATACTTTTCTGATGTTATTATCTTTACAATTACTTAATTTTGCAGTCACTCTCTTCCTCTTTCGGAACAATGCCCAGTTGTCTTTCAAACCTGCTTCTCTTTCCTCTTGTTTCCTCTTTGTGGTATCTTTGGGACATGTTTTTCCACAATTTCTAACGTCACTAGCATCTCCTCCGTTGTCTTGGCCTCGAAGATAGTTTTCAAATCTATTACTTCCATGCTGGTTGTCACATCTTCCCAGTTTATAGCTTTGGAGTGAAAATTAAAAATTTCAAATTTGCTTCTTTCTGTTGTGCGTGTTCTTTCCTTTCCTGTTGCCTTTATGTTAGTTGTTATTTCAATGTGATGATCCGATATCATAGGTGGGGATATTTCTACATTATCAATTAGATTACTGTTGTTTGTGAATACCAAATCTAGGCAGTTGTTTTTTCTCGTGTTTTCTGTTATTTCTTGCGTTAACATAAATTCAGCTAAAGCTAGTAGCATTTTTACCTGCTCCTGGTGTATACGTATATTTTTTCCTCTCCGTTTATATTTCATGAATGGGAAATTAAAATCACCACAGAGAAAAATATTTGGGGTTGGAGCGTGTAGATCTTTTACCAAGTTTCTTACCTCTGTAATGGAATCTGAAAATTTTGAGGTTGGCGTGTTTGGGGGTCTGTACATTACAATTAATACCACATTTAATTTTTCAATTTTTGCTGCTACGCATTCTACGTAATTGTTTGAGGTACTTATAGCCATTTCTGCTGTGTGCCTTTCGTGTGTGTAAATAGCACATCCTCCTTTACGTCTCACTATATTATATATATATTATATATAAGTTTGGCTTTAAAAGGTCCCACTCAACTGACCTGTGTATCTATGTACTTAAAGAAACAATATCTAAATACATTGACAGTAATTCAACCATTTATAGCAGTTTCCTTGATATAAGTAAGGCATATGATATGGTGAACCACAATATTTTATTTGCAAAACTAGAAGACAGGAAGGTTCTCATGTACATATTAAATTTATTGAAATTTTGGTATTCCCACCAATCTTTCACTGTTAGGTGGGGCAATGTACTATCAGTGTTTTTTGGCTCCTCTTGCCGGGTAAGACAAGGCTCCTTGCTCTCCCCTATTCTCTTTAATGTGTATATTGACGGATTAATTGCTTCACTTAACGAGGCAACAGTGGGATGTTGTATAGATAACATAAGGATAAATAACTTAGTCTTACAGTAGTTTATGCCGATGATATGGTGTTAAATCCCTCTGTTAAAGGTCTGGATCGGCTACTAGACGTCTGCGAAGTGTATTAGCAGAAACATGATATTCTTTTTAATGTAACAAAAACTAAGGTTATGCAATTTCATCCTAAAAGCTGTATCAGCCAGCTGATATAAGGTTTAAAATGAATGGTGAAGTAATTGAGGAAGTACAAGAGTAAGTATTTGGGTCAAACTATTACCAGCTCCTTGAGTGATGACTCGGATATAAGAAAACAATCGCGAAGTCTGTGTGCTAAAGCGAATATGACCATAAGGAACTTTCGTTTCTGTACAACTGAAGCTAAAGACACACTCTTTCGTACTTTCTGCAGTAATATATACAGTCAGCAACTCTTGGTGAATTATAAAAAAAAGGTTCTGGCAGAACCCTAAATTTGCTGTACAACAGGTCTTTTAGACTTACATAAATTACCCCTGAGATGCTCAGCTTCGCAAGTGTTTGCTACCCGCAATGTCCCGAGCTTCCCGGCGGTAACAAGACGTGCTCAACACAAGTCTAATGCAAAGAATTAAAAAATCAACCAACCCGATCATCCAAGCTATCCACGAGTCCTGCCATTTATCCTCTAAGCTATGAACTTCTTGGTACGAAAACGTCTGTCTGTAGCTCCACATACTTCGACAGTGCAGTATTATTTCTAATCAGTTGTATATATTTCTATCCTTAGTATATGAACTGTCATTGTATTAATAATATTTGTCAAATGGACTATAGTCTGCTCAAGTTAGGAATCTGGTGGATGCCGCGAGATGTATCCGACAGCCTTCAAGTGTCTCTCTCTTGGTGAATTATTAACAAAACGTTTTTTTCTTCGCCGATGTGGTATCGGAGAGTACCAGCATTCAGGAAGAACCTTTTTAAGAATAATACAAATTATGAATACAAGATACATACTAAAATTGAAGACATTTACATTACATAAAAAAAAAAAAAAAAAAAAAAAAAAAATCGCAATAATACAAATATTAAAATATCAACTTCTAAACAAAAAAAGTTACAAGACAAGTCGGGCTGTACTCACCAGGAGGTAATGTATCTCTAACAAAAGTGAGGTCAGGGACGACTTGTCATAAAAATCGCATAGCTTTTTAGGAAACGAACGTATGAACACATTCTGGTCGTTTAGAAAGGGTCAATGTGGGGGTAGAATTGTAATTTTATAAGGAGTAATCCTAATCAAGAAGAGTATCTTCTTGATATATATATATTTGTCATATGGACTATAGTCTGCCACTAAACCTTTTCATTTTCATATATATATATATATATATATATATATGATGCAAACCCACAAGGAAAAAGAAAAATTATTCCAAGGCCTTTCTTGTATTCAGAAGTATGTCGTGGTTAATTCCTTGAAGGGCCCCATTTCCTTCGTTTATATTTCATTATTTACTTTACTTTCTATTCATTTTCTCTTTATCTTTCTTCGTTCTCTTTACACTCGTTTCACTCGCTTTCGGTGTACTTTATAAATATGGTAGACGTGACCGAGTTGAGGCGCCGTTATAATTTGAACCGGGCGTGGGAGACCGGGGGAATTAATTATACTCTTCATTAACATTTTACTAACTTTTATTTATGCCGAAAAACAGATAAACGGGGTAATGCGAGGGGGGAGTAACGTTAACATTTTAACCGGAGAGAGAGACAAAAGAATATTCTAAATTTACAATTACATCTTAACAACAATCATACAAAAAACTCTCTTATACCCAAGGCCATCCGATGACTGCCGGGCATTCCTACCCAGCCTTTAGCCTGTGTTCGGGCGCTGCCAGCTCGTATTTTATAATTTTTTATAAACAAGCCATTTTTATCGTAATTACATTATTAAATATTATTATCTTCTTTATTAATTTCTTATAACCAAAACATTCTAATTTTTAATTAGACATTACTACTAGTACACCTCGTCAGGGAATGAAGGGAGAAGGCGAGATGACAAAAAATATATACATATATACAACGGGACAGAAAAACAAAAAGATTAGCACATGATTAACGAGAGTTAATTAGAGCCAAAAGGTATTTTAACAGCATATTGTCAATTTTATACATTCCCGCACTGTTATTGAAATTATTTTTAAAATGGACAAATGCACATTCTAGAATATTCCTTTTAATTATTATAGCTGTGTTTTTAACGAGCGCTTTAGAACTATCCCACTTGATACTATGATTACATCTATACATATGGTTAAACAATGCATTAGAATTATTTGCTGTTCTACACGCATATTTATGCTGTTTTACCCTAATATCTAACGTTTTACCCGTTTGGCCTATATATACTGAGTTACATTGTGTACAACCGATCGAATACACACAACCAACCGCATTATCCGGACTATTCTTTATTAGGTGTGATTTAACAGTGTTATTATACTTAAGACTCCATTGATACCAATTAATTGCTTTAAGTAAAGTCGGAAGATATCGAAAAATTAACATGGGGATCTTTTCAGTTTGGCATACCACGGATTTTCGAACTGAAAATTTGTATAGGGCCTACTAATAAATTTTTATATTCTAACGAAAATGACATTATTTTCCTGGAGAAATATGCGCAACATACGAAAAAAATTGCATTTATATGTGCACTAGTTTGGATAGCGCATGACCGTTATCTAAATTATGTTGTGTTATGTAGTGGGTTTTACAAACTAAAGCGCAGATAATATCCTTTATTTATTAAAATTTGTAATATTTAATATTTTAATAAATAAATCTTCATTTGCATACTTTTTCTCCATACGAACTCGCATAAATATGAATCAATCATTTGGCGATGAGTGCCACACTGTTGCTTATTTTATTACTTTAAGGTGTGCCAGTTGCTCTCTATTGTTTGAGTATGAGCACCGGATCTGGATCAACAAAGTTTTCGTAAAAACAACTACATAACACAGTCAGTGGTGAGCTGCCAAAATTTTAACAACCGGTTCGCTAAGCTGCCAAAATTTTAACCACCGGGTTCTGTATAAAAAATTCTGAATTCGGCAATAAAAAATTGACAACCCTTCCCACCCCACCCTTTCGCAATTTTAATTAAATTAATTATCTCGCTATTTGCCTTTTTCAAGTGTCTGCATTTTATGATTCAGCTAGGTATTAATAACTGCATGACAATTAATTAGTAGTTAATTAGAGAAATAGACGTTTCTAATAAAATCAAAAAAGAAGAATTATTTAATAAAAACCGATCATATTATCTACATAGTTAAAATTAAATTGCTCAGTCAACTTTAGCAATAATGAATTATTAGGCAAAACATAAATATCAGTACATCTATGCTTTTAAATTTTTTTTTTTTTAATTTAAACATTTTTACGTACTTTATTATTACTTATTACGGTAATAATTTCCAAATGGCTTCTTGGTTTTCTCCGTAAACTGTCGTTTTGGATACACGAACTCTGGTATCTAAAGCGGATCGATGACTTCTCATCCATGATTTGACATATGTTAACGGGTTCCAGAAGCTTAATGGTTTCCCCAACAGATTGATGATCATAAAGCATGATGTGTGTTTAGTTGTTAAACTTGCTCTTCTATCACTACAAATAATATTCATCACCGAAAAACCTCTTTCTGCTTCTGCAGAACTTATTGCAATTGTGTTCATAATTTGCTTTGCTTTCCTTATTGTTTCTGGAGCTGGAAGATCTTTCAATTGAATGTTATTTTCTACATAGTCACGAAAATCATTTAAATCAATTTCAAATTTTAAGAATTTATTTAATTCGTGCAACTTTTCTTCTCCAAGTTTCCAAGGGACTCTTGACTTCTTCAATGTTCCATGAAGTGGGGTCCATAACACTGAATAATTCAACAATTTTAGGTGTATTATTACCAGGACCTAAATTATCCTTTTTATACTTAATGTGTTGTTCATTTAATAATCTTGCCTTCATTTTATAAATTATGCACTCTATTACTTTTTCTCGTGGCAGTGATTTAAACCTTACATTTTCTTCAAACTCTATGCATTTAAAAGCATCACTTTGTGCCAGTTCATTAATTTTATTTTCATGCATACCAAAACTATCTTTTAATTGTATAAAAAAATTAATTGTACGCTTGATGAGTTTATCTGCTTTTGTTAAACTCAATTGTCTTCCTTGTAGTGCATTTGATAATAATGCAAGTTCATCCAAAATGTCGATCATTAATGCCAAGTCTCTTATAAATGCTTTGTTTTTCAACCTTTTTTCCACGCCAGAAAACTTCTTATCTTTGGAGAAAAACGTATAAAGCGCTGGATAAGCCCTCCAGACCGCTTTAGCAGATTTGAGGCTACAAGAAGCCCATCGTAGACCAAAAACATGGCCTATTTTGACTATTTCACTATATAGTTCTTCAGAAATTTTTTTAAGCTCCAACTGACTTTTATTTGACTGATGAAAAATGGCATAAATCTTGTCCAAAAATAATCTTGAAATGGCCTATTTCATTGATTTCATTTATAGCATCATCTAAAACAAGTTGTAATCGATGATTCAAACAATGCCAAATTATAACGTCTGGAAATTCTTGAATTAATCTTGTAGCAACTGCAGATTTTCGTCCAAGCATGGTGCTCGCTCCGTCAGAACAAAATGCGATCAAATTTTTCTTTAAATATTCTGTGTCAAACCCTGCATCATTTAACGTTCGTCGTAACACATTATAAATATTTTCTGCTGTTGTTGCTTCCAATTGTACCAAATCAAGAAAAATTGTTCGTCAACAATCATCTAATTCACATTTTAGAAAAATTACAAGGACAGATTTGCTTGAAATTGTTGAAGCTTCATCAATAATAATACAAATTTTTGATTTGTTTTCGATAATTTTACTGAAAATTTCATTTCTTGTTGATTCAGCAATATGCTCTACAATTCTAATTGCAGAAAATCGCGAATGGAAGCAGTTCCCTAAATTGATTTCATTCTTAATTTGTAGTTCTACTTCGTCCTCCATATCTGACATTGGTCGGTTTCTTTTCACTAAGCTGTAAACTATGTTAAAAATTTTACTGGTTATTTCAATATCTTTTTCATTAATTTTATCAAACACTGTAATAAGAGTTTCTTTTTTTGATTCATTTAGTATATTTACAACGTTAGTATGAGAATTTGATTCAAAATGTTCTTTCATTTTTTTTCGTAATGAAGCTTGCTGAACTTTTTTCTCGAGTCCACATGCGGTAATGTTGCACTTTTGCCATTCAGAAGAAATATGAAAAGATTTTCCTTTAAAGATTCCCAATTGTGACTTATTCGCACAATGAGAACAGCCGAGTTTTTTGTTTTTAATTACCAAGCCATCATATATTTTTTAGAAAATATTGTTCTTGCTCGGAATTCCAACGATCGGGCAACAAATTTAAATTTTGAGAATCATGAAAATCCTCTCCCATTGCAACTGAAGACACATTTTCAGATGTTTCGTCATTTGCAGCACTAGAATTATTCACTACTGACTTTGGAACTGAAGACACATTTTCAGAACTATTGACTACTGACTGTCACTTTTTTGGGAAACCAATCACTAATGCTTTTTTGACGCTTCATTATGAGGGTCTAATAATATTAAAATATAAAATTTTACGCACCAACACACTGCAAGCACACAGATTAATAAATCAAAGGCAACTAATTATGTAGGCCCGTAGGGCACAGGGTTCCCAAACTAAAATAGACAAACAAATAAATGCGACCTTCACCTCAAAACATTCAAGCGCAAACTGACGTCACATTATCAGTTGTGTCGGCTGTCGACCCGTCTTATCCAATCAAGGCATGTGGGCTGAGTCATTCGTCTATGGCATGATTGACGTCATAACTTTTCTGAGAAAGTCTCTACTGAGAGCTGAGAGTCTGAGAGCTCTCTTCAGCGTCCAGCAAAAGAGTTAACAACCGGTTCGCGCGAACCGGTGCGAACCGGGTCCAGCTCACTACTGATAACACTACATAATTTAGATAACGGTCATGCGCCATGCAAACTAGTGCGCATATAAATGCAATTTTTTTCGTATGTTGCGCATATTTCTCCAGGAAAATAATGTCATTTTCGTTATTAGAATATAAAAATTTATTAGTATACAAATTTTCAGTTCGAAAATCCGCGGTATTTTTACGCCCAAATTCCTTTACAGTTACACTATTATAATAGGGATCGTCCATAAATGATGTTACGCAAAATTTCGAATTTTTAGACCTCCCCTTCCCCCTTGTCACAAATGGTCACAAAATTTTGAACCCTCCACCCTCCCCCATGTCACGGTCACAAACTACAGTATATCGCAGGGGTGTGCTGCCAATTTCTTAACAACCGGTTCTGATACAGATAGGGGTGTAAATCGGCGAGCGCCAATGGCGCGAGTCATTAAGCTAGAGGGGGGTCTGGGGCAGAGCCCCGCAAGCTAACGCATTTTAGCTTTTTCAAACAGCATTTTGTAACATTTTGGCAGAAATAGTAAGGAAATTCGAAACCTACGACAGTTATGCTACATTTATGGCCTAAATTCGGTCACGCCGAGACAGAGTCCCCTTAACATGTAGTAGGTAATAGTAAGGAAAATTAGGACTTGTTTGCAAATTTCAAGATAAATTTCTACTGACTGTTAAATATTTGTTAAAACAAACAAACGGTTCGGTGATCCAATCAAAATTTAACAACCGGTTTGGGCGAACCGGACCGAACCGGTCCCAGCACATCCCTGAATATGTAAAATTGTAAAAAAAAGCGATTTTTCCTAAGATTGGTTATTTTTTTTTTTTTTTTTAATATCTAACAATGCAAGCAGCCAGATGTATGAGAATTTACGTTTTTCAGCTACATAATATTACTTACACTAGTCGACAAAAAGAATACTATCAATATTTTAGTTTTTACATTAAACTTTTCAAAATGTCAACATAACACAGAAAAATTTTTGTGATGGCATAAAATATCATCTATATACCTGTACCAAACAAGGTTAAAATTAACAATCATTGGCAAAATTCTACTTTCAAAAAATTCCATATATAAGTTACAAAGCTGGGCACAAACCGTTAATCCGTTAATCGTTAATTAACGAAGTTAACTTTTTCGTTAACGATTTAACTTTTAAGTTAACTTTGAAAATCATTATCGGACTAATTAACTTCCGTTACATTTAACTTCCGTTAACTCAAGTCCGTTAACCCAAAAAATTCATAAAAACGTTTAAAAGTTTCTATTATTTTCAGTGCTGAGCAGGTGCGCAATTAATCCGCCACTGTTAATAGTGATGAACGAATTTCCATTTCCGCAGTGCAAAATCAGGCGATATATTTGTTTCCGTCGCCACAATTTGTGTCTTACCAAATATGGTAGTTATTTATGGCATTGGTTTGAGCAAAACATGGTCGACTGTAAAATCAGGCGGAAAGATTTGCCATTTGAGTTGAATGTTTCAACTTCTTTCAAGAAATATCACGAGCTTTTTAAGGCACTTTCATAATATATATGTAACAATTACAACAAATAACTACATTCGTTTCATTTGCAGTCTGTCTCTTGCGCAACATGTTTGTGCTAGTGAATATTTAAAAATAATCGTTGTCAAGTAAGTCATGTATATTTATAATATGTCTGTGAGTACCTTATTAGTAGTCTCCTTGATACATTTCAAGAACCATAAAACTGATCAGGTAAGATTTCAATTCTCATGTCACTTTGATGACATAAATTAAGTCAATTGATGTCTTACAATGGGAGCGTTTTCACCTTAACCCTTTATGTCCTGGCTGTACTTCTAGGTACCACATCTTTAAAATCTCCATAATTATTTTTCTACCCGGTTGATCCTGCCGGTACTTTCAAGTCCCAATGTGAATTAGTTTCTTTATGAGATAATAGATGGCGTTGAGAAGTAAATGTGAGCGTGTGGCGCCAGAGGCTGTTTACTCTTTAGTATCTCTGCCATCCCCTCCAGTGCTGCAGTGGAGCGTTTGTTCTCTATGGGCAAGGACATCCTGAGGGCCAAGAGATCATCCCTGTCTGATGAAAACTTTGATATGCTAATTTTCATGAAGGGCAAAATGCATCTCATGGACAAAATGGAGAACGAGAAGAAGAGGGAAAATTAAATTATATATATATATTGTGTTTTTCATTTTTTTATAATAAAAGTTAACGTTAACGGTTTATCGGTAACTTCCGTTACATGTTTAACGGTTAACGAAGTTAACCTTTGGTTAACGGATTAGCGGTTAACGAAGTTAACTTTTTGGTTAACGGATTAGCGGTTAACGAAGTTAACTTTTTGGTTAACGGTGCCCACCACTGATAAGTTAGCTAATACCGGTCAGAGGAGATTTGCCATCGCCAATCCAAACGACATAGCATAAAACTTATTTTCAAACTGAAATTTACAATCTTTGATGCAAAGCTTAATTAACTCAGTGTTGTGTTGAACAGGGAAAGAATATTCAGAGATCTTATCTTTTAGCAAATCAAGTAGGTCATCAACAGGGACTTTTGTGAATAACGAGCATACATCAAAGCTTACCATTTTGAAATTAGGGTCATTAGGAAACTTCAGTTTGTCAATAAGATCCATGCTATTTACAATATGCGACTTGGAAATAGAGCCAACTAACGGCGTTAATAAACTAACTAATCATTTACATAGCTTATAGGTTACGAGACTACTGAGCTAACAGTAGGCCTCATGAGATTATTAAATTTGTGTATTTTTACTAAACCGTACAAATATGGTAGTGACGTATCGGATGTACACAATGTAACTCGTGTATGTATATATATAGGCGAAATGGGTAAACCTTTATATTAGAGTAAAACAGCATAAATATGAGTGTAGAACAGCAAATAATTCTAATGCATTGTTTAACCATATGTATAGATGTAATCATAGTATCAAGTGGGATAGTTCTAAATAGGGTTGCCAGATTTTTGAAATGCTCATGCAGGACAAAAAAATTTCCGTTTTTTTTTTTTAAGACCAAATTTTTTTTCAAATTGAAACTAGATTTCTTCAATGGTTACAACAAAGAAAATTAGAAAAATTTTATTAAAATAATGCTTAACAATTAAACATCGTGAATAATATTGAAATTATTATACATAATATTGAAATATCGTAAATAATATTGAAATTATCATAGCATATTAAATATTGTAGTATACATCGCTTTACTAACTATATTATGACGTGTGTCAATATTTTTCTGAACTTTTAATCTTCAAAATTTTAGCTCCATCTTCTGACTTCAAGTATAACTGAAATTCCTTGCAAGTCATGATTGTAAATAATTAATTCAAAAAAATATTCTAAATCTTATAAATAAAATCGTGTGTGTGTGTGTGTGTGTGCGCGCGCGCGCGCCTCTCACGCAAATGCAGCAATTTACACTTGAACGATTTCTTATAGAAAGTAGACATACATACAGATTTTATTTGAATTACACAATCTCAAGTTGTATGGTCAAGCAATCGCAGGATTCACACTAATTGAATAATTTGAATAACGTTTATTAATAATAAAATAAATACATTCGTTTTACAATTTACAATAACATGAATAATTGTGAAGGTCGACTATTTATTTTCAAAGCTTACAATATAACTACAGCCGAAAAACTGCCAACTCGTGAACAAACACAACATTTTATAAGCGTTATGTAATTTCTAGGATGTTCTAGAACATTCAACATTACTCTACAGCAGTGATTCCCAACGTGGGGCGCACGCCCCACAGGGGGTCAATTTGAATATTTTGGGGGGCAATTTGAAAATGCTACAATAAAACCATTTGTAGTAAACATCAAGCTCAAGGATCTCACTAACTTGAGATTATCAAACTTTGAATTTGCTGTATTTTTACCTAATATTGTGAATTTAAAGTGGTATTATTGATTACATTACTTTTTTGTGAATTTAAAATTGCAACTTTTCAACTGAGAAGTTTTGTTTCAAGGAAATAATATAGTTAGCTTCAATCTCAAGTTTCTTGACTCATATTTAATGTAACTCGTATTGAATGTACTCATATTATTGAAATTTAAAATTATAACTTTTCAACTGAGAAATTTTATTTCAAGATAATTTAGTTAGCTTCAACCTCAAGTTTATTTACTCATATTGAATGTACGGTAACTCATATTAAATGTACTCATATTATTGTAAATTTTAATAATACCTTTCAACACCAAATTTGTTTTTATATTAATGGGGGGCATCAAATTTTTTGAGGTGTCGAGGTGGGGCATGGCGCAAAAAAGGTTGGGAACCACTGCTCTACAGGATCCTACATAATTCTAGAAAATTCTAAATCAATTCATTCTGAAAAAATTTGCTTAAAAAATATTGACAATATGCTGTTAAACTACCTTTTGGCTCTAATTAACTCTTGTTAATCATGTGCTAATATTTTTGTTTTTCTGTCGTTGTACAAATGTACATATGTATATATTTTTGTCATCTCGCCTTCTCCCTTCATTCCCTGATGAGGTGTACTTCTGAATACACGAAAGACCTTGGAATAATTTTTCTTTTTCCTTGTGGGTTTCCATCACTCATTAATTTCACGTGTTTAATCGTGAAATTCATCCCATATACGAGGGGCGGTCAGAAAATAAGTTTACACGGCGTATAATTTCGTAACTAAAGGACCTACATTGATTATGTTTGTATCAGGTGAGTTCGTTAATCATTGTTGGCAACACTGCACGTTGATTCGGCTGCCATCTACCGTACATTGGTTATATGAGTCAGTTGAACATGGCGGCTCGACTGGAACAGTGCCCTGTCATTTCTGCAACGATATTCCGAGTCTGTCAGTGGTCAAGAATTTCTCGAGCGCATTGTCACGGAAGACGAGACATGGGTTCATCACCGTACTCGGAAAACAAAACGTGCCAGCATGGAATGGAAACACCCTGGGTCCCCGCGACCAAAGAAGTTCAAGATTGTGAGGTCCGCTGGCAAAATGATGGTTAACGTGTTTTGGGACCACAAAGGTGTTTTGCTCACAGACTTCATGCAAAAAGGCACAACAATCAATGTAGCTGAATATTGTTCAACACTGGAACGTTTACGAGCGGCCATTAAACGTAAATGTCCTGGACTGCTCCGTAGAGCAGGGCACTGTTCCAGTCGAACCGCCATGTTCAACTGACTCATCACCAATGTATGGTAGATGGCAGTCGAATCGACGTGGTGTTGTTGTTGTTGTTTAGCCGATCAGCCCACCCTGATCGAGCAAGCCAGCACGCAGGTAACCAATCGCCCTCTCCGGAGTGGACCAGAGGTTCAGCGCACTGTGATGTGTTCGTTGTTGTGCTAGAGCGGTACAGTCTGTCATAATGTGTTCAATTGTTTGTGGTGTGTCCTGGCACAGGTGGCAGGTGTCGTCTATGGAGTTGTCTAGTCTGTGTTTATATGTCCGTAAGTTGGGGTGATGTCCACATCGGAATCGTGCTAAGTTAACTCGATCCGATCTGCTCAGGCTGATCTCTGACCTGTTAATGGGTGGCGGCTTCGCACCTAGGACCGCATTCGATCCGAGTCGTGTCAGCGCTTTGTGGGTTAGGTGTGTGTGTGTGTTTTCTGTACTGTGTGATGTCTGTGGGGCGTGGTATGGAATGGAGTATTTGGTTATAATGTCTCTCTGGTGTTACCTTAATGGTGCGAGGTGTTGGTCCATGATTGTACATGTAGTGGCAAGGGTGTTGTGGGTTAGTTGTTGCTGCTGCCATGAATTGTGTTCCCTCATGTCTAAATGTTCCCTAACTTTCAGTATTTTTGTTTCTGTGTGCAGGTGTTCTATTGGTGTTGTTTGAGTGCATCCTGTAATGATACGAAGTGCGTTGTTTTGTATTGTCTGTAAGGTGTTTATGTGTGTGTTTGAAATAATGGGTGCCCATCGTGGGCTAGCATAGTCCATAACTGAGCGAATATATTGTTTGTATACGAGTGATGTTTCCTGCTGGTGTTCAAAGTTTGTGCCTGTTAGTACCCTAAGCGTGTTAAGTCTTGACGTACATTTGTTTTTAATGTCCTGACCCCAAGTATTTTGGTCCTGTGAGTGTGTGGAATGTTGATGTTTAGTGTAAGCTGTGGAATTACCTGGTGTTCTTTTGTGTTGCTTGTAAGCAAGGTGATGGTTTTTTTGTGGGCGCTACTTCGAATCTATTGTGTGTGAGCCAGTTTTGTATACTGTTTATGTATGTTTGTAGGTTATTTGTAGCGGTGTCGATGTTGTTGTGGGTGGATGTTAGAGTGATGTCATCTGCATATGATAAGGTAAGCTTGTTATCTATGGGTGTTGGAATGTCATGCATGTATAAGTTGAAGAGTGTTGGTGAGAGAACAGAGCCTTGAGGGACCCCGTTCGGAAAAAGCTTGTTTTTGGATGACTTGCCATTAAATGTGACATGTGAGTATCTTCCTGAAAGATAGTTGCTCAGCCACCTTTTGGTGTTATTGTGCATGTTTGTGTTGAGTATTTTGTTTATGAGAGGGAAGTGTGGGATAGCATCAAATGCTTTACTAATGTCTATTGTTGCTAATAGTGTACGTTGAGCTGGTCGTCTGGATTTGATGCCATCCATGATGTGCTGCGTGAGGTTAGTGAGTAGTGTCGTGGTTGAGTGGTGAGGTCTGAATCCATGTTGAGTAGGCGATAGTGGAATGTGTGGGTTGGTGATTTGTAAGATTAGTCTTTCTGTTACTTTGGAAGATGTGCATAGTAAAGTAATGGGTCTATAGGAAGCTGGTTCTGTTGGATTTTTGTTTGGTTTGAGTAGTGTAATAATTTTACCGTGGTGTTGCCAACAATGATTAACGAATTCACCTGATACAACATAATCAATGTAGGTCCTTTAGTTACGAAATTATACGCCGTGTAAACTTATTTTCTGACTGCCCCTTGTATCTATGTCAATGTGTGAAACCAGTCATTTCACGTAATGCCTAAAAATATCAGGCAGTTGTAATATTTGACTCTTAAACATAGGTAATACGCATTACCAACCTAACCTAACCTTCATGAAGTTGTTAATAGCTTAATCGAATTACCCTAAATGCCTGAAGCTTAAACCAGATCCTCGGTGTGGGTTAATATTGTCTTCGTAGTTAAAACCCATTCGCCATATGCTTAATTATTGCCTTACTTTGTTTTGTATTTTTAATGTCATCCTCAAAATTAAGGAAACGTAAAATTAACTGGTTTTCGCTTCTAAAACTTGCTTCCATTGAAAAAAAAAAAAAAAAAAGGTCCTCATTGTGACATTTCTTGAGGAGACTTCATTAAAATAAACCTCTGGAGTCAGTGACGTGGATTAGAGGAATTAATTTTTCAGTATGTTTCTTTCGTAAAGTGCCCGGTAGCTCAGTGGTTACGTGGCGGACTCCGAGCGGCATGGCGCTAGTTTGCTCTTTGCCGCTGGCGTCGGGTGTTGAGTTAAGTTGGCCGTTTACTCCGTTTCTGCTCTGGCTCGGGAGTTACCCCATGTCGTGGGGAAATGAGCTTCTTCGATGTTATGTTAACTTCGTTTCTTCCATAAAACTATGAACACTTCGTACAGTTTGTCATTCCTCACGACTGAATGTTATTCATATTCAATGATGGGAATGAATCAGGTTTTTAGGAATTTTGGAAAAAAAAAACAGTTCATCACTTTGCAGGTAACTTAATAATAATAATAATTCTTAAATTTGTTTTCAAAGGTCTTTGCGAGTGGAAGTGAAAGACTTAAATAATCGTGATTGCTTCAAGTCCCCAATTTGTCTCACGAGATAATTGTCGAAAAATCAAAATTTATTACTGAAAGGTAAATATATTAATTGAGAATTGAGGTAAAGTAAATTATTTTATTTTCTTGTTATTTAAAAATCTTCAAGTTTCTAAATATGTGATAAAGTCGTCATAAGTGAATTTGAAAAAGATTTAAACTTTTTGTTTTTATTTTCAGATAAAATTGTCTTAATTTTGCGAAAAGCAGAGTTCCACGAGTGGGACTACATTCACTATTTTCATCCCACAGTCATAGCGAATTTTGAAAAGAAGCTTTTGGATATCATAAACCCTTCTTTTAAACTGTTGTTTCGAGTTTTTGTTTGGTGCTTGAATCCCCTGAAGAGGTAAATACAAATATATGTGTTCATTGTAGGCTGAATGTCACACTTTTATTTACAAAACTTATCCAAATTTAAAATAATATCACGTGAAAACAATTCTTAATTGTTATCAGCTAAACCCTATTCATAAATAAATTTTTTCTCTCTTACACGCTAACATATTTGTTGAATCTCGCTTTGTGTTTTGTTTGTGAGGCGACATCGTAAACTTTTCCCAAGTGTACTGAATGCTTCAACTGCCATTCTCCATTTTGCATTTTTCGAAACATTATACAAATCTACTTCGCAAATTATTTTAAAAATAGAATACAACTTTTTTTGTTTGTTTTCATAATTTAAAACTTTGTTTTAGTGTGTGTGTGTGTGTGTAAAATCCACTCAAAACGGTCGGCTCATCCATCTCGACTGTTTTCTAGTTATGCAATTGTTTAAACACTGGATAATCTCTAGGAGCGCTCCATTTTTCAATATTAAACATACACTCGTAAAACATATACCATTTGAAAGCTCACATTTTTCTGAGTCTAAAAATGTAGTAATCCAAAAGTATCAATAGCAAATGCAAGATTATAGAAAAAATTACAAGTTACATTTTTATAGTGAATATTTCCTGTTTTGGCTATAATGTACTTTTTTTCATAAAATATTTTTCCTGATTGGGCTGTTTTTTCGCTACTCTGCGACTTAATTAGTTGGTTGGTTTCTGTTCTGTCTATTTTTTTTTTTTCTAATTGGATTCAGTTTGGTCGTGTTCGTGATAGAATTATGACGTGCTGTTCGTGTGGTTTCTGACTGAGAACTTGATTCGTCATGTGCCCGAGATGAAGAGAAAGCATTGGAGGTTTTTATCAATTACGGACGTTATTCTCTCATCCTTAAGTTGCCCGAAATGTGACAGTGAGTGCCTAATACGAAAAGATCAGAAGATATTTAGGTGAAATAACCAATATTAACCTGTTAGGCCAACTGAATGCCCGGATAGGCCAACTGTACACCCTTGATGATTGGTTAGGTTGAGTAATGATATTTTCGTTAGTTTAAACGAAAATGACATGGCCTGAAGTTGAAATAAAAAATACATTTTTCTAGTGTATTTTGGTGTGCTCTGTGGTTAGGTTAGGTTGGTTAGGTTAGTTAATTTAATTAGTTTGATACTTTTAAAATGTGAGTGCTTGTGAGCTTTCAAATGGTATATGTTTTATGAGTGTATGTTTAATATTGAAAAATTGAGCGCTCCTAGAGATTTACCAACACTTTATTCACTTCCACAAAGCTCAGCGTACTCATACTGTATATGGTTTTAAAAAATTATGGGATTTATATCCTGCCAATAAAACTTATCATTATCGTAATAATGAAGTGGAAGTGACTTATCTTGTGAACTTTTTAGAAAAATACCTTAAATTGAAAAAGTACTATTGTAATTTTTGCATATTTTGAAAGGACAGTAAACCCCCAATATATTGGACTAATTTGGGGACCCCCCCCCCCAGTCCAAAAAAACCGAAAGTCCAAGATATCCGAAAATACATAAAATACAATATAGGCCTATATAAAACGTTACACTTCCTAAAATAAAGAAATAGAGTACAACAGTATAAAATTGTAATTTGTACATACCAGTCATGAATAAGTTGTTCTGTAGTTGGTGGTTTGCTGGTGGGTTGGAGGGGATGGTTGAGGTGGTGCTGGTCATAATTACTATACTGTACAGTATGTACATCATTAAAGTTAACTTCAGTACAGTACTATACTGTATTAACACAAACATAACTAATACTTGAGCAGACGGACTGGGACTGGACAGTTTTCTGGATATATTATATATTACAATATTAGACACTAATAGACAGTAGTCCAATATAAAAAAAAAATGCTCAGTAGAGAATTTAGTGTCCGATAAAGGCGAAGTTCAATATATCGGGGGTTCACTGCATTTGTAATTTGTAGCTTGTGTGTAATTTTTTTCTTAATTGAAAATACAGGGAAGAGATCTATGTGGATATAGGGTTTTCTTTTTTAGCATATACTGTACATTCTCAGAAGTACAGTATAATAAACATTAAAGGTCTAATAAGTACTGTATAAAATACACGCATTCACACTTAACCCTACAAAAACTGTTGAACCCCCGTCGTTAAAGGGTTAACCAAACAATTAGGTATAAAGCTCGTGATTCGCCGTTTCCTCAAAAGAAATGACTCACTGTACAGGGTGGATCATAAGTCCCAATCGGTTGTAATTAAAACTGAAATCCATCTACCGGATTAAAAAAAAAAGGAAAGAATATTGGTCGAGATGGTTATATTTTGCAATTTGAATAATCAATAAATATTTCTACTTAAACTTTTTACTTCGTTTGATTTTTTGTATTTTCGCTTTAATTATAACCGATTGGGACTTATGGGTCACCCTGTAGAAATGAAGAAACTGGCAGAGACGATAAAGAACAAAGAAAATGGAAATGAAGAAAAAAAAAAAAATAGAGGAGAAAGAAGTAGTGATAATGGATTAAGAAAGGAGAGAAACGAATATGGAATTTTTATTTTATACAGGGTGGTCCAAAAGTCCCTATCTATTTTTTTTAAATAATAGTATTTTAGGATAAAAATATAGTAACATAATATGTGTATATTTATTTAACAAGCTTAGGTGAAAGATTCGACGTGAGCACCATCAGTGTCTGCAAATCTCAAATTTGTCTACTGCATTGCGGAACACATTCTCAAGCATCTCTGAGGTTATTTTAGCGACTGCCGCGACAATGTGGGTTTGCAGATCCTGCAGGCCTGTAACTCTTGTTTTGTAAACCTCAGACTTTATAAAGCCCCACGCAAAGAAGTCTAATGGTGTTAAATCCGGAGATCGTGCTGCCCAGGGCCTGTTTCCACCACGTCCAATCCAGCGATTTGGTAAGAGCTCATCAAGGTACGCCCGAACGATGTTTGCGTAGTGACATGGGGCTTCATCTTGTTGAAAGACACCAGTGTCGAGAATGCCATCTGAACGAAGCTGGGGTTCAAGAAACTGCTGAAGCATGTCAAGATAAATTGGCCCTGTTACGTAGCTTCTGCAAAGAAAAAAGGTCCGTAAGTCTTCGATCCTGTCATACTCAACCAGACATTAACTTTCGGAGAATCTCTCTCCCATTCGTAGAACTCGGTTGGTTTTTCACTAGCCCAGATATGGCAATTATGTCGATTAACCTTTCGGCATGTGTGCAATGTCGCCTCCGCTAAGTTTTCGGAATGAATTTTTTCAATCAATTCTCTGCACATGGCGGCTTGTCTTGGATAATCCTCTTCGTGTAACGTATGTAGCACTTGAATATGGTAACTTTTCTTTTTTAATGTTGATTTTAAAATCCTTACAACAGTCGTTTCTGGTATGCTCAGTCTACGTGATGCTGTGCGAGTTGACATTCTAGGATTTATTTCAAAGGCATCTCTTATCAATTCGACATCTTCTTGAAAGGTACCTGGACGGTCAGATCCTGCCTCATCATGAACAGACCCTGTTCTTTTAAATTTATTGACCAACTCGCGGATTGTTTTGTCTGGAGGTTCTGGTTTGTGAAATCTTGTTTCGAATTTTTCTGAAATTTTTTTGCACTTCCCTTGGATACGTAGTGTTACTACCATCACACGTTCTTGTACATCCATCATCATCTATGGCCTGTAGAAAATAAAATAGAAATATTATTTCAGCAAAATGAATGGGACTTTTGGACCCCCCTGTATATACTTAACACAATATGAGGATTAACATAATATGACACCATAATTATGAGCCAAGACGTAACTGAAAATCCATAATAAAATCAATTACATCATCTTTTGTGTTTCAATTTGCGTTCTTCCAGTTTACGTATATATAGATATATATTTATTAAATACCTTAGGTGGTGGCTTTAAATTGGTTAGTTATTTCCCACGTGACCAATTTCTACCAATCAGGAACTTTATATCGTTTCAAAGAACTGGTCTCCGTGAAACTTAGTTACACACACACACACACACACACACACACCCTTTGCTTTGTCCGGAGCGATAGGGCGCGTCCCTCTGTGGCGAATGTGGGAATACACCTTTCTTCGGTGTAAGGGCTTTCTCTGCCCTCGTGGACCATTGGGCCCGTTTGGGGACCCGGCTGATCTCCTGCTTTTTTTCTTTCTTTTTCCTTTAACCCATTCTTTCTGGCTTCTCCCTGTTTTTTTGGCGTTGTTCTTTGGACCTTGATTTTGACCCTTTCCTTGGCCCTTGGGTGTGGGAGGTGGTTGCCCTGCACCCTTGTCGCTTTCCAACCAAACCCAAACCCTGTCCCTGCCACTTTTCACCGCGCGTTGGATGAGTGGCCGCCTTTCAGGCACAAGGACTGGGTGCGGGTGTATCTCCCCTGCGTGACATCTATCGGCGGTGGGACCAAGTGTGCCCACACTTCGCCTTTCCCTTGTTGGAGTCGGTGGTGGCTGGATGCGCGCGGGGGATGAAGTTCTTTTTTGTTTTACTATGGACACTTCTCCCCTCGGCTTACGACTACAGCTTCTCATTCCCGGACTACTCCTTCTTTCAACACTCGGGTGGTGGGCAACCAGGCCCTCGAGTCCTTTACCACTGGAAGACCGCAACCTAATGGGGTTGACCCCCCTGTGGATGCAGAACGCTTGCACTCTCCTTTTCCGTTGCCGACCCCAGTCCGTCCCTCGACTACGCCCTTGGACCTACACACTCTGGAGCAGGGGTCTCGCCCCAGCCCACTTCAGCCACCTTCGGGCAAGTCAAGTTCCACCGAGGACTTGCCCCCACAACCCGGCTTCTTGCTCTCCCCATATGCCCCCCTCACCCGCCGTCAGCCCACCTCCCCACGGAGAGAGCCTCGCGGCGGACGGGGGAGCCGGCATTCACGGCCGTCCTATCGACCGTTGAATATCCCAGTCCATTTCGACTCTACAGCCTCCCTCTCCCTCCCAAGTATCCACAAATTCCTAGTGATTCGGCCTACATCTGGGTCCCTCCCGAACAACTCTGAACGGACGTTCCAGGCGATCCGAACCCACAGCAACTCCAGCCGCTATGACGTACGCCCACAGAGGGATGGCTCCCTCCTCGTAAAATCACGCTCAGCCGCAGAGACAAAAGCCCTACTCTCCGTCACTGAGGTCCTTGGATGCTCGGTGTCCGTTTCCCCACATCCTCGCCTGAACCAGAGTCAGGGCACTATTTACGCCACCCGCCTATTGTCGGTCGCAGTGAACGAGCTCCTGGAGGACCTCGCACCACAAGGAGTCACAAAGATCTATCGTTTCACATCCCGACAGGGAGGCACCCCCTCCCCCACCCCACGTCTGCTCCTTACTTTCAACACACTAATCCCCCCTCGGCCGCATTGTATGGGGTATGGGAGACCGCGCCTCATGCGAGTTTTCTATCCGCCCATACGTCCCAGACCCGACCCGTTGCTTCAAATGCAATAAATTCGGACACGTTAGCTCCGCTTGTCGACAGCCGCATCAATTATGTGTTCACTGTGGACGACTCGCTCACCCTGACAGGTGCCCCAACACACCCAAATGCTCCAACTGTGAAGGCGCACACCCCTCTTCATCCCGAGAATGCCTTTTCTTCAGGTTCGAGAAGGAGGTCCGAGGCCTACAGGTGACGGACTTCCTTAGCCTCCGTGAGGCACGCGACAGGGTGCGGAGTCGGGAGGTGAGGCCGGGGGTGTCCTATGCCGCTGCTCTCGGCTCTGTCATCTCGGCACGCCACCCTGGCCTGCCGCCGAAACCCCCCCAAGCCACTGCTCCCTGTTCCCCTCAAAGAAAACCCTCGCAGGACCCTACGGTTTCCTGTACCCCCACCATTCCTCCTCTTCCCGCACCTCACCTGCCACGAATCCCCCAGGTGTCTGGGACCAGGACACCCAGGTCCCATCCACCTCAAACCCCGCCTTCCCAGTACCCCCTGCACACGCCCGAACCTGCCGCCCGGAGCAAGCCGTCGAGGCGGAGACGCCGGAGCGTGTCGCCGGACCCTCCGGCCTTCCAACGTCTCTCTCCCTCTTCCCCTCGGACCAAGAAGACGGCTCGGATCCTCACTCCGCGCCCACCACGTCTACTATGTCCATCTCTCCCCATCGCAGAAGTCCCACCACTCTACCCCCACAGACTCTGACAATAGTGGCTGAGATCCACGACCCGCCCGGACGACGGGACCCAGTCCGAACAATATCCTCTCCCCCGAGGATCCGGTGGATGCGGCCCTGGCGCGGCTGCACGGTGTGACCGAGGGAAGCTCGGCCGCGCCCACGCCCACGAGTCTTATGGATCTGCCCTTGCCTCCTGGTGCCATTTTCTCCACCCCTCCACGAGACTACTCTGATTCACCTCCTTCCACCCCCATCGTACCTACTCCCCCAACATCCCCGGCCCCCTCCTTGTCAACTACCCTGTGTACGCCCTCCCTCCCACCCGCCCGGTCCTTTTGGTACCCCTTATCACCACCTCGAGTCCGCCATGAGACCCCGAACAGGCGGGGTAGCGCCACTTTTGGGGCTACCGTGTCCCCTCCTGGTCCGACCATAGAAGCCCGTCACAGTACATCCGACCCTCTCAGCCCACGATGTTCCTCTGCCTGCCGTGATCCACGCCTCCGGTCTCGCTCGGCCGACTCGATCCCGCCACCTCCGCGGGGTTCGACAGGCCCACCGATTCCTTCCCTGGTGAACGGTAGATAGCCAGCCATGCTCCCGACCAAGCCTTCAATTTCGCGAACTCCGGATCTCCCTTCATACTCCAACCTCCTAGCACCTACACCTTTACCCATCCCCTTCATCAACTAATGGATCCCCCGAAAACCACAATAGTCCACTGGAACTGTCGAGGAATATTCGCAAATTATGAAGGCCTTACCTCCCTGCTTGCCACTTCCCGTCCGGTGTGTGTCTGTCTCCAGGAGCTAATCCTGGGGACCAGGCCCATGCCCTGCCCTACTGGTTATTTTTGCACCGCCACCCCGCCTCCTACCTGCACTCGAAGGGGAGCTGCCATCCTCGTACACCACGCAGTCCCCTTCTACAACTTCTCCATCCGGTCCCCACTACAGGTGACTGCCGTCCGGCTCTCCCTGGATAGACAGTACACCGTCTGCTCCATCTACCTCCCCCCCCCACGCTCAAGTCTCCCGCGACGACCTGGTGGAAGTCGTGGAACAACTCCCTAGGCCCTTCCTACTGCTGGGCGATTTCAATAGTCGCCACCCCTTGTGGGGCGACACACGCACCACCTATATGGCCCCAACCTTGATATCCGTCATGACAGAACTCTCCTTCGAGTGCCTCAACAATGGCTCTCCTACTTTTTACCATGCCATCACCTGCACTCCATCCTGTATTGACCTGTCCCTCGTTTCAACTGCTGCCCTCCTAGACCCGACCAGACTGTTCGGGTACCGGTAAGGTGGGTTACTACCAACGCGAATTGGGCCCGCTTTCGCGACAACACCTATACCAGTATACCACCCTTACAACTGCCCACTTCCCATCCATCGACGAGTGCATCGCTTACTTCGAGTCCGTCGTTCTAGCGGCCGCAAGCACTAGCGTACCACTATCCTCCGCCTACCCCCGCGCCCGACGGGTGCCTTGGTGGACCCCGGAGTGCGCGGAGGCGGTGCGCGCCAAGAAGAAGGCAACTCGGCGCTTCTACCGGACGCGACTCCCCATCCATCGCACGGAGATGCAGCGGGTCAGGACCATCGCCCGCCGCACAATGAAGACAGCGCGCCGAACCTCTTGGCATGCCTTTGTGTCCGGCATCACCGCCAACACACCTTCGGCTACCATCTGGAAGAAGGTGCGGGGTGTCGAGAGGTGACATGTTCCCTCCCGACCCCCGGTCCTCCGGACTAACGACGGACTCCTATGTGAACCCAAGTCGGTGGCAGACCACCTTGCTTCTACCTTCGGCGCCGTTTCTTCCTCTACAGCCAATTCCGTACCCGCCCCTGACGATAGCCCCTCTCCACCGTCCATAGACAGCACCTACAACCGATTGTTTACCATGCGTGAACTACAGGCGGCACTGGCCTCTCGACGATCCCCTTGTCCCGGTCCGGACGGTATTCCGTACGGCATGCTCCAGCACATCCACTCTACCTTACAAATTTTCCTGCTGGATCTATACAATCGCATATGGATAGAGGGCGCCTTCCCCTCTAGGTGGAAGGAGGCCCACGTCATCCCTATCCCCAAACCCGGCAAAGATTCCCTGGACCCCACAAACTACAGACCAATCGCCCTGACGTGTTGTGCCTGCAAGATCCTCGAGAAAATGGTTGCCACGCGATTATCGTTCGTCCTTGAACATAACAATTCCTTCCCGTCTACCCAGTCCGGCTTCAGACAGTTCCGCTCCACTACTGATCCCCTCCTGCTTCTCAGCCGAGACATACAGGATGCCTTCGACAATGGACAGTTCGTACTGTCAATTTTTTTTGACATCCAGAAGGCCTATGACACCACCCGTCGAGCAATGATCCTCGGTCAGATCCGACATCTGGGCCTCGTCGGAGCCATGCTGACCTTCATCAGAGGCTTCCTCTCTTCCCGGACTTTTAAAGTCCGGGTGGGCTCAGTCCTCTCTGACACCTTTGTGCAGGAGGACGGGGTCCCACAGGGAAGCATCCTCAGTGTTCTCTGCTTCTCCATCGTGATGAACACGGTCTCACAATGCCTTCCACCCACCATCCGCTCTTCCATTTACGCGGATGACCTTGCAATCTACTTCGCAGGGCGAGAACAGTCTGTTGTTCAACGACAGATGCAGCTCGCCATCTAAAACTCATCTCACCCCTTGCATAGATGTTACTTACCTGTTGAAACTCACAAGATTTTGGGCGCCTTCAGAGCCCAATCTGCGACCTTCCATCTTCTACTTATTGCCGATCGCTAGCCCTATGGGCCGCCATAGGCACCGGGGAGACATTTGCTCCGACGAGCCGAGGCGTTGGGCGCGCGATTGATGGAAAATTTTGGCCGGTCATAGGCCCTATGACGCGCTACTTATAAGTCAACGAGTGGGTTATAGAGCGTTGTACGGTCGGGCTGGGATCACCCCGGCCCTACCTTTTCATAGGTGCTTTCAGCCACGGTCAAACTTCGATAGGTACCCGGGGAAGTGAACCGAGAATTAATTGAACGGCTACAGAGGCTACTTTGCGCGGCTACTAGCTCCATTCGCAAAATTCTCCAGGTTGTCCCCGGCACACGTTTAGACTCATCGGCGATCCCATTACTCCGGGAACCCAATACGAGGCCTATCCATAAGGCCTATGGCTCTGGGGAGAAGATTAGATTAGATTTTCCCCCGACTCCTAGCCTTACACAAATTCATGGAATCATAGGCTAACCGACGTGGTGCAAGGTACGGTCGTCACGTGTTGTCGTACCCCGAAAGACTTATCGGGTCCCCTTGACTCCGGGAACCCAATACAGCCTATCCATAGGCTAATGGCTAGGGGAGAAGATTCCCCCCGACTCCTAGCCCTAGAAATGGAATGATCAGCTAATCGACGTAGTGCACTGGTCAATCACGTGACCGAAAAGAACACCTCCCACATCGGTGGGGGATGGGGGATCTCCTGAGCCCCGGACCTCTTCGTAAATTGCTTCGAAATCTATGCTGAGGGGGAGAAACCGGTCGTTCCCCGATAGAGACATAGGTCCTATACCCACGGAACTCACGTAACGCCAGTTTCAGTCCCACGACCGACGGCTCACTTGGGTTCCCCATCTCAAGTACCTAAAGCAATCCCTTCGACGCCCCCTCGCTCTCCTGGATCACCTCTCACACCACATGGGGTGCAGATCGACGCTCTCTTCTTCGCCTTTACACTTCCATAGTGCAGTCGAAGCTGGACTATGGTAGTGCAGTTTACGGTTCAGCCTCCACCGCCCGCCTCCGTATCCTGGACCCGGTACTTAATAGAGGCCTCCGCCTCGCCACCAGTGCCTTCCGCTCCCCAGCCTCCATGTGGAATGCGATCATCTCCCTCTCGCCCTCCGACGGGGTCTTCTCCTCATGAGGACATACCTCCGTGCACAGAGGCTACCTTCTTCGCTTCTGGGCACGGTGGTTTCAGAACTACCACCTCAGGGACGGAGCTGGCACTTCACTGAAGCGGTCCGCTCTTTCCTTGATCTTTTCAACATGCCCGCCCCCTCAGTTATCCCCATTTCATTCAGCATCTACCCCGCTTGGATCCTCACCCCTATCAAGTTTTGCAAAGATCTGTGTACCCTACCGAAGACTACCACGAGCGCCATGATATACAGGTCACTCTTCCGCGAACACAACCCAACACCCGGACGCAGTCGCAATTTACACGGATGGTTCCCGCTCGGAAGCCGGTGTGGCCTCCTCAGCGGTGATTCTGTCCCAGCCGCTTTCCCGGGGCGTCGGCCTGCCCCGCGAGGCCTCCGTTTTTTCGGCGGAACTTTTCGCCATTACGGAGGCCCTCGATATTGTGCGCACCCACTCTGCCAGCTCCTTCGTCATTTATTCGGATTCCCAAAGTGCACTCCTCTCCCTGGAAAGATTTAACTCCCCCCACCCGCTCGTCTGTACCATCCAGCAAACCTTCCACTGTCTAACGACCCTCCAACACAAGACAATCGCCTTCTGCTGGGTTCCGGCTCATGTCGGCATCCAGGGTAACGAGGCGGCGGATAGCGCAGCAAAGACGGCCTGCTCACTGCCGGCCTCCTCCCGACCCCTCCCTTTCTCCGACTTCTTCCCGACTTTCCGTTCCCACTTCCGCTCCATATGGCAGCGGGAATGGGACCAGGCCACACAAAATTAACTCCACACGATCAAGCCACGAATAGGATACTGGGCCTCCTCATTCCACCGGTCCGGCCATAAGGAAGTAATCCTAGCCCGTCTCCGCCTAGGCCACACCCGCATCACCCACGGACACCTTATGGCGAAATCGCCAGCCCCGCTTTGCCCTACCTGCCATACCCCTATCACTGTCATACACCTCCTGGTGGAATGCACAAAGTTGTCTGCTCTTCGTCGCAGGTGTTTCCCCCTCTCGGCCGAAGATCCCATACCCGACCGGCTACGATCCATACTCGCCGGCGGCCCCCACTTTTCAACGGAAGCGATTCTCTTCTTCCTTACTCACTCCCAGCTGCTCCATCGCATTTAAAACCGTACCCCTCCGACCCACTATCCAGCGACTGACCCTTACTCACTCCCCTAGTCTACCACCCCCAACACAGTAACATCACCCACTCACCGCCTCGCCGAGATATGTACCGTTCCTTTTAGGTACGAATCGGCGGTAAATCAGAGAAAGAAAAAACACACACACACACACACCTTTCAACCTTTCAAATGTTCCGCGCGATGATTCTTCATTTCACGAAGGTCAAGCTTGTCGCCCCTCCTCTCGAGTTGGCCTGGTGAAGTAGTGAGTTGGTTTTTTGTACTTTCCACCTCACATAGCCAGGTACGCCCGGCTCATCGGGGATTGTTCTGAGCCAGGCGTTTAATCTTCTTCTGAAGATGTCCACTGCAACACCACTCGTGTTCCTTTGGTCTTTGGGCAGCTGATTAAACAGTTTTGGTCCTCTCACAACAAAACTATTTTCTTTCAGGGTTAAGGATGTTCCCTGTCTAGCCTTTAATTTGGAAACACGACAGTCTTCCTTTTCTACTTTCCACTGTTGCTTGGGGAGTTACAGGGTTCAGAGTAAGATTAGGGACTAGTTTCTCCATTATTTTCCAAGTGTAAATAATGCTGTATCTCTTTCTTCTTTCCAGTGAATATAGATTTAATTCGCGTAACCTTTCCCAGTAGTTTAGTTCTTTGCACCCCTTCATCTTGACTGTGAAGCTTCTCTGGATCCCTGTAGTTGTCTAAGGTCTTCTTTTTTATATGGGCATGTTAGGACCGAGCAGTATTCCAATTTGGGTATGATCAGTGTTTTCAGTAGAGGAATCATTATATTCCTATCCCTTCGTTTAAAGGTTCTCAGTATCTGCTCAGTTACTCTCTTTGCTCTGTTTACTGCTATCTTATTTTGTGTTTCAAATTTCGCATCATCAGTCATACAACCCCTAAATCTTTTGCTTTAGAATTTCTCTGAATTTCCTGTCCATTTTGGGTATAATATTCCATGGATTTTAGGTCCTCTCTTTTCCCGCACCGGAACAGCTGAAATTTCTCGGTGTTAAACTTATATAGTTGTCTTCCGCCCACTTGTAGATTCTGTTCATGTCGGTTTGTAGCGATCCTATATCTTCTGGGTTTCTTATTTTTCTACTGATTTTTGTGTCATCGCCAAAGGATGTTACTGCCCTGTCTCTGGTAACGTCCTCATCTATGTCAGGTAGCATGATTATGAAGAGTAGTGGAGCTAATATTATCTCTTGTGGTACTGAGCTGAGGACCTCCGATTCTGATGAAGATACTCCTTGTACTGTAACGACTTGCCGCCGCTCACTAAGGAAATTATATATCCATTTCCCTACTTTTCCTGTTATTCCCATACATTTCAGTTTATGTATTATGATTCCATGGTCACACTTGTCGAACGCTTTGGCAAAGTCTGTGTATATTACATCATAGTTTTCATTACTTTCCAGTGCATCAATAATGTTGTTATATTGTTCCATTTAATTTTTTCTAAGTTTCCAAAAAGCCATAGATTTTCTGTCTAACTATTCTTTCAAATGTTTTAGTGAGATGAGATGTAAGTGACACTGGCCTATAGTTTTTGGCCTCACATCAATTGGGACTATGTTCGCGCTCTTCAGGATGCCCGGTATTTCTCCCGTGTCTAGTGATCGTCTCCATATCCAGTATAGGGGCTTAGCGATTGCAATCTCGCAGTTTTTGATCAGTGTGGCATTCCATTTGTCCGGTCCTGCCGCCGAGTGTGCTTTTAGTTTCCCTATAGCTTGTGTAATATCATCTGTCGTAAAGTCGAACTTCGTTATACTTTCTCCTTGTAGTTCTTCAAAGAACTCGTTTCTATCGCAAATCAGTTTCAGTTTTTGGGATACTGAAAGATGATTCGTACCGAGCTCTTAATATTTCGGATACTTCTGTTAGATCATTAGATAAAGCACTATCTTCGTTTTTCAAAGGTCCGATAGTCGCATGGTTTTTCGACTTCCTTTTTGCAAAATTACACTGGTCAACACTCATTTTATTGCCAATCATATTAGAGTGATTTTGGGGTAACTTTGTGGTGCTGATTCCGAATATGACATCGGTTTTGCTAGATTGGCTCTAATTTATGAGATAATTGGTACCCCATTGAAACACGTAAAAATGCAAAAAGTTTAATGTTCAGGCGGAGCCTACTTACAAATCGCATTGAAATTGTCTCAAATCATACAAAAGTAAACACATGAAATACATAATGGCATTTTATTCGGTATAATAACAGATAAACACAGTAAGCTGATTCGCATAATTACAATTAATGTATAGTAAATCTCTGTTTGTATGATTCTCTTTTATGTGGGTTATCAGGACAATCACGTTGGAGGTTCCAGCAATAGTCTGCCATCATGTGTCTGTCTGTCCCATCTGCCTTGATACCTTTCCTCCATCACCTTGATATCTTGATGAAACCTCTCCCCTTGTTCCTCGCTAAAATCACCAAGATTATCCGGAAATCTGTGTAAGTGGCTATGGAGAAAGTGGACCTTTATGCTCATATTAGTACCCAACTTTTCAAAGTTTGTGAGCATGTTTTGCACAAGTTCTTCATAATTGTCTGCTTTGTGGTTACCCAAGAAGTTCTTGACAACTGAGACAACTGCACCAGGCAGAAGCTTCAACACCATTCATAAATTTTGTGAAATTAGAATCCTTGATAAGTGTACGGATTTGAGGGCCATCAAAGATTCCAGCTTTTAGTTTTTCCATACTTAGTCCAGGGAACGATCTACAAATGTATTTGAAGCAATCGCCATCTTTGTCCAAGGCCTTAACAAATTGTTTCATTAGTCCCAGCTTGATATGAAGTGGTGGGAGGATGATTTTTTCCCTGTCAACCAAAGGCTCGTTAATGATGTTCGCTGCACCTACAGTCATGTTTTCTCTTGAAGGCCATGTCACTTTTTTCCAATGATCTTGCCTTGCCACTATCCCATAAACAGATGAAACAAGGGTACTTCGTATATCCACTTTGCTGCCCAAGCAAGAAGTTTACCATCTTTACACGTACCGCTCCACTGCCAACTGTCAACTGACTACTGGTTGGGTGGCCGATGACTTATATACGGAGGGGGAATATTCTAGAATGATCGCGGAGTAAACACTAAGAATATTCGCGTGTCTCACCATCTAGAATGTTCCGGTAGTTTCCCATATGCACGCGTTATGGTTACGTTTCCTATTAATTGAGGGTATTCATTATCCAAGAACTAGAGCCAAATCGGAAAAACTACTTTCATTTTGGAATTCAGCAACCCAAAAACCCTAAATTCGTACGAATTTCCTTGGCAACGAAACAAAAAATTTTTTTTTGTTGAGCTGTGTTATAGAAGTACTTTGCGTTAACCTTTATCGCCTCTATAGCGTCGCCTTCTTTTTCTGTATGTTTCTCAATTAGTTTCTGTATGACGCAATCGATACTCTGCAGTTTATCATTTAATATTTTTCTGCTGCTGTTATCTTTACAGTTGCTTAATTTTGCAGTCACTCTTTTTCTCTTTCGGAACAATGACCTCTCTTGTCTCTCGAACCTGCTTCTCTTTCCCCTTTGTTGTATTTTTGGGACATGTCTTTCCACAGTTTCCAGCGTCTTCTCCTCTAAGGTCATTAGCATCTCTTCTGTTGTCTCGTCCTCGAAGATGGATTTCCAATCTATTACTTCCATGCTGGATGCAACATCTTCCCAATTTATTTATAGCTTTGGAGTGAAAATTAAAAATTTCGAATTTGCTTCTTTCTGTTGTTCGTGTTCTTTCCTTTCTTGTTGCTTTTATATTGGTTGTTATTTCAATAATGTTGTGATCCGATATTATAGTTGGGGATATTTCTTCATCATCAATTAGGTTGCTGTTGTTTGTGAACACCAAATCTAGGCAGTTGTTTTTTCTTGTATTTGCTATTTCTTGTGTTAACATAAATTCATCAGCCAGAGCTAGTAGCATTTTTACCTGCTCCTGGTCTTCCCGTGTGCCCCCTTGTCCTGGTGTATACATATATTTTTTCCTATCCTTTTATATTTCATGAATGAGAAATTAAAATCACCACAGAGAAAAATATTTGGGGTTGGAGAGTGTAGATCTTTTACCCAGTTTCTTACCTCTGTAATGGAATCTGAAAATTTTGAGGTTGGCGTGTTTGGGGGTCTGTACATTACAATTAGTACCATATTTAATTAATTTTTCAACTTTTGCTGCTACACATTCTACGTAGCTGTTTGAGGTACTTAGTCATTTCTGCCATATGCCTTTCGCATGTATAAATGGAAAATCCTCCTTTACGTCTCACTGTTCTGTCGGCTCGGAGGATATAGTTGTCAATTTATATTTCTTTTTTGTCAACACAGGACTCAATTTTCACAGTTCGCCTGGCAGTCCTTTAGATGAGTTTCCGTGAGGCATGCAAAGTCTGCTCCGGTTTCTTGCAAGAGTTCTTTCAGGTATAAAACTTTGTCCGGTGAGTGATTTGATTTAAGGCCCTGAATATTGGCTAGGATTATTTTTATTTTTTCTCTATCATTTTCACATACATTCGATTCGTTTTCCAATAGTGGTGCCGGTTTCGTTGTCTTGTGGTCCTCCGAGAATTTGCCTCTCTTTATCTTTATCGGTACTTGTTGTCCCGATAACGCATGAAGTGGCTTTGTGCCTGCCTTCTGTCCTGCTCTCGGATTCCTATATACAGTATTTGTCAGCTGACTTTGTATTTGCTGGATGGTATTTAGCAGCTGAATTGTGTTGACTACGTCTGAAAATTGGTAGCCCTCTTTGATGTTCGTTTTTCCTGTTTACCTGTTGCGGTCCTTTGAGGGTGGTGGTGGTAACGGCATTTTTGTCCGTATTTGCACCTCCCATATCTTGCATAGGTGTTGCAGACAGTAATGTGGTGGAACTTGCACTTTTTTCAAATTTGCAATATCCTCTTGTATAATGTGTGTTACATAATGTGGTATGTGCATAGATGCATTGCCCATCCCGATATCTGAAGTATCCTTTTGCGTAGTATTTACAAACGGTATTTTCTACGCTTCTACTTCTTATCTGGTTATCTTCTATGTTCTTAATTTTGATATTATCATTTTTTCTTTGGCTGTTTATTTCCTACGTGTTTATTTTTTATCTTTTTATCATTTTGTTCGTTGGACAGTTTAACTACCTCGCAACTTTTACCCGTCTCTTTTCTCTCATCTATGTCTTCATTCTGTATTATATTGTTATTCGTTATTTCGTCTTCTCTCTCATCCACCCGAATTTTCATTGGGACATTTCCAGACTCTCGTTTCCTCATTTTTCCCCTCCTTTTCTGTAACACTCAAATTCGCTTTCTCCATTTCTTTAAATATCGTAAAGGAGTTTACAGTCTGTGTACAACTGTACATGCGTCACACACAAATTTGACTCCTGCGATCTGTTTAGCGTTCGAGACGATATATATATATATATATATACTAAAAGTAATAATAGTTTTAAAGTAGTTTCTTATTAATTTGTACAGTAAATAAAGTTAAGAGGAAACCGCATTAAACGCGGGGACTTAAACAGTGTTCCTTCCTGGCACACAGGAGTCGCTTCTGACGAAGTACCGTAGTTTTGGAGAGCATCACGCTTTACGAGAAGAAGGATAACCGCTTCCCAGTGTCCCAGGTTGGAACACTGTTGGGTTGTGATTTCTTGTAGCTTCTAAGCATTGTACAATTGTTCTTAATTTAAATTTTCTTATTTCAGGTCTTGAAACATTTAAGGTAAGAAAGTTAATGGGGTACTTTTTTAATTTATCGTACTAATATAATTAGCTTTTGATACACCCAACAGCAATATTGCATTCAGCTACCGTCATAGCCAATGTCGTAACACCGCTTCTCGTTGATCAGCGAAGTAAAGCGACATTGAGTCTGGGTAGTAGATGGATGGGAAATCATCCTCTATGTTCAGATTATGTAGCGACCCGTGGTTTGAATTCCGCGTAAAGCTATAGGTCCCCTCCACTTTTACAAAATTAAGTCGGTCCAATACCAGCTTAAGTTTAATTAATAATAGTCAGTGAAGAAGGCCAGGAAACTGGCGCAGGCAGCGCTCAGGCCATCTAATGCGCCCCATTGTTCTAACTCGTGTATTGTTTTACCATCATCATCAGAGTTCGAACTCCCGACCTCAGTGCCTTTACTTCGCCTATAGGGAAACGGTGTTACTCGCTTACCTTCGGATGCTGGCAGTAATTTTGGTTCAGCGAAGATTGTGACGGTCGAAACACATTTAAACTAGAGGCCCTTATACGCTGTGGTGAATTAGTCATTTTTCAGCAAGTGTACCAAAACTGAAATAAAAACAGGATAGGACTATTTAATGTTATTTATCAGTTCAGTATATATAAAAAAAACTTTCGTCAGTTGTTGATTTCGTCAAACTCGGAGGAGTTACGGAAAAGACGCGCATGGAGTCTTCCTGTAAATGAATTAGCTTTAATAAAAGCCTAATCAGATCTTTCCTTTTGTAGAAGCGGTGTTTTGACATACATTTAAAAATAACTTTTAAGTCTTAAGTTAAGTGTTGTAAATTAAATATTTTTAATAAGATACAAATCAGTATTTTGGGGGCGTCCTCAGTGAAAGTAGGAAAGGTAGATTCCTTAAATTTTTGTCTTTTGGCTTCAGAATTGTACAATTAGTGTATTTGCACGATTGGGAGATGGCTTTTGTAATGCGTTGTTCTGCGAACTTTAAAATAATCTCGGGGATATGTTATTAATAATAATGAACTTATTCATATTTTATTTGTCTGTGATTCATAATTACAAGAATTATTAAGAGTCAATTTGTGATAAAAAAAAGTACTTAAAAGTTTTGTAAGTTTAAATTATTGTAAAATTTACTTAATTAATAATGGAAGCCTTGTTTTAATTTACATTGTAAATGTTTTTCATCATATGACTTAGATAACCTGAGCAGATCCGATTGGATTTGTTATCCAAATGTAATGTAATTCATTTTTTGTTTCACTATTTTCAAAGATTTGTTGCTGAGAAGTTTAATTTACTTTCCTCCACCCGCTTGCTTATTACAATAGTGAAGACTTTAAATGTTGAGCAGCCGTCTGCAGTAAGGTAAGATCACACACACACACACACACACATATATATATATATATATATATATATATATATATGCCTCAATCCCCAAGTAGCATCAATAGTAAGTCACCTATTTTTTATCAGTTGCGTCGAATTTTGTAAATAAGTCAGATTTTCTTGTACGAACTACTACTTTGAGGCAAGGTTAGGTTAAAAAACCTTACCTACTGAAACCTAACCTAAAACAAGGTTTCAAGTTATGTTACGCTCGATAACGTAGGTAACCGCCCAAACGTGAATGCCCGCAAAAACGCCCAACTCCCATAAAAGGAGAAGAGAGCCAAATTCAAGTTCCAAAGTTTTCGAAATGCCTGGACACTGCGTTTGAAAGATTGGAGGTCATAGAAGGGGAAGAAAGATGGATTGAGGAAGGATTTTTCAGAGTTGACCGCTTGAATAGATGAAAGTAAGAATATCAATTAACTCTCGTGTTGGAGAGTTGGACAGAAAAAGGATGAGAATGTGTCGAAAGTCTGGTACTGCAAGCTCACTTTAAACGAGGATGCATGCATTTAGAGAGTTCAGAATAGCAATGTTTGTTATAAGAGCGATATTAAAGAAAGAATGAGGTAACATTGCGGCGAAGAGAGAGGGATTTAAGACAATCAGTAAAAAGCGGGGAACTGATGAGACGAAAAGCCTTTGATTCGACCCGGTGGGGGTGAAGAAACTGCAGAGCCGGTATACTACAACCACTTAGAAACTCTTTTAGAAAGAGAGTATATGTGATCTTTCCAGGAAAGATCACGAGAAAAGGAAACCCCAAGAATGTTACGAGAAGAGGGAGGATTGAGGTGTGTATTGTTGAAAATTGTGACGAGGAGACAGATGAAGGAACTGGGTTTTTGAAGCAGTGAAAAAAACAAGGTTTCCTCTACCCAATCAGAGGTAGTAGAAAGATCAGAGGTCAGGTGCGCCACAGCCGTCTCACACGAAACATGGAATGACTGTTGAGATGGATTCTTTGTAAAGCGGGTAGAGAAGTCAAGGGTGGAATTATCGTCATAGGAGTGAATAGGACAAGAAGTGAGACCTAATAGATCTTTGATAAATAAAAGGAAAAGGATAGAACCTTCAGGAACACCACTGTTAATACGAGTAGTTTCAGGAGAACAGTGGCCGTCTACAACTTCGGCTATAGATCGGGCAGAAACGAAATCAGAGATGAAGGCACATATAGAAGGATAGAAACCGAAGGAGGCATTTTGGAAATTAAGGATTTGTGCCACACTCTATCAAAAGGGTTTTGATATGTCTAGCGCAATAGCAAAGGTTTCATCGAAATTCTAAAAGGAGGATGACCAAAAGTCAGATATACAGTATGTCCCACAAAAAAGTACACCCAACTTTAGATTGTACTAACTCCTCCAAAAATTGAGATATTTCGGATCTGTTTGTTTGATTTAATATGGCAAATTATTCTTTGTTACCTTTCAAATTTATTTATGTTTAAACGAATTAGTTAATTTCGATAATTTTGATAATTAAATTGGAGTTAGTTTCGTTAATTGTCCCGGTCTTTTACGATGGTAATCTAAATGGTGAAGCTTACCTAGAAATGATAGACCGAGAAATCTTTCCACAATTACGTATTGGTTATAGAAACCGATTTAATCGTATTTGGTGGGTGCAAGACGGAGCTCCTGCTCACAGGAGTTATTGTGAAGGAACGCTTGCAGGAAGTCTTCCACCAAAGAGTAATTGCTACAGGCCATGACATTGAATGGCCTCCCAGAAGCCCTGACTTGATCCCGTGTGATTACTTTTTATGGGGTCACTTGAAAAATAGAGTATTTGCATCACAACCTATCAATTTAGATGATTTGAGGACTCGCATCACAGCTGAAATCAACTTGTTAAAAGACAATCCAGATCTTATCAAAAGAGTGATGGGGAAGATGAGAGCTCGACTCCAGATTTGTATCGATAGGAATGGCGTTCATGTTGAAAGAAAACGAAACTAAGCATAACTTTTGTAATAAGGAATAAAGAAAAATCTGCTTTGTATCTTCTTAAAATTATGTTAAAGTATCTATTATTATGTATTTGTCTTTTCATTACATCGATAGCACACACATTATTTTGCGCAATCCATTTTGTTGTACCCTTCAGTTAAAAGCAGATGCTTAAACACTAATTCGTTTAAACATGAATAAATTTGAACGTTAACAAAGAATAATTTGCTATATTAACTCAAACAAACAGATCCAAAATATCTCAATTTTATGGAGGAGTTAGTACAATCTAAAGTTGGGTGTACTTTTTTGTGGGAAATACTGTATATACAAGAAGACCACCACTAGAGTATCCCATACAGAACCCATACTGCCGATCTAAAAGAAGATTGTGAGAATAGAGGTGTTTAAGAATCTTCCTATTAAAATACATTAAAAATTTTAGAAATGTAAGAGATCAAAGCATATGGATGATAGTTGGAGGGATGAGAGCGGTCACTCTTCTTTGCGATACGCTGAATGAGAGCGATCTTCCAGCCGGAAGAAAAAATACTGGATTAAAGAGTTTCCCTGGGGTATCAACACAGTTCTTGAGAATAAGAGGAGGGATCCCATCAGACTCGTACGCCTTCCAAGAGTTGAGCCAAAATTGAGCAAGAAAAACATCTGGAAGAGATTCTAATTTCTGGCATAATTAAGTCAGAAGGGGAGGAGATGGAAAAACAACAGAATCATCCAGGGTTGAGTTGAAGGCGAAATTTTGAGCGGCGAGGTCAGCTTTATTAGCAGAAGAGACGGCAACTGAGCCATCAGAATGGAGAAGAAGAGGGAAAAAAAGGAAGTTTGTAAATTTTTGTCTGATGAAAGAATATTTGGCGAGTCGAAGAACAGATTTTGGACGATTCCGGGCAAAAATAAAAACGGAGTGAGAGTCGGGAGTTGGATGGCGACGGTACCTTCTGAAAGCTCTTCTGTTGCGGATAACATTAAAACAAAGTTAAACCAAGGTTTTTTTGCATTAGTAGTAGGAAGAGAATATAGAATGTACGCCTCCATGCCCGAGAGAATCACCATCGTGATGCGCTCAGCACACTCGGAGTAATCATTCCATGAGAAATCGAGGAAGGATTGCCTGAAGGCCTCCCAATCGGTGAGGCCAAAATTGGCAAAGGCGCCTACTCTTGGAAGAGTTTAAAGGGTGAAATGGAGTGATAGGACACACACACACACACACACACACACACACACATTCTTCTTCATATTTTTATTGTTTAATATATGCATGATTAAAAAATTCGGAGTCTTACTCATTTGTTTGAACCACCATTTGAAACCAAGATATTATTAATGCATGCTAAGGTAAGTAAATATTATGTAAAATCTAGTTTTGGGACACGTGTGTTCAATATATGATGAGATACGCGAGTTTCAAAACGGCCAAATTCCTGTCATTATGCTGTGAGGGACCATAAAAGTTGGTGATTTCTAGTTACAATAAATATCAAACCGTCAATTGCACACGAATAAATATCACAATTCTCTTAGATAGTATCAATATAACTGTGACCTTCAATTTTCAGGCCCTTTTTTTTTCTGGGGGCGATAGTATATATATAGTTTTACGCGCATTTCCACATGGGATTAAAGAGAATTAAAAAGATTAAGCTGCGATGAAAAGTTCACTTACTCACCCTACAACCCGCCACCCCTACACTTCCCGTACCCGCCACCCCTACACTTCCCGTACCCGCCACCCCTGTACCCCTACTCTTACCCTACCTTGAAAATTCTGGTTGCCTACGGCCCATACTTCGAACATATAAAGGAATACAAAGGACACCAAACAACAATAGCAGTCCGGCTGGTCCCAACGGGCCAACGAGGCTGTCTGTTTAAGAGGGAAGGTTAAAAGATGGAAGAAAATTTAAAGACGAGTGAAAGTTTTAAAGCAAAACAAAGAGGTGAGGTCGTAGCGTGTGACGCAGAAGGCTTTCTGCGTTATTTGATCCCTTTCAGTTTGGTATTTTGTTAGGTATTTAATTAAGTCACATTTGAATATAATTTTAGAGGGCTTTATAATGTCAATTAAAAAGTAAAATCTAAACAGAAATTTTTACATTGTTTGATCACTTTTAAGTGGTATATTTTAAATAAAATTACTCTTTTTTTTTATGCTAGAAGGAGGGGCCAAGGGCAAATGCCCGCAAAAGCGCCCCTCCCATAGAAGAAGAAGAGAGCCAAACTCAAGGTCCGGGGTTTTCGAGATGCCTAGACACTGCGTTTGAAAGATGGGAGGTCATAGACAGGAGGAAAAATGGATTGAGGAAGATTGTTCCAGAGTTGACCAGTTGCGTAGATGAAAGATTGAAAATACCGATTAACTCTCGCATTAGAAAGTTGGACAGAATAGGAATGAGAAAGTGTAGAAAGTCTGGTACTGCGTGCTCTCCTTAAAGGAGGAGGCATGCAGTTAGAGAGTTCAGAAGAGCATTGTCCGTTATGATAGCGATATTAAAGAGAGAGTGAAATAGCATTGCGGCGAAGAGAGAGAGAGAGTTACAAGGAGTTACAAGGAAAAGAAGTACCTCAAAAGGCCTTGTGGCCCATACCGATGAGGTACCAATGGCAACGGGTGCCAGGGAAAATTTTGTAAAATTTTATTTTTCTTTCAACTATCCTAGCAGTAGTAGAAAACTGGATAGAAAAGTAGAAGGCTCTCTCCCCACCCTCCGCTCCCTCCCTGCCAGAGGCAGGTACGGAAAAAGGTTGAAGAAAATACCTTGACCCTGGAAAAGTAGCCAAGGAAATTTTACAGGAAAGTGGAGAATTTATAAATAGCTCTATATTTAGTTTGCTCACATGAGAGTATTCAGTACTTTGTCTAGCCTATTTTTAAACACATTTACACTTTGACTGGAAACAACCTCTGAGGGAAGTTGGTTCCAGATATTAACTATTTTATAGGAAAAGAAATTTCCGCAGACTGAGGTCCTAAATGTCTTTACACACTCAAATAGTGTGCAAGATTTCGTCTACCCTTTTCTTGAACTGATCCACAGAGGAACTGTTCACAACTTCCGAAGGTAACCTGTTCCATGTGTCACAGATCTTATACGTAAAGTAATTCCCACACACACTAGTCCTAAACCGTTTCAAATCCAACTTCCAACCATTGTTGCGAGTTGGGTTATCATTTAAACTAAACATACTTCTAAAATCGACATCGTTGAACCCGCGTAAGAGCTTGAAAACCTCGATCAGTTGACCGCGCAACCTCCGAGTTTCAAGCGAAAACAAGTTCAGGGGGCGTAACCGTCGATTGTAACCCATATGCCTAACGGAAGGGATTAACTTTGTGGCCCTCGCCTGCACTCGCTCCAGCCTCTCAATATCTTTCCTGAGGGTGGGCGACCAGAACTGCACAGCATACTCCAGGTGCGGCCGAACAAGGGAATTGTACAGTGACAGCACAATCTCCTTGTTCCGAAACTGAAATTGCCTCCTGATATAACCCAATAGTTTCTGGGCTTTCTTTTCCACCTCTACACACTGTTTCGTAAACTTAAGATCGCTGCTAATTAGCACACCCAAGTCCTTTTCTAAATCAGTCACCTCGATATTACTACCCAACATCGAGTAGTCCGACTTGGGATTGGCGTAGCCAATGTGCATCACTTTGCATTTACCCAAGTTAAACGGCATTTGCCATTTTTCGGACCACTCTCCTATCCTACCTACGTCCGCACGTAGTTCCTCGATCGCTTCGGGCGTCCCAACATTGGCCCCAAGCTTGGTGTCATCAGCGAATTTGGCGATCCGACTGACGATGCCACCGTCGATATCATTTATGTAAATGATAAACAACAGCGGCCCCAAAACGGAACCCTGAGGAACCCCACTAGTGACCGAGGCCCAACCCGAACTAGCCCCTTTAATTACCACCCTCTGCCGCCTGTTCCTCAGCCAGTTTTCAATCCACCTACCTATTTCCCCACCGATACCCAGCGCGCGCACTTTCGCCATTAGCCGGCGGTGAGGTACCTTATCAAAGGCTTTCTGAAAGTCGAGATAAAGTATATCAATCGCCCTACTCTTATCGTACTCACTCAACATGACGTGGAAAAACTCGAGCAAGTTGGTGAGACACGACCTATGCCGTCTAAACCCATGTTGGGAGTCCCCAAGCAGCTTGTAGGAATCCAAATGGTCAACGATCCTATCAGCTATTATCCCTTCTAATAATTTACCTACAACTGAAGTGAGACTAATGGGACGATAGTTCCCTGGACTTTCGTGATCCCCTTTCTTAAAGATAGGGGTCACGTTGGCTTCCCTCCAGTCACCAGGCACCTGGCCCATCTCCAACGATTTGTTGAAGACTGTAGCCAGGTGGGGAGCCACCTGGTCGCGCACTTCTCGCAACACTCTGGGGAAAACTGGTCTGGCCCAGGAGCCTTAAACGCGCTCAGTTTGTCTATTCTAGAGGCAACGACTGTCGCGGTACATCTAACATTATCCAGGCCAGCACCTTCGTGCCTCACGCCTGGCTCGGGGATGACGCGGGTATCCTCCCTGGTGAACACTCCCGCAAAGTACTCATTAAGCACATTAGCGATGTCCGCGTCGGAGGTCCGCAGAACGCCGCTTCCGTCCTTTAACGGACCTATCATGCTTCTAATGGGCTTTCTACTATTAACATAACTGAAGAATTCCTTAGGGTTCCCCTTGCAGAGGCTTGCCACCCGTAGTTCTTCGTTACGTTTCGCTAGCCTAACCTTCGCCTTCACTTCCCTACACAGGCGGACATACACTTCAGTGTTCTCGTGGGAACGATTGGCCTTCGCCCTCCTATACGCTACTTTCCTATTTCGGATAGCCGAAGCGATGTCACGATTGAACCACTTAGGCTGCGTTGAAGCAGGGGTGACCGGTTTTGAGGGTATGGCAGCAGACTGCAGCACCATAAACTCGTCCCGGAATGCACTCCACACTCCCTCAACATCGCCGCCAACCTCTAACCCCATCTCTCCTATGCTATCCCTGAGGCTAACAAAGTTCGCCCGCCGGAGATCGAGCTTACTGCCTCTCGAGTTACTACGCTTCACCCGAGGGACGCACACACGGAACCTAATAAGACCGTGATCACTCCCGCCCAATGATTCGTCAATGGTGAGGCCAGTGACGAGGTTGTCTTCGGTCGTGAATACTAAGTCTAGAACGCTTTCGCCTCGTGTAGGCTCGTTGACCCACTGAGTGAGGAAGTTCTCATCAGCAAAGTCAACTAGCCTCCTCCCTTCAGCATCGGCAGTCCTGTTTTCCCACTTTATGCCGCGACAGTTGAAGTCTCCTAAAACTACACACACCCTATCCCCTAGCAGGCTACTGAGTTCGGTGTACAGGGCTGTATCGTCCTCGAGGAGGAGATGCGGAGGTCTGTACACCAAGATTAACCTATAGTTCGTCCCTCCCACGTTCAGATCGACGCCAAGCAGCTCCCGTTCCGACCGGAGCTGGCAGTCAACCGGACTCAACGTGTCTCTGACGTATATTAGTACCCCACCCCCCACCCCACGGGTGCGGTCTTTGCGAAACATTCTATACCCGGGAATTTCGAACTCCCCAACGTAGTCCCTACGATCAGTATGAATCCAGGACTCGGTGATAGCAACGATATCCTGGTATTCTGATGCTAAGAGCGCCCGTAGCTCGCAAAACTTGTTCCTGATCGACCTAGCATTAAAAAGCATTGCACGGAGGGAGCTTCCCCTATTCTGACCGCCCCCTAGCACGACCCGTTTCCCGAACAGCCAGGGCTGTCGGGAGTTGAAGAGCCCCTCACTAACGAGGGGGCAACTTCCGCAGGAGCCTGAGCCCCCTCCAACGTAGGAGGAGGGTGACCCACCTGTACCTGGACGCACCCTTCAGTTGAAGGTACGTCCGCCACCGGCTCATCATCATCCCTCCCCGGTGGGGGCCCATCATCTCTCCCCGGACTCGACCTCACCATTCTGTATAGGTGCCGGTCGAGCAGCGCGCCTAGCACACCTTTACCCTTGTTATTGAGGTGGACACCATCTCTCTGGTAAAGATCCCACCTACCTGAAAATGCGTCGAAGGGGTCAATAAGCTTCACGCCCAGCGGGACGCACAAGTCTTGCACCCTCTCGTTGATGCCAATGACCTTACTGGGTGCGTGGTCACTGGCATTCATTCGCGGTAAAATTCCCATTAACATTCCCCTGTCTGTCTTCAGTTTTAGATCATCCGCAAGAGACATGATCTCGGTGATGATCCCCTCTGAAAGACCTACCCTACCGCCTTTGAGGAACAGGTCGTTGCCACCAGCGTGGACAACGATCGCAGTCCTCCGACTAGCCACGCGCACCTTCTCTACCTCCTTCCTTAAGTGAGTCGTTCCCCGCCCAGGTAAGCACCTTACCTTCCTCCCATCCCGGTTTGCAGAAGCAAAGTACTTCTCCTGGCCCCTGATCTGTGAGTCCCCAATCAAAACGGTGTCTTCCTCCTTCGAGCACAGGAGACTAAAGCGGTTAGAGGTCCTGACAGGGGCAACTCGGGTCTCAGGCTTCGGCTTCGCAGCCTTCTTGCCTGAGACCTTTCGAAACCCGTCGCCACCCCTACACGCAGTTACACCACCCGACCCACCCCGACCGGTAGCTACATCCTTCGGTTTCTTTGGGCCATCAGTAGGCCCCTTCCCACCCTTTTTCTTCATCGGCCCCTTCCCACCCTTCTCTATCGGCCCCTTCCCACCCTTCTCTATCGACCCCTTCCCACCCTTCTCTATCGACCCCTTCCCACCCTTCTCTATCGACCCCTTCCCACCCTTCTCTATCGACCCCTTCCCACCCTTCTCTATCAGCCCCTTCTTTGCGCCCTCCACCTTACGCCGCGTTTCCAAGCATTCCACGTGGGTCGCTGGCGATTCCTGACACTGATTTAGGACCCTGGCCCCCGGTTGCACCTCTACCCTTTCTCCGCAGTCCCGAGATCTGTCCATTCCATCGCTGGACCGCCCTTCCACGGCAGCTATCCTATCCTGAATGAGCTCCGGGTTAGGCGGCAGTGCAGCCTCGTTAGTGACTGCCGCACCTCCAACAGCCGGTCTGGACGACTCGAGCCGCCGGACCCTCTCCTCTAGCTTCTCGTAAAACCGCATGAGTTCGCAAAAGCGGCACATGCTGGAGTGGTTGATCTTCTCGAAGCAAGCTTCTTTGAAGTTCGTCACCCACTGGTTCACTTCACACTTCGCACATTCAGCCTTCAATTTCTGCGGTCCAGTCAGTCATTGTAACTTTTTTTTTCTTTTTTCAAATTCTGAATAATCTGAATAAGATAAAGCGTTCTAGCAATGAAAACTCTCAAAAACGTTCTGACCAGTATATAAAAAGGGGGGGGGGGTGAATTCTTCCCGCGCGTAGACGCATCCACCTATTTGCAAGTGACGTTCATCCCTTCCAGAAGACTACACCTCTCCAGCTGCCGCACCGACCAAAGGTCTCCCCAGGGCCGGACAGCCCCAAACGTGTCGCAGCTACCAACTGACAAACACTCGCGACGCAGGCGTCACGGATTTTCCGCCAGGAGCGACAGCGAGATGCAGCCCCTTACTAAGTCTTACTAGTCACTCACAAGCGGCCAGACTCTTAGAATCCAGTGTTCAAGGGATATCCCACCAGACCCAGAGGCTACGCCTGAGAATTTACGCTGGCCTGGCAGCCAGCTGGGCAGTAAAGCTCTCTCACCTCAGAGCAGTACAGCCAAGCACCATCAATTGGTCACCAAAGAACGGTCTCAGGGGGCTGGTCAGGCCATTACGCGTTAGGAATGGGCTTAACGGGGCACTAGCCACACTCCATTCATCGCGCCCCTACGCCTGGGACCCCTCCATCCCAGTCTCTCACAACCTACGAGCGTTAAATGGTGTTATTTATAGAGGTTCCAAAGCCTCTCTTCCCACGCATGAGGTAGCAGTCGGGTCCTAATAGTAAAAGAAGAGAAAGACTTAATACTAAGTTTTTTTTTTTTTTTTTTTTTTTTTTTCAGAGGAGAACAACCTTAACGTAAGCTAAAAGGACAGAGTAGGGATGGGGTCCTAGTAACCCACGGGACGGATTGTGCAAAATACTTCACCCGCCCTCCCGAAAGAGAGAGAGAACCTAAAGGAACTGACAGCCAGTTCCTCTAGAATCCCACGACTCGGGACCGGAGGGCTGTCACACCCCAAGTATAAAGTTTACTAAATCCAGAAGAAATGTGCATAACCTTTATACCCCCTGCGGGAGAGAGAGAGAGAGAACAATCAGTAAGAGTTGGGGAATTGATGAGATGAAAAGCCTTTGATTCCACCCGGTCAAGTGTGGCGTGGGTTGAACCACCCCACACATGAGAAGCATACTCCATACAGGGGGGGGGGGGTCGAACAAGACCCCTGTACAGAGATAGCAACTGAGTCGGGTGAAGAAACCGCGGAGGCGGTACAGCACACCTAACCTCTTAGGAGCTTTTTTAGAAAGAGAGTATATGTGATCTTTCCAGGAAAGATCACGAGAGAGGAAGGATTGAATTGTGTGTTGTTGAAGGTAAGGGGATAGTCGTGTAGAAGATTGTGACCAGTAGACAGATGGAGGAACTGAGTTTTTTTACAAGTAACATTTTTAAAACAAACCAAAATAGGGTTTCTGAGGGGTGATGTTTAAAAAAAAATGAAAAACCTCGTATCATTTGACATGACACTAAGTCAGAATTCCACACATACCATGTCATCACTATTCATAATTACAGATTTTGCAGTTTGAGTAAGTGTTCCCTATATATATATATATATATATATATATATATATATATATCCCCGCAAGGGGGTTCTAAGCTCGTGCTCTTGAGTGCTCTTTGTGCTCGTTTGTACGTGCTTGTTCCTGGAGGTTTCACGTGCGCCCTCCCGGCCCTAGCACCTAAGGATGATGGGGCTCGACCCTGCAGTCCTTGTCATCCTTGGTCTTTTTCCACTTCGACTGTCCCCTCCACCCTTTCTTTTTCCTCTGTCTTTCCTCTCACTTTTTCTTTGTTTTTCCGCCGAGATATGCCCTTCTAAATAGAGGCGAATCGGTTCTTCCCGCACTTAAAAAAAAAAATATATATATATATATATATATACTTTTTTGGCGGAACGCGCTGGAACGGCGTTCCGATACCTTCATTAAAAAATATATACACACACATTACATTAGTGATGTACCGATACAAAAATTTTTGCCGATACCGATTCCGATACAAAAATTTTGCAGATACTTTGGCCGATACCGATACATCATTAATCTATATCATTTCCATTATCTATCTGTTCAATTACAAACTCTAAAAAGTCTTTAGAGATTAGACAAACAAGACCTTCCTGATCTAAATCCATGTTGGGAACTTGAAGTAAGATTTAAAACTTTCCAAATGCTCTTGAATACTATTCTTTATAATTCTAGTATTCTTTCTATCAGTGATGTTAAACTAATTTCCTACCACCTCTTTATTATCGTTTTTTGTAAATGGATACAACATTTGCTTTTTCAATCTTCAGGTATTTCTGAATAGTTAATTGCTTTTTCAATCTTCAGGTACTTCTGAATAGTTAATATATGTACCAGTAACAAACAAAATAGTGCCCCAGCTAAGCTATCCTCCCCTTCTTTAAGAATCCTAACATAACTATTATTGGGACCAGCAGCTTTATTTGGTTTCAGTGTTAATTACTAATCATCCTTCTTTATCTGAATCTTATCAAGAATGCCAGAGTTTAGAGAATCTAAACTCTAAAGGATCAAAATTCACTATCTTTATAAAGTATCAGTGGTATTGGCCACAATTTTACCAATACCGATACATCGGTACATCACTAATACATACAGTGTCCTAGAAATTAGGCTCACTATAATTTATGAATTAAATTGAAACGATTACTTAGGGTCACCAGTCTGGGCATTCAGCTCAAACAAACAGTACGAGGTGCGATCCAAAAGTTCCCGGACTGTACCGACAAAAAAATGTAGGCTTACCTTAGGTTCTAATTACTGCTGTCCCCTTCGAAGTAGTGCTCTTGGGAGTTGATACAGCGGGCCCAGCGATTTTCCCACTGCTGGAAGCACCTCTGGAACTCCATTTTGGGGATGTTGCTCAGCACCTCGTGCGATTCCGCCTGAATCTCCTCGATGTCGTAAAATCGTCGCCCCTTCAGCCGAATCTTCATCTTGGGGAACAGGAAGAAGTCCCTGGAGGTCCCTGCACACAGTGAGCCGGCGTTGCCTCTGGTTCTGGGTCAGCAAGCGGGGCACGAATTTGGCAGCGATCCGCTTCATGTTTAGTTCCTCCGTGAGAATGCGTTGGCACTTGGCATAAACCAAACGATAGGCCAACGATGCTGCAATGTCGTTAATCGTTCATCGACGGTCCTCGTGGATGGCCTGACGCACTTTTTCAACATTTTCGTCGGTTCTGCTGGTTGAGGGCCGACCAGAACGTTTGGAATCCTCAACCGACGTTTGCCCACGTTTGAACCGCGAGAACCACTCGAAAGTCTGGCTTCTGCCCATGGCGTCATCACCAAATGCTTGTTTAAGTATTTCGTGGGTCCGACGCGGTTTTGCCGAGTTTGAAGCAAAACTTGATGCACACGCGCTGCTCCTTCTCGCAAAAATCGCATAAAACCACTAACACACAAAAACGCTCGTGAAAAAAAACGCGTACGTGTATCACCGTGTCACTTGGCACACTACTTCACGATAAAGCTGTTTAGTGCTATCTAGCGGCCCAAGTCCGTACTACGGCCTGTTAGCGCTCCACGCTGCCAGTCCGCAACTTTTGGATCGTATATAATAAGGTAGATAGAAATGACTTGTGGTTTTTTGTTTAATTAGAAATATAAATCGATACTTGTAGGTTATCTCCCCCCCCCCTAGTAAATACTATTCCAGAAACAAACAATGTTATAATTAATAATAGATCAACTCTACGCCCTTGATAATTGGTTAGGTTAAGCAGTGATATTTTCGTTAGTTTTAACGAAAATATTCTGTCAAAACTGGTGGGGTGGGAGATAACCTACAAGTACCTGCAATTTTTATATAATTTTTATATATATTTGTGTGTATTTATATATATTTATATATCAGGGGATCAGATCTGAAATATTAGGGGATTATCAGGAAACTTTATTCTTGGACCTGTGTATGAACCCTGAATAAGGACAAGAAACACTAATTTAGGTAGATATACGGTACTGAACACAAAATAAGTAATTAAGCCAATAATAACTGAAGTAATGAAAGTACGGTATTGGTACAGTAAATGAATTAGACAAGTAAAATAAAATATGTAAATGAGCAAATAAAGAAGCGGACACAAATACGGTAAGATAATTCAATACGGTAAAATAATTGAACAGGCCTACTGCACTCGTAATGGGAAAGTTAGCTAGCCGTTGTTTGGGAACACTTTGAAGATAGCCTATTCGCTAGGCTACGCAGGAGTTGCTTAACATGAAGGCAGAAAGGTAGGCCAAATGAGCTTGTGGCCTCTACGAGAAAGTTTATGGACCTGGGCTTCGAAGTAGATGCATCTGAAGACGGACTGGCCTGCCGGCGAGAGAATGAGTGTTGAGAGCCGGTTGAAACTTGTTGAAAAGGGGGCCAGCGGAAACTTGCAGCAGTGATGTTGCTTCTTGCGGGATGAAATTGTAGAGGGCTTACTTGATGATAGACTTCGTGTATGCTCGACCGGAGCCTTGAAGGACGGCGGGCAGAGCGGTTGGCGTGACGAGTGGCGTTACTGACGGAGTTGAGAACGAGATGTGACTACAAATGCAAGAAAAAGTCAAGTGAGAGTGATTTGAAGTGAACTCGCGTTTATATAAGTTCCGAAGAGGCGTGGTTTTCGCTGGCCTTTTTTGGAAAACAAAATAAAAATTTGCTTTTCTTTTTGTGGACGGTTCGTGCCCACGTGGGATTTTATTGCCTTCTTTACAACTTCCACTCGTGAAACAAAGAGGCGAGGAAGAGGAATTTCGTTTGGCTCTACATACATATGAAATTAAACAGATTTAATTTTTTTTCTTTGAACATACAAACAAACAAAAACAAACCAAAACATCTTTATTGCGGATCATTCACAATCCATAGCCACTTAATCTAACATACAAGTACAATCTTACGTATTATACACTGAACGTAATACATAAATAAGGCCCATAACCATTTAACCCAATATACAAATACAATCTTATTATAACACATCTAATATGCATATATAATTTTTGTTACATTACAAAAATAAGGTATCGTAAACCAGCAGTTGTCTGAACCAAGACTGCCATATAGGTGAGAGGTACATACACAGTATCTGAAGACAGGACATTGTACAATAACACATTATAGCTATTTTGGACCCTAGTAATGAAATTATATATATCTTCCAGATTAACATTTGGCTGGTAGGTAGATTACGCGTAGTAAACATAAAACTTGCACTGCACCATTTTGGTTCCCTACATAGCATACGGAAAAATATTATAAGCAACAGAGAGTTTATTCATAGCAGTTTTTGTATAGTTCCACCACAGATGGGATGTGCAGTGCAGTACAGTAAGTTCTAAAAGATAAGTTTTAACTGATTCTGAACACATACCAAATTTCCTTACTTGCATGTTACCCTGTACATACAGCTTTTTACGTTGCCTCTCAATATCAAGTTCATCTCGCAGCTCGTGAATAATTACATGACCTAAGTAGTATTTACGTGTCTTTGAGAGGTATTGTCTGACCATTCATTTCAAAAGACCCCATGGTACATGTTACGGAAGAAACTTTGATGTTTTTATTTTCATTCCGACTTTATTTTATTTATTTTGTTACATGACAAAATTATAGGGATAGGAAGGAGATTATTTTGGGATTGGGATGGTCACGGGGTAGGATGGAGTAAGAACTGGCAAAGATTTTAGGAACTTTATAGCAGAGTTCCGAAACCTTTCTTTCCAGAAAATAGCGCTAAATGCACTTTACACTATACCAATATATACATACTACATACATACATATTATTAAAAATTCTCATGTCTCAACAAACTTAGGGTAAGAAACAGCCCGGGTACAACCGGAGCTACTGGTGCCCATCGTGAGGAGAAAGAGGGAAGGATGGGTTTCCAGCCCAGTCCTCCACGCGGGAGATGCGAAGTAGCTTCGCCTGTTGGCGGACGATGGGGTCGCCACACGCGCACACACACACACACACACCAAGACTATACCAATAAGTTGTTTTGTTGAAACTTCATTTCTATAATAATGATCATTATGGCATCCGTGATTTTTTTTCATTCTATTTTATTTTCTTTATCAATAATTTAATGATGTTCTTTAATGTTTACCAAAGTAATTAAGTTCCCTTTTTATAATAAACTATCTAAAATATGCTAATTTCATTAATCACTTAATTTCATAATTTATTCTCTATATTATTATTAAGAATCTTTTAGTTTTTATTAAATATACAATTGATCATTTGATTTAAAATTTTGTAAATTTTTACATTATTATTATTATTATTATTATTATTATTATTATTTGCCATTTTTACTTCCCTTATGTAATAAATAAAGTGAATCCCGTTAATTCTACCTAAAAAACTTCCATACTTCCAACGTCATATTCAGATTAGAATATTGTGAATATATTAATGTCATATCAAAATATAAATCGGGCGCAGAAATATTGAACAATATCGTAAAACTCTGTCACTCTTATTCTTCTTCTGAATAAAGGTTTGGTTCTTGTTTTGAAATTGGAGTGTGTAAGATTTGTGAACTGTAGTTGCTCTACATAGTTTGGTATGAATATGAGGAGAGCGCTCGCAGAACCACACTTTCGACACATTCTCATCCCTTTTCTGTCCAACTCTGTAACGCGAGGGTTAATCGCTATTCTTAGTCTTTCATCTACTCAACCGGTAAACTCTGGAACAACCTTCCTCAACCCATCTTAAACCCTGTCTTTGACCTTCGATCTTTCAAATACGGAGTGTCGAGCCATCTCGAAAACTATACTTTCATTTCGGCTCTCTCCTCCTCCTCCTCCTCCTCCTGTAGGGTTGGGGGACATTTTTGCTGCGAGCGTTCGCCCTTAATTCCTCTTTCCTGCATTAAAAAAGTGCCTCCCAATTATATTTTATTTATGTTTCAGTAAAGTGGGATGAAATGAGGACCAAAATTAGGTCGCGATCCGATATCTTATTTTTGTATTTTTAAACAGAAATGAGTGTGAGCTTATTGACTTCTTGAACTCGAAGATTAATAAATATAACGTTTTTCTCTGCATTTCATTTCTGGCTGCTGCTGTTCTTCGTAAAGAGGTATCGTTTTATTAATTTAAAAAAAGTTTTTCCACTTATTAAATCGTATATACTAATTCGCACCCATATCAGTCTGTGTTTAAATAATATAATACATTTTTCAGAAGAGGGAATTTGACGAGGCTTATCCGGAAACCGTGAAAAGAAACGTTAAAAACGAGTGTAATAACGCGAAAAAACGGGATCCAAATTTGAGCGAAGAGAAGCGGAAGGCGGAAGAGATGAAGGAGAATGGCAATGTCTGTTTCAAGGCGAAAAGATTCCACGAGGCGATTGAGGCTTACTCGAAAGCCATTGCTTTGGACCCTCAATGCGCCACTTATTACCTTAACAGGTCTGTCGCCTACTTTCATATTTCAAATTTGAACAATAGTTTAAATGATGCTGCTAAATCAATCAAAATTAACCCTTTTTATGCGAAAGGATATCTGTATGTAGGCAAATACTGCATTGCTGTGAGCTCGACCGATTGTGCCTTGGTTTCTATTTTGTGCAGAAGAGTTAGATCCAAACAATGAGGTTATTAAAAGTGAAATCAGGAAGGCTGAAACCCTACGCCATTACGTTCATATGTTTATAGATATGTTTAATTTGGAAATCTCATGAAAAGTCCTTATTTGGATGCGATCCACAAAGTTACGTTAGTGCGAATTGAAGTTTATTGTAAGTTAATTGAAGAGTTATGTAGGCGTAATATGTTTCTTGAAGGTAAGGAGGCAGCACGTAACATATCAAGATGGGAAGTTGATGATCGCCAGGAATATACATTTTATTTGCTGGGAGTTTGCGCCTTTTACGAAGATGACGAAGATGCCTGTCATGATAACTTCAAAGAATGTTTGAACCTGACAGAAGAGTTTTACGATGCTAAAATGAGATGGGCAAATATGAAGGAAATTTACGCATTAAGGAAAAAAGGAGACGAAGAATTCGCCGTGGGTCATTTCGAAGGAGCGATTGAGTGTTATTTAAAAGGTCTCGAACTGATCAGGGTCGTTATTCCTATTGTTTCTTCAAAGTTCTTTTTCAAAATTGCTAATGCCAAGATAAAGCAAAACAAAAAACACGAAGCAGTTTCTCGTCTGAATTCAGCAATCGATGTAAGGAATGATTACCACGAAGCCTTCGCATTGAGAGGAGAATGTCACCTAAATGATGGTAATCGCAATGAGGCGGTGAAAGATTTCGAAAAGGCGTACGGCATCCTTCCCTGCAATCGGTATGAACAAATGTTAAAAAGAACACGACAAAATAAAAAACCACCTGAGCCAAATATACGTGAACAGTCACTGAATGGGGATGAAATTGATCGTAGAGAAATATCACTGGAAAAGTCCTTGGCCGATTATAAAAAAGAAAAGGGAAACAAATATTTTACGTGCAAAAAATATAATGATGCTATTAAAGCCTATTCTGAAGCCATAAGACTGGATTCATACCACCCAGTTTACTACTCAAACAGATCTGCTTGTTACATGATGCTAAAAAATTTCGAAGACGCTTTGGAGGATGCTAAATCGGCGTTGAAAATTGATCCTTCATTCGTGAAAGGATTGTTTCGTTTGGGCAAATGCCACATTGCTCTGGGACAACCCAAACAAGCAATTGAAGCCTTAGATAAAGCAAGCAAATTAAAGCCTAATGATGAAAGTTTGAAAACAGAGTTAGCTAGAGGTAAATCCCTTCAGGATGTCGTTAATAAAGGAAACTTGTGCTTGCTGAACAAAGATTATATCAACGCCGAATGCTACTTTTCATCTGCAGTGTCGCTGGGAGAAGCATGCGTGACACTTCATCTTAAAAACATTGATGCCTTGTGCATTTAGGAAAATTTGATGAAGCGCTTTCTCTTGCTCAATCAGCTCTTGAACTAAGTTCCAAGACTTCCGAAATTCATTATTTCATGGGATTATGTTTCTATCACAAAGGAGGAAGAGAGGAAACGCTCATGCACCTTGAGAAATCTCTCTCTTTAGATCCCAATGAAACCAAAGTTCCTGAAGCCATCGAAAGAGTTAAATGCGTTTATGGCTTAAAGGACCTCGGAAATGAAGCTTATTCCGAAAATAGACTCGAAGACGCTCTCTCAAACTATTGGGAAGGGCTTAGAAAAGACCCGAGCAACAAGGTGTTAAATGCAGCTTTTCATTTCAATATTGGCTTGGTACACATCAAAAGGGTTGAATGGAAGGAAGCTGTTCATTCTTTTACATCTGCCATTAACCTTAATAAAGAGTATGTCAATGCTTACTTAAAGAGGGCAGAATGCTATCTCAAATTAAATGAATTCGGGAAGGCAGTGAAGGATTATGAAGAAGTTAACAAAATTTCGCCTCGTCCACAACACAAGAAATTACTCGAGGAAGCGGAAGTAAAAGAGAGAAACGAGTGTGTGCATAGTTTAAGTGAAACAGAGTTAGAAATTGCTTTAGCCGAATGCAAGAAGGAGAAGGGTAATACACATTTCAAAGAGAAGAGATATGAAGAAGCCTCGAAGTGTTATTCTGAAGCGCTCTCCTTAAATCCTGAATGTCCTTCGTATTACGCCAATCGTTCCGCCTGTCACATAATGCAAAATAACTATTGGGATGCTTTAAATGATGCTAAGGAAGCAGTTAAGATAGATTCTAAATATGTGAAAGGATATATTCGTTTGGGGAAATGCCAAAATGCCCTTGGCAATACTGAAGAAGCGATTGCAGCCTTTGAGAAAGCGAGAGAACTGGATTCAAACAATGAAGAAGTTGTTCAAGGAGTTGTGAAGTCTTTAAAATTAAAAAAGTGTTTGCAAGAAGGGAATAACGCGTTCATAAAGAAACAGTTTATAAGGGCTGCTGAACAGTTCAAAATGGCTTCAAAAATTGCTTTTGCCAATGCTTCTCTTTTATTAAAGAACGCGGAGTGTCTCATTCGTGTTCAGCGCAAGAAGGAAGTGTCTGACCTCATTGAATCCGTTCCTCCAAAAATGAAAGAGACTCCTGAGGTGCTTTGCATTAAAGGAATGTATTCGTACCACCAAGACGACAAGGATGAGGCTCTAAAGCACTTAAATAAGGCTCTCGAACTTGATCCTTCGAACGATGAAACAAAAGAATTGATAAAACGGATTCGAATTATTTACGAAAAGAAAGAGAAAGGAAACGAATCATTTTCAAAAGATGACTTGTTAGACGCTCTTAACTACTTTCAAGAAGGACTGAAAGTGGATCCTGACAATCATCTTTTGCAGGCAAAATTTCACTTCAACATTGGAGAAGTTCAGATGAAGCGGGCGAACTTTACCGATGCCATACTTTCGTTTAGTAATGCGATTGTTCTGAAAGAGGATTACATCAAAGCGTTGGAAAGGCGCGCGCATTGCTACCAAAAGACTAATTAACTTGAGAAATCCATTAGAGATTATCAAAAGCTTTATGGTTTAACATCCTCCGAGGACCATTTGAAACTGCTGCAGGAAGCCCAAAGACAGCTGAACTGGGGCTCTTCGAAAGACTATTACAAAATTCTTCGTGTATCTCAGGATGCCTCCATGGCAGAAATAAGAAAATCGTACGTGAATTTAGCGCGACAGTTTCACCCTGATAGAATGAGTGCCGAAGCTGATAAGGTTGTTGGCGAAGAAAGGTTCAAAGAAATCAACGAAGCTTATTCAGTCCTGATTGACCCCCTAAAGAGGGAGCGTTACGACAGAGGGGAAAAGGAAGAGGCTGAAATATTCCCAGGGTTTTTTCATGGTTTTCACCCTTTCATGTTTAATCCCTTTTTCCTAAACTCCTTCATCCACCCCATATTTCGAGAACAACAACAACACTTCAACCCTTTCCGCTTTGGTTATGCGCATGAGTATGACTCTGACTGATTACTAATCGGTAAGTGATTCCGGAGTCCTATTTTGGCATGGACTGATGAAAATAATACTTGGAATACAAGTTTTAACAATGGAAACGCAAACATTGATCATATTTCTTTAAATTCCCCTTCCTCTATTTCCTTCCCGAGAGCAAATACTCGTTACATTCAAGTAAATATTTTTTTTATGATACATAAATCATTGCCGTCAAACGGAAAAGGGGGTATATAGCAAAGTACTAAAATTACTTTGCGGTTGTTTGAAAGTGCCTTGCGCAGTATTAGTCCTTACCTGAACACAAAACAGGAAACAAAATATTTGAAATATCTTTCACTTATAAATTTTAAGACTACACTTTATCTTTATAGGTAACAAACGCGAGTTCTTAATTCAGCTTTCTATTTAACAGTGCAGTATTTAGGCTTTTTTCAAGATTCCTTAGAGTTAGCTTTATTTGAAATGAAATGATGCTTCTGTATCAACAATAATTAATTAATCGTGTCACTGAATTTATGATTCTTTTTTTTGTGATGTTCTTTTTGCTTGTTGAAAGATGTTTTTTTTCAATTTTATTTACTTTAACATCGTAACAATTGATTATATTGAAACGTATATAAAGTTTTGAAATAATTTGGTTTATTAATTACCTTATTTATATTATCGCTGCATAAATTCTCTCAAAAGCTGGAAATGTTTGTAGACGGTTTTAGGTTGTAAAGTAAAAGTGATTCGCAAAACTTTCAAGACTGAAATACCTTAAAAAAAATTTAATGGTAATTAAGTTTATGTAAAATTTCGTTTACTTCAGGTTTTTTCTTCCAAGTGAAAGATTGTGTTCCTCTGTTAAGGCGGTCTGGTGTTGTTCACGAGTTTTCTTGTCCTCGCTGTGAGCGAGACACATATATAGGTTCTACCACCAGGCTGCTTTGGGTGAGAATCTGTTTCCATGAAGGAATCAGACATAGGACTAAAAACAGCTTTAACTAGGAAGAATTCACCGATACGGGATCATACCACTCATTGTCGCTGCAATATTAGTTTTACTGTTTTTAAAAGTTTAACCGCACATTCATCCTCTTTCGACCTTAGAATTTTAGTCCCTCTACATCAAAAAATTTCAACTCACACTCAATCATGATTTTTCAGCCGTTCCACTCCTCATAGCTTAGTTTACCAACCAATTGTTACAATTCTATTTTTTAATTGGTTAGCTTCCGCCCAAATTGTTAATTCCGACAAAGGTCAAGCTTTTCACTCCACCTTTGATATATATATATATATATATATATTTTTTTTTCCAGATTTACCGCCGATTCGTACCTAAAGAGGTGGTACATATCTCGGCGAGGCAGTGAGTGGGTGATGTTACTGTGCTGGGGGTGGTAGACCAGGGGAATGAGTAAGGGTCAGTCAATGGATAGTGGGTAGGAGGGATACGGTTTCAGATGCGATGGAGCAGATGGGAGTGAGTAGGGAAGAGGAGAACCGCTTCCGCTGAAAAGTGGGGGGCGTCGGCAAGTATGGATCGTAGGCATTTGGGACGGGTATGGGGTTTTCGGCCGAGAGAGGGAAACACCTGCGACGGAGAGTGGACAGCTTTGAGCATTCCACCAGGAGGTGTAAGACAGTGATAGGAGTATGGCAGGTAGGGCAAAGCGGGGCTGGCGAGTTCGCCATAAGGTGTCCGTGGGTGATGCGGGTGTGACCTATGCGGAGACGGGCTAGGATTACTTCTTTAAGTGGACTATTGTGGTTTTCGGGGGATCCATTAGTTGATGAAGGGGGATGGGTAAAGGTGTAGGCGCTAGGAGGTTGGAGTGTGAAGGGAGATCTGGAGTTCGCGAAATTGAAGGCTGGGTCGGGAGTATGGCTGGCTATCTACCGTTCACCAGGGAAGGAATCGGTCGGCCTGTCGAACCCCGCGGAGGTTGCGGGGTCGAGTCGGCCGAGCGAGACCGGAAGCATGGATCACGGCAGACAGAGGAACATCGTGGGCTGAGCGGGTCAGGAATACCTTGACGGGCTTCTATGGTCGGGCCAGGGGGGGGCACGTTAACCCCTATAAAGCGGCGCTACCCCGCCTGTCCGGGGTCTCACAGCGGACCCTAGGCGGTGACAGGGGGTACCAAAAAGACCGGGAGGGAGGGAGGGCGTACTCAGGGTAGTTGATACGGAGGGGGCCGGGGATGTTAGGGGGGTAGGTACGATGGGGGTGGAAGGAGGTGAACCAGAGTGGTCTCGTGGAGGGGTGGAGAAAATGGCACCAAGAGGCAAGGGCAGATCCATGAGACTCATGGGCGTGGGTGCGGCCGAGCTTCCCTCGGTCACACCGTGCAGCTGCGCCAGAGCCGCATCCACTGGATCCACTGGGCTGGGTCTCGTCGTACAGGGCGGGTCGTGGATTTCAGCCACTATTGTCAGAGTCTGTGGGGGTTGAACGGTGGGACTTCTGCGATTGGGAGAGATGGACATAGTGGGCGTGGTGGGCGGTGTAAGGGTCCGAGCCGTCGTCTTGGTCTTAAGGGAAGAGGGAGAGAGACGTTGGGAGGCCGGAGGGTCTGGTGACACGCTCCGGCGTCTCCGCCTCGACGGCTTGCTCCGGGCGGCAGGTTCGGGCGTGTACAGGGAGTACTGGGAAGGCAGGGTTTGAGGCGGCTGGGACCCGGGAGCCCTGGTCCCAGACTCCTGGGGGATTCGTGGCAGGTGAGGTGCGGGAAGAGGAACGGTGGGGGGACGGGATCGTCGGGTCCTGCGAGGATTTGCTATGTGGGGAACAGGAAGCAGTGGCTGAGGGGGGTTTCGGCGGCAGGCCAGGGCGGCGTGCCGAGATGATAGAGCCGAGAGCAGCGGCATAGGACACCCCCGGCCTCACCTCCCGACTCCGCACCCTGTCGCGTGCCTCACGGGGGCTAAGGAAGTCCGTCACCTGTAGGCCCCGGACCTCCTTCTCGAACCTGAAGAAAAGGCATTCTCGGGATGAAGAGGGGTGTGCGCCTCCACAGTTATAGCATTTGGGTGTGTTGGGGCACCTGTCAGGGTGAGCGAGTCGTCCACAGTGGACACATAATGGATGCGGCTGTCGACAAGCGGAGCTGACGTGTCCGAATTTATTGCATTTGAAGCAACGGGTCGGGTCTGGGACGTATGGGCGGATAGAAAACTCGCATGAGGCGCGGTCTCCCATACCCCATACAATACGGCCAGGGGGGATTAGTGTGTTAAAAGTAAGGAGCAGACGTGGAGTGGGGGAGGGGGTGCCTCCCTGTCGGGTTGTGAAACGATAGATCTTAGTAACTCCTTGGGATGCGAGGTCCTCCAGGAGCTCGTCCACTGCGACCGACAGTAGGCGGGTGGCGTAAATAGTGCCCTGACTCTGGTTCAGGCGAGGGTGTGGGGAAACGGACACCGAGCATCCAAGGACCTCAGGGATGGAGAGTAGGGCTTTCGTCTCTGCGGCTGAGCGTGATTTTACGAGGAGGGGAGCCATCCCTCTGTGGGCGTACGTCATAGCGGCTGGAGTTGCTGTGGGTTCGGATCGCCTGGAACGTCCGTTCAGAGTTGTTCGGGAGGGACCCAGATGTAGGCCGAATCACTAGGAATTTGTGGAGACTTGGAAGGGAGAGGGAGGCTGTAGAGTCGAAATGTACTGGGATATTCAACGGTCGGTAGGACGGTCGTGAATGCCGGCTCCCCCGTCCGCCGCGAGGCTCTCTCCGCGGGGAGGTGGGCTGACGGCGGGTGAGGGGGGCATATGGGGAGAGCAAGAAGCCGGGTTGTAGGGGCAAGTCCTCGGTGGAACTTGACTTGCCCGAAGGTGGCTGAAGTGGGCTGGGGCGAGACCCCTGCTCCAGAGAGTGTAGGTCCAAGGGCGTAGTCGAGGGACGGACTGGGGTCGGCAACGGAAAAGGAGAGTGCAAGCGTTCCGCTTCCACAGGGGGGTCAACCCCATTAGGTTGCGGTCTTCCAGTGGTAAAGGACTCGAGGGCCTGGTTGCCCACCACCCGAGTGTTGAGAGAAGGAGTAGTCGTAAGCCGGGGGTGAGAAGTGTCCATAGCAAAACAAAAAAGAACTTCATCCCCCGCGCGCATCCAGCCACCACCGACTCCAACAAGGGAAAGGCGAAGTGTGGGCACACTTGGTCCCACCGCCGATAGATGTCACGCAGGGGAGATACACCCGCACCCAGTCCCTGTGCCTGAAAGGCGGCCACTCTCATCCAACGCGCGGTGAAAAGTGGCAGGGACAGGGTTTGGGTTTGGTTGGAAAGCGACAGGGGTGCAGGGCAACCACCTCCCACATCCAAGGGCTAAGGAAAGGGTCAAAATCAAGGTCCAAAGAACAACGCCAAAAAAACAGGGAGAAACCAGAAAGAATGGGTTAAAGGAAAAAAAGAAAAAGAAGCAGGAGATCAGCCAAGTCCCCAAACGGGCCCAATGGTCCACGAGGGCAGAGAAAGCCCTTACACCGAAGAAAGGTGTATTCCCACATTCGCCACAGAGGGACGCGCCCAATAGCTCCGGACAAAGCAAAGGGATATATACTGTATATATAGGGTGAACCAAATGTAGGTGGACAGTAAATGATAACGTTTATTTTGAGAATACATATTTAATTTTTTTGTATACTATAATACAAAATAAAATTTAAATAAATTTAGTTATAATATTTAATATAATATAACACAAACACCATAGTTATAATGAACACCATAGTTATAATATAATATAACACAAACCGTATTCAACCTACTGTCCACCTACTTTTGGTTCACCGTGTATATACAGGGTGGGCGGAAAGTAGCTCCCTATTTTGGATTGGTAAAAAAATACGTATATTATTCATTTATTTCAGAAAAAATAATATGAAAAGGTAGGCATACATGGTAGGTTTTCTCTAAAATTCAATGTGGGCTCCAACTCTTTCCACCAGCTTCTGGAGCCGCCCAGGAATGGCGTCCACTGACTTTAGCAGGAACTCCGGCGGGATGGAGGACATGACTTCCCGAATTCGGTCCTCCAGTTCTTCCAATGTCCTCGGTTTGGTGCGGTAGACTTCTTCCTTTACCCACCCCCAAAGAAAGAAGTCGCACGGTTACTGCTGAAAAACGGCAGAATCGGTTCAGTGTAACGGTGTGGTGTGGTATGACCTCAGATCAGATTGTGGGCCCGTTCCTTCTGCGCAACACCATGAATGCTGAGCGGTACCTTGCTATGTTGCGAAACGAGGTCTGGCCGGTTGTCAGCACATGGGAGAACATCGACGATCTGATATTTATGCAAGATGGCGCCCCTCCGCACTTCGCTCTTGTTGTCCGTGAGTGGCTGGATGCCCACTTCCCTGGGCGTTGGATGGGTCGTCGTGGTCCACATCAATGGCCAGCCAGGAGCCCCGACTTGACACCGTGCGACTTCTTTCTTTGGGGGTGGGTAAAGGAAGAAGTCTACCGCACCAAACCGAGGACATTGGAAGAACTGGAGGACCGAATTCGGGAAGTCATGTCCTCCATCCCGCCGGAGTTCCTGCTAAAGTCAGTGGACGCCATTCCTGGGCGGCTCCAGAAGCTGGTGGAAAGAGTTGGAGCCCACATTGAATTTTAGAGAAAACCTACCATGTATGCCTACCTTTTCATATTATTTCTTCTGAAATAAATGGATAATATACGTATTTTTTTACCAATCCAAAATAGGGAGCTACTTTCCGCCCACCCTGTATATATATATATATATAATATATATATATATATATATATATATATTTTATTGGGGTTGTTTTAACCTCTTCGCAACATTTAAGGTCATATGACGGAGGGGACCAACAGCTTTACGTGGGATTCGAACCACGGGTCGCTACATAATGTGGGCGCGGAGAACGGTGTCCCAATTCTGCTTTCTGCTTTTTGAAAGCAGAATTTTGCCTACGATTGTTCATTTTAACTTTGTTTGGTACAGGTATATATATAGATGATATTTTATGCCTTTGGCCTAATAATCTGGATGTTGACTTATTTCTTGGTAGGCTCAACAATTTAGTCCCATCTATTAAGTACAAGGTTGAAAAAGAAAATGATGGAAGCTTATCTTTTCTGGATCTAAAAATTCGGAGATGCTCTAATCAGTTCAAATTTGAAGTTTATCGTAAGCCTACTAATAATAACTTATGTGCATTTTTATTCTGACCATCATCCCTCGATTAAATCTTCTATTTTCTCTTATGTTTCTTAGAGCATTGAGAATTGTCAGTCCTGAATTTTTAGATTCCGAGTTATGCAATATCATGAATATTGGTACTAAATTATGTTATCCTATTTCATTTTTAGATAACTGCTTTAAGCAAGGAAGATATACTTTATCTTCCTATAAGTTCTGAGTGAAATCCTCTTAATATAAAACCTAATAACTATAAAAAGGATAAGCCTATTCCTTCAGGTATATAGTGACTGCCTATATTAGTTACATCAAATCAACTCATTGTGTAACTCCATCGTACCACGGCCCTACATCGGAAAACATCGTCGCGCCCTACATCGAAACAGAAGCGAGGCCCAACAAAATAATAAGGTAAGGCAATTCCTTTCTTTACCATTAGGCAGCGCAAATACCGAAGGCAAATAAACATTGAGGTCCTTTGAAGACCTACATTACATAACTCTCTAACGAAAAAACGTAGGGCTTTTGTCGTTAACTCTCCAATGTAATCTGCTGGAAATTTCCAACAGATGAGGGTAACAGGCAATCAACCCATAGCCCTATATAGTTTTTTCATAATCTATTTAAATGCTTTTCTTATTAAACGTCTTTATTTATTGAGTTTTAATTTTATCCCTGTAATAAATAATGAATTAATATTTTAGCTATAATGGGCTAATAAGCGAAAAATCTCGAAATTGTTCTTGCAATATAGATATATATATCCGAGCAAAAACCTAACAAAGCTTAAAAACGACAATAGATTAACGTACTGTACTTAATATAAATTAACTTTAATGCAATTTTTGCCCATCATAACCATGCAAAAATTAAAAATAAAGCTAAAAACTACCTGAAGTTCTGAACTACTTGCAATAGCTTAGTAAAGAAAAATTATTGTAAAACTAATTTGCGTAGGACGTAATTATAGATGGGGCATATTTATGATTGTGAATTAACACACGAAATCGGAAAGCGCTAATAACAAACTGCTATAGTTAAACAATTGCTGTTTTCGGGCTATATACTAGTAAAGTTTCATAATGAAGACCATATTTATTATTATTGTTTCCGTAGGAGTCAAAACGTCTGTTTGGTTAAAGTTGCCAACAAATGGATACCCCAACAAATATTATTAAAAATCTTATACTAGTGGTAATACTCGTAGAGGGCAAACTAAGTTATTAGAATTTCTTAAAAATTTTAGGATCAATCCCAGAATAGGCACCTGAAATCATTTTTAGGTGCTTAATCTGGGATTGAGGCAAAACACAGGTGCTTAATCTGGGATTGAGGAGAAAAAAATATAAACAGTTTTTAGAGATATAATTTCATTGTTCTTATCGATATTTGAAAAAATCAACCCTAACCTAACCTAACCTAACCTAACCTTTTGCTATATCTTCTGCTTTTTTGGTTAGTTTTGCTATTCTTACCAGCTTCAGATGGATTCAGAAACATTCGGGCTCATATTGCAGGAATTTATAATATCTAAAATTTTTCTTTATTCATTAAACCACTTTAAACCTTTTATAACTTTGCCTTTATTACATTTGTAATAAACTTTGTATAAACAATAAATTTTGTAATCATCAGGTTTTTTTTTATTTAATTCCTTGCAAGGTGCCTATTCTGGGATTGAGGTTGAACGCAGGTGCTTCATCTGGGATTGAGGTACATCAGGTGCCTATTCTGGGATTGACCGAAATTTTATTCGCTGAATGCATGCTTGAATATAATAAAAAAGTACCATTGAAAATAGGAATATATTTGATCAAGCGCTGCCTTTAGTAATTGCCGTCTCATGGGCGCAATTGTTGCTAATTTATTTTTGGTAGGTAGTAATAAAGGTATAATATACTCAGTGATGGGCATCGATACATGAAAATCGCTAAAGCGATACCGATACATGAAGAACGTCTTAGGCGATACCGATACGCCGATACTTTCTAGATGTCTTAAGCGATACCGATACATGCATCGCTGGTACATTTTTATAATTATTCATTTAATATGTAGGTATTAGATATTGTTTATACTAGTAATTTGTACGCACTGTAAGTAAAATCAACGACATTTTAATGGGTTTTATAGATGTAAATAAAATTGCTTTATTTAATGAAACTGTTTTAATTTTGTAGGATACATGAATGACTGAAAATATTACACTAACAATTAAAAGTAATTACCGTTACCCTTCAAACATACCAGCTGGCTAAACATCTGGTCAGACAGTCTATTCCTTTTTGGAGCGTGAATGTGACCAGCCAAACTAAACAACCGTTCTACAGGAGCAGAGGATGGTAGTGGTGTGTTATACTTCAGGAAGACCCGTAGAATTCCTGGGTACTGCCTCAGAGATTGGAGAGAATGACTTCCGTCTCAGTGGAATCTTGGGTTGCAGACACATTAGTGGAAGCAGACTCATAACAGAAGAAATCATCTGCTCTTAACAGCATTAACCAACATTTCTTGAACCCTCTTTTTGACAATGTTAGTATTAAATTTGCCGATTTGCGTGGCCAATAGTGTTGCAACACCAATGAGCGTTTCTATATTATATGAGCGTTTCTATATTATGGTTAATTAATCTCAATAACAAGTACAAACGTGTTTAAACGTTGCGCCGTACTGTGTGACGTGACCAGTACTGTCATTAAATAAATATTTATTATTATTATTATTTATGTATATTCATAAATATAACTCAGTAGTGTCATATTATAACACCTATTTAAATACTTACAAATTCTTATTAATGCATCGATGTATCGATTTTTTTTCGATACTTTTAAGAAAATTGACCTTAGCGATACCGATAAATCGATACTTTTGTCAAGTAGCTAAAGCGATACCGATACCGATACAAAAGTATCGATCAATACGTATCGACGATACATGTATCTAGATACTGCCAATCATTGAATATCGTCATATGTCGCACATCGAAATATAAAATTTTCTATTTTACATTTTGCTCCTCACGAATATTGGCACTGTAGCTCAAATAAAATTTTAACTTTACAAATTTTTTTTTGTACAAGAAAAATCAGAGGTCCGTGTCTTAGTAATTTAGATTATTGGGAAGTGGGCCGGATTGAAAGCATTCGTGGCCGGGGGTTGCCCATGCCCGCTTTAGATGCTGCGAAGGCTGAACGTCACTATAATGACATTAACGTGGATTATTCTTACCGCGTTGACACATATCTCATACTCACGCACACATGCTACCTATTGCCCTTCACAAGGACCAAGAGTGTCGGGGCAGGAGTCGGTCAGTGGCCGTGGCAAGTATCATGTGTGCTACACGAAAGTTTGTGTTCTGTGTCGACAATAATGATTTAATGTCTGCTGGTAACGTTGACCAGATATTACTACGATACATTTAATATCAAGAGTAATACGTGACCAGATACTCAATGTAGAATAGAAAAATGAGTAGGTGCAAAGATTTAAAGGGCAAAATTAGGGGCACTTTCATGGAAGTTGGCACCGTTCTTTTGTTACATGAAGATCCAGCCAAAACTTCTGGTAAAAATAGGAGTAAACGTAAATTGAAAAGGCAAAATACAGGTATGCCAAGACCTTCAAGCTGAATGAAATTTGGTTAAGCAAGTTCTGCTCGAAAACCCTGAACGCGAAGGTGCATACCCGTTTCGGCTTTATGGCCTTAAATTTATCCACTTAAAAAAGTGGTTAAGTATAAAGTAACAATGAGTTGGCATCAGTGGATTCGCTAAAAAGTTGAGCAGAATGCTCTTCAGTGACCAACTTCATTTAATGCAAATCTAAAATGGTATATATTTCAGTAACGGTTCTCTTCACGACAGCAAAGTCGAAAATTTTCTAAATTCAAAGACTTGAAGGCACGGCTCAAAAAAAAACCATCCACATCACAACATAGTGCGTAGTAATACCCAGATATATTTAAAATCAACTTCAAGGGTAAATGTACACTGTAATCCTCCAAGCAATCTGAAATCTAAATCGGTGCATCCAAAATAAAACAAATTTAAAGCTTCAAACTAACAACCGAGATCGTAAAAGCTGCATCGTAATTCGGACGTCTTCCCATTTGATCGACAGATACTCTATGGACACAATCAAACCTAATCTAACCAAAAGTAACACGTCGATTGACATTAGTCCCCATATTTCACGTCTTCCTTCAGCAGGAAGACTAACTACAAAATAGTGGTAACGAAATACTCTAAATTTTCCCTGCTTTTCCACGACAAAACCAAATATTATTTTGCAATATTATTATTTTATTATACTGTATTACTGTTACGCGAAAGTACAGTCGATTCAAAAAATGGTGCCGCCAAACTCCTCATTAGGGCGGCTCGTTTTTACACTTTTTTCGATATTTCATTGGGGGTAGTGCGGAAAAGTTGCGATTTGGAGAGAAAATAAAGTGTGTAAAATTTTTTTGATCACGTCAATACCTTCCGGTGGCAGCGAGTCCTTAAAAATCGAAAAATAGGCCTAAAAAAAAAACAAAAATACGATATTTGAAAAAAATATTCATAATTATATTTGAGTATTTTTGAACAGGGTAGATTGGAAAATGGTTTTAAAGACTTACAAAATAAACAATAAAAATTTCAGCACAATCTGTTAATAACTTCCGGTGGCGTTTTAGCCGTTAAAATATCCAAAATATTGATTTAAAGCAAGTTTTAACAAGATGTTATACAAATGTTAATTCCGGTATATTTCTGTGCAAACAACCCTGAGAACACTATTATAGGCTTGAATAAATTAATAGCAGTCATTGAACAATGAACATTATATGAACATTATATAAAAATTATATAAAATTATATAAAATTTGTGTGTTTTTAGGCCTATTTTTCGATTTTTAAGGACTCGCCGCCACCGGAAGGTATTGACGTAGATCAAAAAAAATTTACACACTTTATTTTCTCTCCAAATCGCAACCTTTCCGCACTACCCCCAATCAAATATCGAAAAAAGTGTAAAAACGAGCCGCCCTACTCCTCATCCTTTCATACATTCACTAATACAGATTAAAAGGCTAATTGAATGCTACGAATTAAAATAATTTTAATTCTTATCACTTACAATATTGTATCACATTTTTTTTTACTAAATATAGTGGATATAAATTAAAAAATTAACTCTTATAAGAAAATGGGAAATCCAATTTAAATTCCTTCAACTATAATGGGAAAAAGGCAAATACTTGTAACGTGATAAAAATAGGATTACTGCAACTAAGCCAATTTATTCATACTTAATAATAAACAAAAATAATGCAAACAATCGAACAATAAGTAGTATTACAAAAAAAATAGAAAAAAGTTTTCTCCTTTATTTTTAAAAAGGGAACTTTTATAACATGAAAGGAAAAGTTACGCGAAAGATTCCTCGGATTCGGTCGAATAATACGAGTCATCATAGTCGTCGTAATCGTCGTAGTCGGAGTCATCATCGTCGTCGTCCAACTGGTTATAATATTCGTCCTCGGTGAAAAAATTCGACAAATGCGGGTGTCGATTCAGGAACTGCGTAAGGAGGAGCAGTTTGAACAAATCATTCTCGTCGAGGTCATCTTCAAAGTCGTCGTAGTCGTCGGTGGTGTCGTACTTGTGCCTCTTTCGAGGATCCTTGAGGACGCTGTATGCCTCTGATACGTCCTTGAAGAGCCTCTCGTGAATCTGTTTATCCTTTTTGCCCTCGTGCTTGTCGGGGTGATGGAGGAGAGCGAGTTTCTTGTAGGCATTCTTGATTTCTTCAGGATTCGCCGACGGAGGCACATTCAGGGTCTGGTAATAGTTCTTCCTCGTCCTGTTCTTGTGCAGGTTCCGTGCTTCACTTAAGAGTTTCTTGTTGGCTTCGGTCGGAGAAATCCTGACGGCCTCTTTGAGGTCCTGAATGGCCTTCCAGTGTTCGTTCTTCTCCTGATATAGCGTGGCCCTCTTTAGATACGCCCTCACGTAATTCCTTTTGATTTCGATCGCCGTCGTCAGGGAGTGAATCGCTTCGTCCATTTCATCCAGTTGAATCCTCACTGAAGCGATGTTGTAGTGAAGCTTCGCCATCACCACTTTGTTCTTGGGGTCAATCTGAAGTCCCGCCGAATACAACTTTAGGGCATCCCTGCACTTCTTTTGCTTGGCCGCTTCGTTTCCTTTTTCTTTCGTGTCGTACAATTCGCGCGCAGTCTCCATCAGCGCCTTCGTTTTCGCGTGGTTTTTGGAGATCTTGAACGCTTCTTCAAACTGCTTGAACGCCTCTTCCTTCTCGTCCTGGTAGTAGGCAACCATACCCAGGATACAATGGGCATCCGCGTCCTCCACGTTCTGCTCCAGCAGGTTCCTCGCGATGCCCTTCGCCTTCACTATTTTGTCACACAAAACAAGGTACTCCGCCCTCAGAAGTAGCAAAGAGGAACTCGCAGTGGCGATGCTACACGCAGAGTCGTAAAGGGAGGCTGCCAAAGCATAATTTTTACAACTGGCTGCTGTTTTGCCGTCTTTAAGATACTCCTGAAGTTTGTTCACTCTTGAAATTTCGACCTCAACCTCCTCGCTATTCTCACCCTCTAATTCCTTGGTGTTATTCAAAGCTTTGAGAGCCGCTTTAGTATTCCCTAAAGCTGAATTACATTTTCCTATCCTTAAGTAACCTTTGCTGAAGGAACTATCTACTTTGACGGACTTCTGAGCCATGCTCAGGGCTTCAGAATATAAGCCAAGCATCATGTACGAAGCGGATGCATTGGAGTAAAAGAAAGCGTTTTCTGGCCACAGTTCGATGGCTTCCAGGTACATCTGAAGGGCAGCGTAGAACTTGCCCGTTTTATAATAAGCGTTTCCTTCGGACTTCTTGCTCTCGGCGAGCTTCTCCATTTCGTCGCCTTCCTTCTTATCCGAATTGTTTCTCTCAGTAAATGACTTATTAGATTTGAACGTTGATTCATCTATGTTTTCCGGATTTTTCGACGACAATTTAGCCAGTTTTTCCACTCTCTGGAATTGAAAAGAAAGATCACACAATAACGGGAAAGGAAATCAAATTTACCCTGTTCAATTTAAATACATGTATGGAAAAACTATACGCGCTTACAACATGGTATCGTATGTGATACCTTTATTTCATAATTAAATATAAATTATTAATTAATTGAATTAAATATCTATACAAAATTGGCTCGGGATTGGCGACCTAGCCTAATGGGAATGAAATGATTGCCATACATACATGGAAACCGTATGTAGGCGTCGGGTCTGCATAATCACGAGAAACATTCATTTATATCACGTGAAACAAATTTTCCATTTGCTAACCCATGCAAAATACAAGAGAGAAAGAGTCAACAACCTTTGCCAAATCAGCAATTTATACTGAAATATGAAGATATATTAAAGGAATAGCCTCAGGGCTGTTTATGTTACAGCGAACGCTTTAAACAGGGAGAATGTGTTTTTGTCTCCCCTAAAGTTCTGAGTGAATTCCTTATAATAAAATTAATACAAAAAATAGGATAGGCCTATCCCCAGAAGTGTCTATATTGTGACAGCCCATATTTATTACAAGACGTTAACTCATTGCGTAACTCCATCGTGGCGGCCCTACACCGAAAAAGATCGTAACGCCCTGCATCGAAGCAAACTAAGATCCATCAAAATTAAGGTGAGGCAATTTCATTTTCATTCTAGGGCGTCTAAAATTCCGACGCTAAAATTACCGTAATCAATTAAATATAAAAAGGTCCTTTAAAGACCTACATATTCATAACTCTCTAACGAAAAAGCATAGGGCCTTTGTCGGTAACCCTCCACTGAAGTCTGCTGGAAATTTCCAACGGATGAGGACACAGGCAATCAACCCATAGCCCTATATAGTTTTTTCAAATGGTGGCCCGTTTATGGAGAACTAACCCCTCTAAAATTTACACTGACACGCAGTGGCTAGGCTAGGCTTAGCTCATTAGGCCTAACCACAATTTCAACCGTAACCCCACTATAGTTTTTTCATATAGTGGCCTATGCAACTGGGAACCGATCCCTTTACCTTTACACTAACCAAAAACAAAGGCTTGTTCATTTAACAAGCATAACTCAATTAAAGTCCTATAAAAATAGGCCCACAACATTAAGCCTACTTAATAGGTCCTACTCTTCAAACTCAAAACAAAGCCTTGTTAATTTAACAGGCTTAACTCATTTAAGGTCCTATCAAATAATAGGCCTATTTAGTAGGCCCACCTAACTTTACATTACATAATAGGCCTTACTCTTTACACTCAAGGCCTATCCTAACTAAAAACACTAAATTTATAATTGAACCTGTGGTGTAGGTTATAAAATTTATTTCAGCAATTTAACTTACTCATAAGAACTGTAACATCACAAAGACCTAAAGCAATTGCACAAATTCAAACCTACACCCACCTAACACCTATTCGTGACCCTATTCCAACCTATTCCAAATCCTATTTGACATATAGGCATACCAAGTCCTATTTGACATATAGGTCCAACCTATTCCAAATCCTATTTGACATATAGGCCCAAACTATTCCAAATCCTATTTGACATATAGGCATACCAAGTCCTATGACATATAGGCCCAACCTATTACCTATTCGAAGTCCTATTTGACATAGGCACACCAAGTCCTATTTGACATATAGGCCCAACCTATTCCAATTCCTATTTGACATATAGGCCCAACCTATTCCAAATCCTATTTGACATATAGGCACACCAAGTCCTATTTGACATATAGGCCCAACCTATTACCTATTCGAAGTCCTATTTGACATATAGGCCCAACCTATTCCAAGTCCTATTTGACATATAGGCCCAACCTATTCCAAGTCCTATTTGACATATAGGCCCAACCTATTCCAAGTCCTATTTGACATATAGGCCCAACCTATTCCAAGTCCTATTTGACATATAGGCCCAACCTATTCTAAGTCCTATTTGACATATAGGCATAAAACAGACAAGGCTTGATATAAGGGTCTCAAATGCAACGTTTGAGGATCTTTACTCAGCCAAATTGATTAACCTAACCCAAAACCCAAAAATAAAACCCTATAACAAAATACACATTTACACACATACGTACGGTACAGTATATAAATATATACATACGACTTCAAACATCCAATTCTTCTTTTAAAGGAAGAATCACAACAGATTTCATCGACAGACACATACATTCCTTGCAAACAGATTGGATTCCTTCAAAACCCCAAACCTTCCAGACCTACCTGTAGGATACTATCATACACAACATTTACTCATTCATAACTACGGGTATTGACTTCATTGGAGTGGTGAATCCAAGTTTTGAAGACCAAATGGAAACGGAGGAATGCGACACACACACACACTACTCTTTCCATGTCTCTCAAACACAACCTGTCTAAACATAACCAAGGATCGGAGAGTAAAAGCTTTTATTGCTGCGCTCTGATTCAGTGCACATAATTTTGTGCCAAAATTTATATGGTTAGACAGTAACAGGTACAAACAAACTACTCTACTCAAGGGTTTAATGGCTTTGGCCATAGCCCAAACTATTCAAAGGGCTGATGGCCTACCTTGGCCATAGCCCAACAATTCATCAAACGGCTGATGGCCTACCCTTGGCCATAGCCCAACAATTCATCAAACGGCTGATGGCCTACCCTTGGCCATAGCCCAACAAATTCATGAAACGGCTGATGGCCTACCCTTGGCCATAGCCCAACAAATTCATCAAACGGCTGATGGCCTACCCTTGGCCATAGCCCAACAAATTCATCAAACGGCTGATGGCCTACCCTTGGCCATAGCCCAACAAATTCATCAAACGGCTGATGGCCTACCCTTGGCCATAGGCCAACAAATTCATCAAACGGCTGATGGCCTACCTTGGCCATAGCCCAACAAATCATCAAACGGCTGATGGCCTACCCTTGGCCATAGCCCAACAAATTCATCAAACGGCTGATGGCCTACCCTTGGCCATAGCCCAACACTCATCAAAGGGCTGATGGCCTACCTTGGCCATAGCCCAACAAATTCATCAAAGGGCTGATGGCCTACCTTGGCCATAGCCCAACAAATCATCAAACGGCTGATGGCCTACCTTGGCCATAGCCCAACAATTCATCAAACGGCTGATGGCCTACCCTTGGCCATAGCCCAACAAATTCATGAAACGGCTGATGGCCTACCCTTGGCCATAGCCCAACAAATTCATCAAACGGCTGATGGCCTACCCTTGGCCATAGCCCAACAAATTCATCAAACGGCTGATGGCCTACCCTTGGCCATAGCCCAACAAATTCATCAAACGGCTGATGGCCTACCCTTGGCCATAGGCCAACAAATTCATCAAACGGCTGATGGCCTACCTTGGCCATAGCCCAACAAATCATCAAACGGCTGATGGCCTACCCTTGGCCATAGCCCAACAAATTCATCAAACGGCTGATGGCCTACCCTTGGCCATAGCCCAACACTCATCAAAGGGCTGATGGCCTACCTTGGCCATAGCCCAACAAATTCATCAAAGGGCTGATGGCCTACCTTGGCCATAGCCCAACAAATCATCAAACGGCTGATGGCCTACCTTGGCCATAGCCCAACATATTCATCAAGGGGCTGATGGCCTCACTTGGCCATAGCCCAACCTATTCAACAAGGGTCTTGTGGCCTCCCTTGGCCACAGACCAAACTATTACAAGGGTCTTGTGGCCTCCCCTTGGCCACAGCCCAAACTATTACAAGGGTCTTGTGGCCTACCTTGGCCACAACCCAAACTATAACAAGGGTCTTGTGGCCTCCCTTGGCCACATACCAAACTATTACAAGGGTTTTATGGCCTCCCATGGCCAGAGACCAAACAACACAAAAACAGTACAGGATTCAAAGCCCCAAGCCCTCCAGATCTACCTGTGGAGGAGTAACATTTACTCCACTAAAACTACGGGTATTGACTAGTCTGAAGTGGTAGGAGGTTTGAATACAGTACAAACTCTTTCTAATTCTCCAAAATTAAATGAACAAATAACAAAAGACAACAATGGGAACATTGCACCAAACAATTACACAAAAACACTTTGAATGCCTTTGGGTCTTAAAACAGAAGACTTTCTCTCACAAGTGTATAAAGAAGTTGATATAACAGACATTTACTTATGGACAGACAGTCAAATTTGTCTAACATGGGTGACCAACACAGATACAACTTCTTGCAAAAACATATTTGTGAAAAACAAACTAACAGAAATCAAACTGAAAACAGCAACTGGTGAAACCACCAGAGATATCACATTACTATATCCTTTGGAGTTTGGGGCTAAATTAGAACCATTACCCCAAAGGATGGATCAGGATACTATTGGGGGAGAATCTCTCAATGTACCTGATGTAACTCAGATTAAACCAGACAGGCCTCAAAGAAAGACTGCTTTGAAAGCCAGAAAACTTTTACAAGAAAAAATTAAGACTGGTAACTTATAAACCTTACACAAATTGAGCAAAGTTAAAATGCTTAATAACTTTACTTTAATTCCATAAATTTCCTATACCTAAAGGGAGTCAAACTGATTGACATAACTTTAACTAAACTTGAGAAGTTGGCCTCTTGAACTTTTATATTTAAATACGTCTTGAGTAACCTCTCTCTTCCTAAATTCCTATTTCATTCTTTTCAATCCATTTCACATGGTTTAAAACACAGTTTATCAAAAAATTTGATCTATAACATACAAATTTTTCTCCGGTCCCCCCCCCCCCCCAGTATATGGAAAAACTATACGCGCTTACAACATGGTATCGTATGTGATACCTTTATTTCATAATTAAATATAAATTATTAATTAATTGAATTAAATATCTATACAAAATTGGCTCGGGATTGGCGACCTAGCCTAATGGGAATGAAATGATTGCCATACATACATGGAAACCGTATGTAGGCGTCGGGTCTGCATAATCACGAGAAACATTCATTTATATCACGTGAAACAAATTTTCCATTTGCTAACCCATGCAAAATACAAGAGAGAAAGAGTCAACAACCTTTGCCAAATCAGCAATTTATACTGAAATATGAAGATATATTAAAGGAATAGCCTCAGGGCTGTTTATGTTACAGCGAACGCTTTAAACAGGGAGAATGTGTTTTTGTCTCCCCTAAAGTTCTGAGTGAATTCCTTATAATAAAATTAATACAAAAAATAGGATAGGCCTATCCCCAGAAGTGTCTATATTGTGACAGCCCATATTTATTACAAGACGTTAACTCATTGCGTAACTCCATCGTGGCGGCCCTACACCGAAAAAGATCGTAACGCCCTGCATCGAAGCAAACTAAGATCCATCAAAATTAAGGTGAGGCAATTTCATTTTCATTCTAGGGCGTCTAAAATTCCGACGCTAAAATTACCGTAATCAATTAAATATAAAAAGGTCCTTTAAAGACCTACATATTCATAACTCTCTAACGAAAAAGCATAGGGCCTTTGTCGGTAACCCTCCACTGAAGTCTGCTGGAAATTTCCAACGGATGAGGGCACAGGCAATCAACCCATAGCCCTATATAGTTTTTTCATAACATGAATCTTAAGAATAAACTGAGGTGATAGACAATCCGCGTATGCAATCAATCAATCAATCCAATAATATTACAAAAATAATTAGTGTGGAAATTCTTTTTCATATCATCAAGACATTACGGTTAAATATAATGGTCTGGGTCTGGGTCCCTGGAGTCGTCTTAGGTCACGCGCCTACTCATCACAAGTCCATATGACAAACATCAGATATACATTATTGTATTTAGAGAATTACATCTAAGCGCATGCGAAATGTAATACGAACTGTACACATGTCACTCAAGGCAATAACATTATGTAAAAGTTCTTATCCAATGCAAGACCGGCGGATTCATGACCTAGTCGGAGGGTGAGGGAGTGAGAAGTTGCTGACCAAACAAGGCTGCAATATTCCGCGATTGAAAATAAAGATCTTCACTCGAAACGACGAATAAACAAAGTTAATTTATTCTCAAGAAAGATATGGAAAAACTATACGCGCTTACAACATGGTATCGTATGTGATACCTTTATTTCATAATTAAATATAAATTATTAATTAATTGAATTAAATATCTATACAAAATTGGCTCGGGATTGGCGACCTAGCCTAATGGGAATGAAATGATTGCCATACATACATAGAAACCGTATGTAGGCGTCGGGTCTGCATAACCACGAGAAACCTTCATTTATTTCACGTGAACCAAATTTTCCATTTGCTAACCCATGCAAAATACAAGAGAGAGTCAACAACCTTTGTCAAATCAGCAATTTATACTGAAATATGAAGATATATTAAAGGAGTAGCCTCAGGGCTGTTTATGTTACAGCAAACGCTTTAAACAGGGAGGATGTGTTTTTGTCTTCCCTCAAGTTCTGAGTGAATTCCTTATAATAAACTTAATAAATATAAAGAAAAAGGGTAGGCCTACACCCTAAAGTGTTTATATTGTGACTGCCTATATTTATTAAAAGAAGTTAATTCGTCGTGTAACTCCATCGTGGCGGCCCTACACCGAAAATGATCGTAACGCCCTACATCGAAACAAACTAAGACCCAGCAAAAAAATAAGGTGAGGCAATTTCATTTTCATTCTAACATATAGGCTTCTAAAATCCCGATGCTAAAATTACCGTAATCAATTAAATATAAAAAGGTCCTTTAAAGACCTACATATTCATAACTCTCTAACGAAAAAGCATAGGGCTTTTGTCGGTAACCCTCCACTGAAGTCTGCTGGAAATTTCCAACGGATGAGGGCACAGGCAATCAACCCATAGCCCTATATAGTTTTTTCACAAAAGAAATAGTGTGCTACCTGCTTCTCCAACAGTGAACCTCCAAGAATAATGTAGAGAGGCTCGTTGAAGCAGTCCTTCTTCAGTTGACTCTTATAAAAATTGGTGGCGGCTTCTAAGGACTTGAAGGAAGGTTGTTTTCTGCGGGAGGAACAGAAAGTCACAGTAATAACGAAGTTTGATGCCGTATTCAAATGAAAATTTAAATTTACTGATCACTAAAAGGTGGCAATGAACTCACCTCAGCGATGGGATGAGTTCATGCATTCTAAGAGGGGGTTTCAAATAATTGAAATCATTGTCTTGGAGTTTAATCAACTGCTCCCTGCGGGTAAGAGAATGGATTCCTTACTGAAGTAGCGGGTTAAGGGGCCTACAAACGATCAACTCATTTACAAATATATCAGATTAGATACACTTATAAAATAAAGACTTTTATATATAGATTGTAGACTCAAGGTTAAGAGAAACAGTGAAAATCAAACTAAAGGCGGGAAGAAAAAAAGCAAAATCTAGTCACACAGAAATGATTCTAACTATAAAGTATAACAAACACCCGTACAATACTTCCATATAAAAATAATATGTGGCTGAATAACAAGAACCAATAAATAAGTGCAAACATAGTTTATCAGCCCTGGTGGATTTTTTCTGTTGCCTAAGTCTATAAAACTAATTTTTTAATCTAAATGAACAAAGCCTATGGCTAAAACTGAAATAGCACTATAAAACAAAAGCATTTCATGTCGCAACAAGTTTGGTATAAAGAGAAGAACTTATGGTGAAAATCAAGGAGAAAGCTTATCTTCAGATACAAATAAAGCGATTCACTGACCTATAATTGGAAAATCCTTTCAGAGAGCAAACAGAAACATAAAAATAATTTATTGGTCTTCACTGAGACTCAAAACAATTCTTATTAACAGCGGAGATTATACAAAGTAAGTACTGTATAAGTCCTTATGTATATTTTTCAAGGCACATTTAGGGACTATTAGGGACGGGTCCAATATGAATTATAATGTGTACTTACCACATTCCTTCGGCAAACTGCAAAGGAAAAGGAAATCGCATGTTAAACAGAACATATTCAAAATACCGAACACAATTGTATATATTTAAATAATTCATTATGGTACAGAGTTATTGTACAAGTCGCAAAATGTACGCCTTCATTCAATGGCAATACGCCAAATATTATGTGGTTAAGCATATACTTAAAACATATGAAGTTACATTCATACATTAACAAAATCTTGTTTCTCAATGGATTGGGGTGAGAAGGCAGATACAGCTCGGATGAGAAAGACAGAAGGTAGTGAAGAAGGGAAAATGTAGGGACTAAAGCGCACACGTCCGTTCACACAAGCATCATGGTAGACCAGTACCTCCCAACCTGAGTAAATTCCATATCAAAGTGGCCCTTCATATACCGTGCGTGGTAGTGCTTCCAGGTTTCATCAACAAAAAAAAAAGGCTCTCTCTCTACTTACATACTTCAAACAAACCTCTCCCATTCCAACCTCCTCGTTACCACTTTTCGTTGCATCACCCAGATTAAGTCCAAGTCTTACTCACGCAATCACGAAGGCGAGTGTAGACACCAATCGACCAAGGAAAGACCCGGAGGGTACGTCAGGCAGGAGACGGGGAATCATCGACCCTGCGAGCAGTCCAGCATGCTCTCAAACACACACACACACTTCTCTCACTACATATAATGTACATGTATCATACACACTACAATTACCCATTACATTTACTTTATAAAAAGCATCAGTAGTCAGAAGCCAAACCTTTTACTGCCTTGCTCACAATTCTTTGAAAACTTGAATTTCAACGGAACTACAACTAATTCTATTTCAATCCCAGCATTGATAGTATTAAGTTATGGTTCTTTTTAAGTTCTTTGCAAACTTAGATTTGGATGGCATTAAAGAAATGGACAATTGGTAGGAATACGCAGCATCATACTCATTAAAAAATGAAGTTATGGTTTATGACAAAACTAAACTTTATAAGAGTAAAACAAGAGAATGATTCTCCAATACAAATGCTTATAAAAAAGGCTACCAGACGTTAATTAGATCTGTGACCAATATTTTGGCATGCCAAAGCATTCTAGATCCCTTTTAACTTGAAATAAACAAACACACTGCCCAAAGTATGAATGAGGTGATATTTGATAAAATTAATCATTCATCTCAGAAGGAGAGCTTCGCCTTATGATGACTCGCCAAATATTTCCTTTCAAACAATAAAAACTATGAAAAGTTATTTTGCATTTAACTACAAAGACGACTTTAACACTCAACCAATACATATTTTCTTTAATAACTAGAACTACCTAATGACCTGAAAACAATATTTAAATGAAGTTTACTCAGTTTCAATGTATCAAATAGATACCAATTCTTGATTCAAATGTCACTCAACTTACACCATACAAGGCATCTGCATCCACAAATTCTGGAATATCCTCCAAATACTCGCAATAGGCTTGAATCCATTCTTCTTTGCTCACAATTTCTTCAAGGGACTTCCAGGTTTTGTGCATTTCTTTGGTTAATTCGAGAATTACCTTATCTGTTTATTCAATGGAAGAAGAAAGGCTGTTAAGACCTGTTGACTTAATTCCAAAAATGCTGGATGAAAAGAGTAAATAAATGAATTTCAAAGATGAGTTCTGTTCTATCAATATATTTGTATGAACTCAAAGTTTTTTATTATTAATCCAAATAAACTACTATTTTATGGTAATGTTTGGAAAAAAATTTATTGGATATCAATTAACAACAAAGTGACTAACATAATCTCATAACTAAGCTTTGTCATTTAGACTTCATTCCAAGAGGGCATAATCTAGGAACTGAGTCATATTCATCTATAGAACTAGGTCACTCTTAAAAACTCAGACCTTACACTAATAATGTGAATATCCTGTAAGTTAAAGGTCATGAATTTGCAGGTTATACAAAGGCCGATTTTGAAGTCTACATAAAGAGCTTCATACTTCAACATACAAGCAAAGTCTTCTCATTTTTGTATGGCATTAATTTTCCATTTTAAAATTTTGGGTCTAAACTACTCTTAATTGAAAAGAAAATTTCCAATGCTAATGCCCTAAAAATAGCAATCTATGTGAACTGCATTAAGAAAAAATTTATCAAGGTTCAACACATTACCAAAATATAAATAATTTCAAACATTACCTTTCCTAATGAAGTATTTACATTTATTTGGGATGATGCAATATGAAAGATTATCAAAAATAAGATGGTAGTTGGAGTTAATTAAATCATACACAGAGAGTTCAAAGCTCCTGTAAATGAAAGAAATTTTTTTTAAGATGAAGTCCTCAAACATTGAAGTGAGGCCTAAGAGCTAACATCACGGGTCAAAGTCAATAAACAAACAAATTACGAGCAACTTTATGTATACCTGGTCTCAAAATGCAATTCATGAGCTGAATGAGTTCTATTTGAATAGAACTACTCTCCCCTGAAATATTAATTTTAATTATATAACTATCATTAATTTACTGTATACACATAAGCAAAACAGAGAGCAACTATGACACACTTCCCAATAGAGTTTATTGGCTATAAAATTTAATTACTATTAACCCTCACCAGGAACCATGGGGTCAAAACATTGAAAGAGATGATGATATTCATTAAAAGTCCTTAAATATCAAATACAATATTTCATTTGTGTGATTGTTTCTTTACAGACTTCTTATAGCACCATTTTGTAAGATTTTAGGCCTGGGGTCATGGTTCCAACAATGTAAGTAAATTTAAGGTTCCCGACGAGGGTTAAAAAACTTTCAATGAAAATATTTAGCGTCATAGCCTAGCCTCTCAATTGTTCCAGTAAAATTTAACTAAACATAAAAACCAAGGACTGTTCATGTCTTACATGTGGCACATCAATACAAATGTGCTAAATGTTTACAACAATGATGTGTTTAAACAATAATTTAATGATTTTTGGCAGCCTATGGAAAATACTAACTTCATAAATGTTGCAAATGAGAACAAAAAAGCATTACAACCCTTTCACACCAGATTTACTTTATAAGGTCAATAGAAAGTTGCTGTACTTCACTTCCATAATTCGAAGGTTTGAATAAAAACTTAAAATAATTTGGGCTGTATGGCCTCAGTTTTAAATACTTCACTAGTTAGGTCCAACCTGACTTTGTTCTGGCAAGAGATATGATAGCTTAGCCTACTGGTTACAACTCAAATTCCTTTAGCTTAATTACAAGATGCTGGGTTTAGTTCAGCTATCAAAATACTTTGAACAACATTAAAATTCTTAAAATATTTACTAATTCTACAAAAAGTACCAACTCTGCTCATTGATACCCTCTTTACAGACACTACTATAGTATAAGCCTAATCTTGCAAGATTCATTCTGTGAGGGCTTGCAAACTGGAGGCTTTTGGACCATACAGTACTGCAATATTTTATTTGGTACTGTACTTTCCTGTTATCCTGGACCCGAGGATATCATCGCTTTTACAGTCCTAAATTCTAACTAATAATGTGACAGTCCAAAATTATGTAGAACCAAATTATATATATATATATATATATTGATGATTGGTTAGGTTAAGTTGTAATATTTTTGTTAGTTTTAACAAAAAACATCATGACTAAACCTAACCAATTGTCAATTTGGTTAGGGGTCTGGGATAACAGGAAAGTACCTTTTATTTTATTTCCAAATAGGGAACACATGTGTGTGTGTGTGTGTGTGTGTGTGTGTGTGTGTGTGTGTCCTGAACAATTTTGGCATAGTGACAAGGAGCACCATCATGTTGATTAGGGTGCATCAAACGCCCTTAGGTTCTTGGATTTTAATGTCTATTCTCTCAAATGTTACACTTGTTGCTAGAAGTGTGTATGCCAAAAATTAATTAAATTGGAGGTGGTCCTGGGTGGCCACCGGTCACTTTTATATTTTCGCGGCAATTTTCGGGGGCCGCGCTATGTAAAAATATCTATTTTTTTTATTTACCAACCAGTTGACTACTTACATTGTTTCTTTTAATATAGAGTTGCTAAGGGGTGATTTACATAACATTTGAGAGAATAGACATTAAAATCCAAGAACCTAAGGGCGTTTGATGCACCCTAAAGGGGTGATTTACATAAAACATGTACCATAAACGAAACTTCACTTATAGTCTAATAATATCCTTTATTGTCTTTCAGAAACAATGGAAGCTGTAACAATGGAAGCTAAGAAGACCAGATTAGCAAGTGCCATTTTTGGTCTTGGCAATGCTCTTACAGAAGGAGATGGTACATTGACAGGAGTCTGCCTCCCAACTTGCCGGCAGGTTCTTCGATGCATGATGTGGCACATCCAGAAAGAAATATGTGAAGGCAAACAAACACAGCCACTCAAATGGAAATCTGCCAGCATAGTTCTTATCCAGCTGAAAACATTCTACACTAAAGCAAATATTCCTATGCTTTCAGACCATCAATGCTGCAAACTAATACTTGACCTTCTTAATGACAATAACAAATTGCGTCAAATACCTGTTTCTCGCAGAGAATCTCCAAACACTTTGGCTAAGTTGCAATCCATGAATGAACGTCTTGATAAGACCTTTGGTGTATGGACAAAAGATGCAATGACAAACATTAAGAATGAGGAAGATAGAGCATTTTTAGAGTCAATGAAATCTGACAGAGTAGCCTCATTTGGTAGTGTTGACAAGAAGAAAGCTGATAAAGATTGTAGAAAAGAAAAACGCATCTTAGCGGAAGCTTCAAGACGAGAACGTCATGAATCATCCAGTGTACAAGAGATGAAAAGTTCTGTATGCTCTGATGATAGTGCCTCTGCAAATAGCTTGGAAGAAACTGAAGAAGAGGCGATTCCAGAGCTTCAAAGGAAGCGTAGTCACCACAGATCAACATATGCAGGTACATCTGCCTTTATTCCTCATGATATTCTGAAAAGGCCTTCAGTCGTGTCTGTTGCTACTCGACTAAACATAACTCCTGTTCAACAGGCTGTGCTCACCGAAGCTGTAATTCAAGAGGCAGGAGGTGATCCACGTCGTGTGGCCAAGTCGTATTCAACTGCTGATAAGGCTCGACGATCAATAACAAGTGCTATCGCCAAAGATATTCGAGAAAATTGGATCGCCCCAACAGCTGCAACACTTCACTGGGATGGCAAGCAGATGCATATGCTCACAAACAAGAATGGCAAGGAAGAAAGATTGCCAGTGTTGGTTGGGAATGCCACTGATGTAAAGCTACTGGGAGTGGCTAGATATCCTCGTGGAAGTGATATGTCATCAGGTGACATCATTGCCGAACACACTTACACGTTTCTACATTCATGGAGTGCAAACAGTCAGTTGTCAACTTATGTTGTTGACACAACAGCATCAAACACTGGACACGTTACAGCTGCCTGTGTTACCATTCAATCAAAACTGGGACCGTGCTCTTCTGTGGTGTGCAATGTCGCCATCATGTTGGAGAGGTAATCCTGTCATGTATTTGACGCTCTCAAAATTGAGGACATCAAAGTCTCCAGAAGCATCTTTGTTCCAAAGATTCCAGAAGAATTGGGAACGCATATCGCATGCAAAGGATGAAAGTTTAACCAAAATTGACATTTCAATGTACAATGATGATCCCAACAACTGCTTTTATCCTGCAAAAACAAGGTTTTAAGCACAATCCGCACAAGCGCTTCATACTGTAGGGAAGAACAATACAAGGAAAGGAAATGGCACAACTCTGCCAGGTAGTCCTCGATGATGATGTCACAAAACAAGGAACACTCCACAGACCTGGGGCCATGCATAAAGCAAGGTGGATGTCAAAGATTCTTATTCCATCAAAATATGCCTACTTGAAGAGCAAATTTCTGTACTACCTCGAGGAACTGTAACAACACAACATCAACAGGAAAAACTGAAGGAGTTTGTTGTTTTTGTTGTTTATATTTATTGTGACTGGTGGCTCATATGTCAGTCTGCTTCAAATGCCCCATGGTTTGATTTGTGCTTATACAAGACTCTGCTCAACTATAAAGATGTCAACTCAATCATTTCAGTCAGCGCTGTGAAAGCCTTTGATAGACATTTGTGGTATTTAACCCCAGAACTGGTTGTTTTGGCACTGTTCAGCAATGCAGTACCTCAAAAGGAGCGTCGTGCCCTTGCAGATGTGTTACTGGCCATACAACCAGATGAAATGCCAAGCACTCCAAAACACCGCTACGGTTCTGGATATGGCAAACCGTCATTTCCAAAAATTACAGAAGCGACAACCCTGGCTGATCTTGTGAATGAGGACTCGTGGTTTACAGTGAACCTTCTTCACCTGGATATGACCTTCCTAACAGAGGATGTTGACAATTGGCAGAACAATGACCACTTCAAGGCAGCCAAGTCCATTGTGGATGGGTTAAATGTTGTGAATGACCCTGCGGAGAGAGCAGTAAAGCTCACAACTGATTTTGTCTCAGCTGCAAGAGGAGAAGACCACTTCCAAAATCTTCTTCAATGGTTGAATGTGACCGCAAAGCGAGGCCAAATTTGCGGAAACGAGCAAAGTTGGAGTAGTGACATTGGCGTTGTGTTTTATACATTTTCAACTTTCAATCAATGTAAGTATAGTAATACCGAATATTTGTATATTAGTATTATAAGTAATACCGAATATTTGCCGAATATTCGGTGCATCACTACTAAATATATAAAAGTGGCCGGTGGCCACCCAGGACCACCTCCGATTTGATTTATTGTTTGCATACATACTTCTACCAACAAGTGTAACATTTGAGGGAATAGACATTAAAATCCAACAACTTTTTGAAAATCATGGGGCGTTTAATGCACCCTAATGTTGATAGATGACGGTACTAACAATCCTATCCCCGTCGTCTATCAACATGATGGTGCTCCTTGTCACTATGCCAAAATTGTTCAGGATTATCTAAATGGACGTTTTCCAAATTGCTGGATCGGACGCGAAAGCAACAGACCTTGGCCAGCGAGATCACCAGATTTAACCCCTTTAGATTTCTTTGCACGGGGCTTTATCAAATCGCATGTCTATCAGACGAAGATTACAAGTTTTGAAAACTTACGTACACGTATACAAACTGCTGCAGATAACATAACCCCGCAAATGCTCCAGAATGTGTTTAGAAATGCTGCGGAACGATTTGAGCTGTGCAGGGATACTGATAGGCGTCACGTCGAATCCTACTCTTAATTATTTAATGTTACCACTTTATCATTTTATGATTGAATTCCATATAATTTCCAAGTGCTTCACAAAAATAGATCCTGACTTTATGTACACCCTGTATATAGGGTGGTCCAAAATTATACAGTAAATTTTAAAAGTATCTGAATCTTAAGTCTTACCCTCAGAAATTGTTACCTATATTAAAAAAATGTTAATGACCAAAACTTATCAGAATTAATAAATATTTAGTGGTGCCACACTCGCCTTTAAATTTCTTAATTTTCTTGTTTCAAAATTCTTTGAATTCATATTAAAAAATTTCTTTAGTTTATTGCAGTCTCCCTCCATATTCAACTATATAATGGAGTATTAACCACTCAGAGGTGGGGGTCTCATGGGCAGGGGTGTGGAGCCAGAAAAAAAACTTTTGGCTCTGGCTCTGGCTCCGGAGCCATCTTTTTTAAATGTTTGGCTCCGGCTCCAGCTCTGTCAAGTTATCAAAATCCAAATGTAGTTAGAGTGGTCATTGATCATACTCAACAACAGACAGATGAATACACTGTTGAATGATATTTGCAATAAAGGCTAAAAATACTCTTCAAATTTGACCTTTTTATTTTTAATACATAAATCCAAAAAGAAATTATATTAATCGAAATTTGATGATGAACAAAAAAACTAAATTCTGAAAACTGAAGGGAGGCTTATCAAATGACATTAGCTACATTAAAACATACAAATTAAGACTAATTTTTTCCAATTTGACCTTTTTAATACATAAATCCAAAAAAAAATTATAATACAATTTTGATGATTAACAAAAAAATATTAAATTCTGAAAACTGAAAAGAAACTTATCAAATGATATTAGCTGCATTAAAAGTTAAAACTTGAAACAAACAAATTCATACTTTAATTCTTTCATAAACTGATTTTTAAAATTCAAAATTATGTACGTATAACAGTTTGTTCTTAAGAACAAGATTGCTTCAATCAAGTCGTCTTTCATTACTGCTCTCAAATCAGATTTTATGATTTTAAGTGCTGAAAATAAACATTCCACACTAACTTGAGTAGAGGGTAATGCAAGAACAAGTTGTGCGACATCTCGTATAATTTCAGAGTACTTAACTATTGCATCTTCTACTGACATCTTTGACTGACTATTAAATTTTTTAACTTCACTAAGAGATTCCCATACGGCTAACTTGAATTTAGTCAAGGTACTAAGAGGACCACCATGTGGCACATCATTTTCAAATCCTGATCGAGAACATTTTTCTTTTGCACCATGTTGTTTGTCAATGATTTTTTCAAAGTCAAATTCATTATCAGAAGTGGTAGTAGATGATGATGATGGAATGTTTTCATTTTCTTGTTCTGGACATTCTTGAGACTTTCTCATTCTAACTGCTATATCACATACAGCATTCATTGCTTTGCTTTGTTGTTCATCCATTAATAAACATCTGTACTTAGGATCAAGATAAACGCCAACTAACATTACATCATTTTCCAGTAAATGATTTTCTCTCACTTCCATGGAGGTCTTGATACCTTCAGCTATGGTACCCCCTGTCTTAGAAAGGCAGTAGATCAGAGACTTCCATTCCTTGAAAAACTGGCCAGGAATCAAGTCTTCGCCTTGAATTGTCTTTGTAGTGATATATGGTTGGTAAAGCAAACTTTTAAGTTTCTTCACTTGGTCCCACATTACTTCTGATAGTGTAACTTCTGGATTCACCATGTCAATAAGTACAGGTTTTAGTTCTAATAAGCGCTCTATCATCATATATGTGCTACCCCACCAAGTAGCTTGATCTAAAATTGTTACTTTTCCAGCACGTCATTTAATTATTTCTTGGATCTTTGGTTTTCTCGCAGCTACTGCAACCTGCCTCACTTTGCTTATAAGAATGGCTGCGTGTTTATCCGCTAAGCCATCATGAATGGCTAGTTGTAAAGTATGAACACCACAACGCGTATGATGGACTCTTGAGAGGCTTGAAATTTCATCCATGATATTATTTAAATCAAGTTCTGCTGCATCATCATTCATCAGGCTCCAGTTCTGGGGTCTCAGCATTTGAATCAACTGTTTCTATATCATTTTCCTCATCTCTCTCTTGGTCTTCATTTAACTTCTCAATGGTCTTGATCATGTTGGAGGCATTATCAGTTACAATACACAATACACGCTCTTTTTCTATTTCATACTCTTGTAGAACATCTTTCACAAGCCCATGAAGGTACTCGCTTGTATGTTGGGCTTGCATATCCTGTACTGCTAATGTACGGGTAATGGTTTTATTGTTGCCATCAACAAATCTAACATTGATTGCAAAGTAGTTTGTTCTTAAACGTGTGCAACTATCCATTTTAAAAAATACAAAACGTCCTTGTAAATTATTTTTTAAAGCGTATTTTTCTTTGTTTGCTTTTTCTATTACCAAACGTTGAATACCATTTCTATCTAAACCAACTTTGAATTTTTGAGCCATTCCTCCTAATAAACCAAGCATGGCTGGCTTACAAAAGACAGACAGACAGAGGTAAAGAATTCTTTACCACTAACTCAATAATGTGATTCTTGAACTGATCTGCTGTCATGGACACAGTGACTGTTTGACTAACAAAATATTTAGTAAGATTTGGTTGACTTACTTGACTAGAAGTACTGGCAGATTTAAGTATTTGCTTCTTTTCATTCTCTTCTATAATCTTGAACACTTCAGGATGGTTACGACTTATGTGACGCCTCAAATTGAATGCTCTTGTTGAAACATTGCTCTTGTTGGTTTTGCTTGAAGGTGTACTAATTTTTGCTCCACATGTCAAAATATTTCCACCAGCATCAGTCACTTCGTAAGTGCAAACATAGTATTTATCATCTTCAGTGGTAGTAAAATATTCGAATACAATAGACTTTTCTCTAGATCCTTTAAGTTTATTCATTATTGAGGGCTTAAAAAAATTTATTTATGTATAAGTGATAAATGCTTATTGTTTAGTCTTAGTTTAGTTAATGATATATGATTTTGGAGCTATAATTAATAATTATATTACAAATATTGACGTTTCTGAAAAAAATAAATATGCATTTTTAATAAAAACTATATATTAAGTTAGGTAAAGTACTAAAGTTGGGTTAGGTAAGATAAAGTTGCATTAGGTTTATTATGAATGGGCAAGGTAACTGGAGCCATGGAGCCAGTGTTTTTTAATGGCTCCGACTCCAGCTCCACCCAAAAACCACCACTCCACTGGCTCCAGCTCTGGCTCCACACCCCTGCTCATGGGTGCCCATCTCCCACTCATTGTTGCTGCATTTGCAGTTCCTGCTTCAAGTTTGATTTTTTTACATTAGGAAACTGCAGGTGATGTTGCTCCACTACTTGCAGGAGAAACTGCTTTTGACTTTCATTCTTAGGGTAATTCTATGAGAAATAGACAAATGAACAAAGCTGGGCACTTGCGTTTTTTTTTGCGGTACCGCAGTACCGCAGTACCACAAAAAAAAACGCAAGTGCCCAGCTTTGCAAATGAAGTACACGGTCACCTCTTCAAAATTCATGAAACTTGGTGTGAGGGTTGGTTTAGGTCCAAATTACAAATTTCTGAATTTTTTTGAAAATTGGTCAAGTTGGTCAAATTTTATGGCTTGACCAAATTTTGGTCAAATGAAAAAACCAATAATTTTCAAATGTAAATATCTCAGCTCCTAATTGTGGTAGTGTAGTAAGTCTTAAATGATAAAATATGTAAAATTAACTGTAGTTTCTAAATATGTATCATTTTTTTAGGGTAACAAAAATAAAATTATGATTTTTTGGAAAAAATGTCAATTTTTTTTTTTTTGCGATTTGGCAGCAAAGATATCATTTTTTGAAAAAAAGACCAGGAATAAAAAATGTTTATTTGATGTATGTACACCATAATAAGTAATAAAAAGTCAGCTTATCGACGATTATTATGGAAAAAAAAAAAGAAAAAAAAATCCTCTAAATTTTAAAAATTTTTTGCTTTCTTTCCAGATTTTCAGTATATACCTAATTTTCTAGTATACGTAAATTTACCTAACCCTTAAAATGCCTCAAAACAAAATTTTGTTGCGATTCTATGAAAAAACACTCAAGAAGAATTTTCTGTAACATCAAAAAAGTAAACTCTGCCATGGCAGCTGCAAGCTATGGAATTTTGGAAGAAAATCAATTACTATGCAGCAATTGCTATGTCACAATTAAAAAGAAGCCAATTGTATTAGAACATGTTCAACGTTCATCCAGAGAACCGGAACCTGCGCCAATACCTGAGCCAGACATACTTAACGAATCTATGGAGCGAAGCAGTAGTGATTCCACGAATCCACCACCATTGGAAGAATTTGTCATTCAAGACAGGCAATTCAATAAAGATTTGCTCAGCGACAATATTTGACCTTTATTTGATGAAAGCCCTATTAAAACATGTAATAAAACAAGAGAGACTCCGTTCAGGACATTTGTTTCTTAATGCCAAATTCGTAGTTTTCTGTTTTCAAATATTAGCATCAGCACTTGAATCAGGGTTCGCACTAGTGGGCCCAGCCCAAAAAAACCCACCCGTTTTTTTTTTTTTCCTTCAAAAAAAACCACTTGAAAAAACCTACTATTTTACCCACTTGTGGGTTTTTTCATGAAACTTAAGAAGTGCATATGCAATTATTTTTAAAAATTGTCATATAGGCACCTATAATGATTTTACATGCAAAGCAAGCAAACATGAGTCAACAAATAGACCTACAGGTATAACTCTTTGGGTGAGGTAGCAGGTTATAGAGTGTAGATATCAGCCAATCAGGGTGTTATACATCCTGATTCTTCAGTCAACTGCATCTTCAAGGAATTTTCTACTTCTTCATGGATTGTATTTAAAAGTGGACCAGACAAATTTCGACGGGAAATAAAATACTTAGACTCTGCACATAGAAATGGAATATTATTTGCATAAAAGAATTTGGCTATTTTGCTATCAATGACATTTTTCTGCAAAGTTGTTGTTGTCATGCCAAAATCGCTTACTTTCTTTTGAATTTTTCTTTTTTTCATCTGTAATTGTGTCAGTGGTGGTGAGGATGAGTCTGGATCATCTGAGAGGTCTATGTCATGGCAGTATGAAGATGATGTACTGGAAGTATTGTTAGTCTTGTTTCTTGATTCCATGTGTTCCAAACATTTCATTAAATGCATTTTTATTCGCTCTATTTTATTACTTATTTCATTACTGCAATGTTTGCATCTAACTTTACTAGTCCCATCAATAATATTGATTTCACTCCATTCATGCCCTGATTTTCTTCCTGATCCAAATGTCTTTGGCATTATTTAATGCAGTTATAACTTCAAACAGACTAATTCTGTAGGCTAGCAGTAAAGATAAATATGCTGTTGCCAGTTTGTTTTATTTAACTGTGAAATAAAAGAAAAAATATTCAGTAATATGAATTAAATAGATATAACTAGCTGAATTAAGTTCCCTTTGGGAGCTGTAATTCATCTACTTCCAGCAGAAGACACAGGGGCCTGTCTTCCATAGGAAGTATAGCCTAACAAATAGGATAATTTACCACACCAAATTTAGTTCAAATTGGTCCATGTTTTCCAAATTTTGTTGTGAAGCTCAATCTGAGAAAATAATAACTTTTTATGCTTAATTGCCTGGAAGGCAACCTTTTTGCTAAAAACAAGACAAATGTTATATTAATAGTGTATGGTACAGTACAGTATTATTATAAAAATAAGAATAGGTAGGTCTAATATGAACTACCATATGGACATATGAAAAAACCCAATTTTACTCGGGTTTTTGGTGAAAAACCCAGAAAAAAACCCACCTGGGTGGGCTTTTTCAAAAAAGTGGGTTTTCTGCCAACCCTGACTTGAATACATATATACAAAATATTTGATATTTGATTATTTCACGCAACCTAAATTTATGAATTTGTTTTACAGCTGGATTGAAGCCGGTCCGCAAAAACAGATAAAGGCTTCTACGAAGTTGTAAAGCTTTCTTTGCAAAAACGTCTGAGTGAACCTATTACTTCTATCAAAGGTACTCAACAATTACATCACTTCGTCCCAATTTCCAAGAATTCATTGAAGGTTTATCCACTCTCTCAGAGTGCACAGTCAGTTGAAATAAGAGAGCTCATTAGAGTTTCTGCTTCGGTTCAAGAACATAATACTCTCTCTCAATGCAAAATTGAAACAGGCTCTTTTGTGGGTTGTATGTATGAAAATAAACTATGGCTCGGATTAGTCCAGTCCTTTGACTGTGAATATGATGATTTTCTGATAAAATTTCTCCATCCTTCGGGCGTATGTCCCTCATACGTTTTTCCTGCGCAAGATGATGTTTGTCACGTTCCAACAGAAAATATATTTGGGAGTACTGAAGCAAGTTTACGAGGAGGAACAAGAATACAATACATTTTTCCGCTTCAAGAATTAAATAACTTTTCAAAGAAGATAAAATAAATTCTATCAAATGTATACTATTTAAGATTGTCTATATAATATTTCTAAAATTTTTATCTAAGATTTGTGTATCTACTTAATAGTTATAAAAATCTTTTCAAATTCTTTTTTCTTATTATTATATTATTAGTGTCTAAAATTTGGATTCACTGGATGAGAATACTGTCTCTTAATTCATTCTCAAAGACTTGTGTATGTGTAGTATTAGGAAGAGTATTTTATACTCTGATAAGCGCTTTATAAATTAAACATTATTATTGTCAATATATTCTGTCCCTAAATATAAGAGAGGTTATGTATGTACATTGTACATATATTTTAAAAGATTTTTTCTCCTTTGGTTTATCTACATGTATTTTTTATATGAATTGAAAATTGTCTTTTTTTGGACCAACAAGTCTGTAATAAATCTTCGTTGTCTGAAAAACATTTTTATTACTTAATTTCAAACTCAGTTTTGAGCCTTATAATAAACTATAAGCTGACTTTTTATTACTTATTATGGTGTACATACATCAAATAAACATTTTTTATTCTTGGCCTTTTTTTCAAAAAATGATATCTTTGCTGCCAAATCGCAAAAAAAAAAAAATTTGACATTTTTTCCAAAAAATCATAATTTTATTTTTGTTACCCTAAACAAATGATACATATTTAGAAACTACAGTTAATTTTACATATTTTATCATTTAAGACTTATTACGCTACCACAATTAGCAGCTGAGATATTTACGTTTGAAAATTGTTGGTTTTTCATTTGGCCAAAATTTGGTCAAGCCATAAAATTTGACCAACTTGACCAATTTTCAAAAAAAAAAATCAGATTTTTGTAATTTGGACCAAAACCAACCCTCACACCAAGTTTCATGAATTTTGGAGATGGTGGAGATGGTGGAGTGTACATTTGGCACTTTCATTTGTCTATTTGTCCTGGAATTACCCCTTAGTTAGATGTGCATTGAAATTTTTTATTAACTAGTGCTATTCCTCTTTTGGAGTTATCATTTGTTACCATCATTGACTTGACATACTCAAGGGCCATTTGATAATCTTGTCTGTTCTTCAAGTTTATTGGATCATCCTCAAGAAAGGCTACTGGGAGTCTGAGCTTAGTGAAAAATAGTAGAGACGAGCTAGTAACAAAGCTGGCTATTATCTTGTTTTGAATATCATTGGCAGAAAGATTCAAATTTATTCTTTTGGGCGGATGTTTAGATCCCCTTATGTCGAGTGCCTTTACCATGTCTCTTTTAACATCAATGGAAATATCTTCATCAAAGAATGAAAGTGAAATAAGAAATTCACTTAGGTACCAAAGATGGCGAGAAAGTGCTTGAGATGCCGCAGAAGCAATGCTTTTGTCATCGTATACTAGCAGCAGTTTTAGTAGCGAAAGATCATTGGTAGGGGCAGAAGCAGCGATAGGTGCAGAGAACCATGCAGGAACATAGTGTCTTATGGCAAATTGTGCAAGATGTTTTATTCCACTTTGTTCCTTTAGAGTCATTTTAAACTGTGAGCAGAAAAGATTCATTTTTATTGCATAGATTATGAGACATATCCACCTGGCATGATGCAAAGCACCTGGCTTTAGAAATTTGACTCCACATGGTGGTACATCTCCTAGATAGATGATTGTAAGTTCCAGGACCTCTCTGTAATCATCTCAGATTTGTGTGGAGGTTAGATGTTTCTTACAAATAACAAGCAGTTCATCACATCCTGGAGTATCAGGAAAGGACCCATGTTCATGGCAGTTGTGTCAAAGCACATACCTTTAATGCGATCAATTAAGTTCCAGTCCTTTAAACATTTGACAACAGCTGCTGCACTGTCTACTCCTGTGCCAGACTCGAGTTTGGGTACTGCAAGCAACTTTGATTTGCCTCCTCCTGACACCAACACTGCTAATCTTTCAACTTTTTCATTTCCAGTTAAATCAATTGGCATTTTTTCATCCCAATGCACCATTAAAGAACATTCAGGATTAAAGGATTCTTTTAAATCTTTTGTGATTTTCTCATGTACATCCATTCTCTTTTGATGAACTGTACTTCTGCTTATGAACAAGTCATCAAGATCATGATCTAATGCAGAGGCAGCAGCTGATCGCACATATACAGCCTGTCTATCAGAAATATTTGATCTATCCAGTGCAACTGAGACATCTCGTATTACAAGTTCCTTCTTACTTGGTTTGCTCAGAACCTTCTTGCCTGCATTATTTTTTGATGCGGTGTTAGTTTTACACAACATTGTTTCATCTTCACTACTCATGCTACTTGATGAAGTCAATTTGGCAGACTTTGTTTCTTCCTCCTTTCTCTTACTTTCCCTACGTGCTAACCATTCTTTAGCTGACTCTCTCTTCCTTTTACGATCTTCTTTCTCTGATAATGCTTTGTCAACATTAGCCATATATCCTTTTCTTCCCTTCTGTTTTTGAGCTTGGAGGAATTCTCTGTCTTCTTTAATCTTGATCATTTCATGTGCTTTTTGGTGAGCAATATCAAAGAGATCGTTTAAACTGTCCTGAAACAATCTCTCTTTCTCACGCTGAGTTTCAGAGCACTGGAATTTTAATTTTTGGAGCATTCTATATTTCGTATATACTTTTTCAATCATTGGTATAACATAATCAGCTCTTGTTGGAATTCTAGCTTGTTCCCAAAATTCAACTACTTCTATGTAAACTGCTTTAGAAGCTTCTCTTAGAGTTTTCTTTTCCTTAAGTAAATAAAAAAGATGACAGGGCACATCACCTTTGGAAGGAAGTTTTCTCCTACATATCATTTCAATTGGTTGTCCAATGAGCGATATTTTGGTATTTATGCGAGTTTTCATTGAGGAACTTGCCATTTCTAATATGATTATTCACTATTGCAACACTGCAAATGACTGCAAATGACAGGTTGGCAAAAGACTGAGGCTTGTGAATAAAAAATATGATTGTTATAGGAATGCCCTTTCAACACATTTACGCAAGATGAGCACTTAATGGGAAAAGTGACAAAATCTATTTCATGGAAAAATGTGAATACAAGTATCAACAGAGCAGATGCAATTCTTACTTCAACGTGTTCAGTACCGCTCATACAAGTAGTGCTTTGGAATATTTAACCACAAGCATACAAAAATCTATATTATGCAAAAAAATTATATATATATCAAAATATTTTTCATAAAGACAATAAATCTATATTATGGGGAAGAAGCAAAAAAGGTTTTAAAAAACATCTAAATTCAAATGCAATGTGGCACCACTTAGAATTTTTTGATCTTATTAAAATTTTACCTTTAGAATTTTTTCAACATAGGTAACAATTTTAGGGGGTAAGACCCACGAATTTTCAACATTTATTTTTTTGGACCACCCTAATACACATACACACACACACATTATATATATACTGTATACAAAAATAAAGTGTGAAAATGTAGATTTAAGATTTAGATCTTACTTTTCATGAAATCGGATTTTGATTTTTGACTTTGATAAATTTTCAACACCAGGAATGGTAACATATATTTTAATTGTCTGTGAAGTCTGGTAAAAACCTGAAAATAAAAAGAAATATGAAAATAAAATGTATAGCCTAATCTATACTTAACCTTTTCATGCCTGAATTATAAATTAGCCAAGTTTTGCATAGGTGAGTGCAGAAAAACTTCATGAAGTTAAAGGGTTCCAAAAGGAGCCAACAGGCATGAAAATATTAGCATTGTCCCATATTTTCAAGGTTGAATTGAATTAACTCTAAATGCACTGTCTTTATTTTCCTATTAATAGTGAACAGCTGTGAAAAGAGAGCAGTTTAAAAAAGTAACTAGTTTAATCCTCAGGTACTCAAAGATCTAATTTTAGTTTAGCCTGTAGAAAATAATTTTGATACAATACCATAAAATGGGGTGACTATGAACAGTTTTAAAATTCATGAAAAAGTATTACTTTATAAAACATTTACTGGCTCAAAGATACTGAATTCCTTCCCAAATATGGGCAATTTTGTTTTTGAATATTTAGTAGTAAAGTTATCATACTACCATAAAAATATAAAATTTGTGATAGCATTTGGAGTCACCCTAACTGTTTAGATTCACCTGGTTTTATGGCATCTAACAACTGCAATTCTACAACTTAAATAGCTGAATGCATTTTATTGGTAAGTGTAGTGATTAAGAAATTACAAATGCAACAATTTTATGGTCATGTAATTTGCATAAACAGATTTCATAAAAAAAGTACTTATGGTAATGTACGAGTAAACCTTTTATATCTTGAGGAGTAGGTACTACAGTGAACTTGTAAAAGTGAATTATGGTTGATATACAAATCAAATATAATGTACCCTACATTAAAGCAAAACAGATCAGACTTAGGCCTATACAATATGGGTATGGAAAACCTGTGACTAAACAAAAGAGGGTTCAGAGTAAAGAACCCCAAAGATTTTTATTTTACTGTAGGCACAATATCAGAAATATATATATATATATATATATATAATTATAATAGGCTGTTGTATAAAGTACAATTAGTCCTACTTACAATAATTTGAAGGGTCAATATTATGGCACACTAGAGGATCACATGTATGGCTGTTTTTCTCTTTTTTAGCAAAAAATGACTTTGGTTTACTAAATACAGATTTTGCTTTAATTGCTTTCTTCCCCTTTTTTTTCATTATGGTATTTCTCTGAAAAAAATTAAAAATGATGAATCATGTTGTAAAAGTATGGTGAGCTACAAAACATTTAAAAAAAAAATACCAGTATTTAGGAATAACCACGCTATAAAGCATTACTATATAATAAATCTATCACCATCATTGTTTTGTCCAAAATTAGTTATATACTTAACATTTTCATTAGCTAGGCCTATTTAGCTTAATCTTGAAATTTAAAAGCCAAAATTCAATCAAAAGCATTCAATGACGATGTAATCATTATTTACTGAAGCATATAAAAAGGTACATTTGAGCTCTTTCAACTGAATAATTGCTAAAAATCCTTGAAATGAATGATTTTAGATAAATTTATACAATTTTATAATGAACAACATAAAAATATGGTTAAACTGAACAGTAATTAATCAGTACACCAGAAAACTGTATTGCCCAGCAAGCTTTTATACCTTGGTTAACCTTGGTTTTGCTTCCACCTGAATTGTTCATTCCAATTAAGGTCATGCTTGTTGCTCCACCTTAGACCTGCAGCTTAACATGGAACCTGAACCACAACCCACCACTGGCAGTCAGAAATTACAAAGTTCTGGCCTAGACTCAATCTCTCAGCCTCCCAATCAGCAGCCCAGTGTCTTAACCACTAGGCTACCCACAGAGGCATACCAATACTTTTTGCCGCTTGGGGCAAAAATGCCCTCTTTCGCAGTCTGGTAATGGGTATCCTCTTTCCATTGCTCAAAAGTTTTCTCCAAGAATTCATTTGGGAGGTAGAGCTTTGTGCACAATGATTTTGTGTGTTTTGTTACAAAGTTTTCTGAGCTTTTTTTCTTTCACAGTATCCAGGTCAACAACCACACGGTTTGGAGGGTTCTCTTGTCCATCAACACTAGTCATAGATATGACCATGCGATTTTTTGTATCAGGGAGGATATTGTCATAAAAAAAAAGCAAGACCCACTAGCTCTTCAGACAAATACCATAAATGGGTAAATGGGCTGCCATCTTCTGTGAAGTTACCATAGCAATGCGTGGATGGGTGTTTGAATACTTTATTAGTGACTGTAGGAAATGAAGGTCATTTTGGGGAGCACTAATGGCGCAAGGGCATGTGGTCCAAGCTTCCACATAGATGCATACAATAAAAATGCAAAAGTCGGGAAGTCCTCTTTCCTCACAGTTTGTTAACTTAAACTGTAATCTGAATATCCAAATCTTTAAGGAATAGATTGCCTTTGACATCCATCATGCCTGATGCATTGCTCCGGGAGCATGAAAAACTACACCATGATTAGAGACAGCACCAAGAAACAGACATGCCAGTTCAAGTACCTCCTTATAGTAATCTCGCAGGATTTTTGTAGTCATTGCAGATTTAGAGAAGCTAATGAGACTTTCCTTTACATCAGTGACAGCAGAAATGGCAATTTCATCAGTGGTGAAGTCTTCATACTGCTTTGGATCAATGTCATCCCACTTTCCTTGAAATCTCTTGAAAAATTGGACATCTGTAGCTAATGTAGAACTGCTGCAAGACCAGGCGTGATGACTTCTTTTCATCCCCACTTGAAAGGGGGTTTCTGCCTACTTGTTCCAAGAACAGCTTCAGGTTCTGATTCTTCTTCCTCAAATGTTGATGAATTGCTGCTCTCTAGTGTAACAGAATCTAACAATGCATCTCTGCTTTGTTCTGCCTTTCGCTTTCAACTTTGTTCGCTCAACACACGTTTCTCCTTCTTTGCCTCCTTCTGATGTAGCATAATATCAACAGAAGACATTGTTACACAATGGCCTTTTTCACGATGAGCAATGAGAAACTGATTATCTTCCTCCATTTTGATTATGTCAAGGACATTTGCATGAGCAATATCAAAGAGGTCGTGAAAACAGTCCTTGAACATGCTCTCATTCTTAGCCTGCACTTCTGTCTTGCAGGATGCATTTTTCTTCAATGCTTTCCATCGTGAGAAGAGTTTTTCCAGTTTTCTGATTGCGTCCTGTTTGTGTTGAGTTGGAATTCAGGCACGATTCCAAAACTCCTCAATTTTTTCAATTGTCATTGATGAAGCCTCTCTTATCATCATCTTTTTTATATGTAAATAAAGGAAAAAGGACAGAGCCTGAAGATTTGATGGCAATTTACCACCTCTAATATCATTCTCACACTTGTCAATGAAGTAAACCTTAGATTTCTTTCGAGTCTCCATCATTAGATAATAAATGTATTTTGTTATACAGTAAACTTCCCAAATAACGGCACCCTCGGGGATTTGAGGGTGCCATTATTGTGAATTTTCCATTGTCTCAGAAGTTTTTTTTAAATGTATTTAATGCGTAAATAAAGGGGGATAAATAAGAAATAGAGAGATAATGAATACTACTTTATTAACTGGTAAATGCACAGTACGTAAATAAAGCAAAAAGAATATTTTAAAAGTGAAAAAAAACTATTCTAAATTCTCCACCACGAGTGCTTCATCGGTAGAGGGTGCATTTTCTTCAATTGATTTCTTCAAGAATTTTTGGAGACATTGCGAGAGGGGGTGTATTCACTTATAATTTAACGTTATAAATGTAGCACTGAGCGTTCCACGTGTTGTCGGTACAGAGTTCACTTTCAAAATGGCGCCGGATGTAAACAAAGTCATGCACGAAAGTGCCGTTATATAGAGTATTCCGTTATTTTTTCGTGCCGTTATTTCAGAAGTTTACTGTATAAATTTATGCCTGAAAATAAAAAATAAGTGTTATAGTTATTATGCAATAAAAAACACTAATACACACATATGCTATTATTAAGACTAAAATAACACACACTAATGCAAACACATCCAACCATTAAGGCGACTGAAATGATACTGGGGTGAGGCACAGAAAGGAAGTGCATTTCAATTTAGGACAAGTAACGACATCATACAAATTTTAATGGCCTTGAGCAACCTCTAAATATTAATATTTTCTCATGAAACTTCATAATCAGCATTTTAATATGCAATGTCACATTTCTAGAGGGTCAGACTGAAACTTCTTGATGGTTCAATTCTTACCATACAATTAAGTGACACCCTAATATATATACAGTAGACTCAACTTGCACGGGGGTTACATTCCTGGGACCCCGTGTAAAGTCATAAATAAAAAAAAATCCCCTAAATCGCCCTTAAATCACTATATATTGTAACTCTGTTATACGTATAACATACCTATAACACAAAAGTGATGCAATTGGCAATGTTGAATTCCTTCCAGCATGCCATAACACCCTTGTTAATGCCGTCCTCCATGGCATTGCAAATGCGGATGAAGGTGAGACATGTGTACGCTGCCTTAAAGCACCAAAATTGTAAAATTATAACCCACATAGTTGAAACCACGTAAGAAAAATCTGCATAAGTTGCGAGTCTACTATATATATATATATATATATATATATATATATATATATATATCAAACCCACAAGAAAAAAGAAAAAAGTTATTCCAAGGCCTTTCATGTATTCAACAGTTCACCTCATCAGGGAATGAAGGGAAACGGTAAGTTGACCAAAATATAGTACTCTCTAAAATCTGAACACCGAAGATCAAAAATTTTTCTAGCCAGTCATCGAGCCTTTCATGCAGTGAGTCACTATCTAAAATGGCTGCAGTTTGTTTACATTCAGCTCACTCTTATGCCTGGCATCATTCTGCAAGCATTTCTTCAGTGAATTTAAAGTACGGTAATTCAATATTTTTTTAGTATTTTTAACCAATCAGACATTAAAAATGTAGGCTACTTATTCTGTATAGTTAGTATATTCTCAGTACCACTCTCAAAAATCTAGATTTTACAAAGGTCCAAATGGCCTTCAGTCCCAAACCATTTAGTTTTTTGAGAATTTACTGTATATGCCTTATGTATGAGGGGCCGAGGGCCACCCAACATATTTTGCTTAACCTTTTTTTTTTCTTTCCAAGTTTCCTTGCAAGTTCCAGAAAATGGATGAAAGCACATTCTAGAATATTCCTTTCAATTACTGTACTGTATATCTTTGTTTTTAATGAGAACTTTAGAATTCTCCCACTTAATACTATGATTACATCTATACATATGGTTAAACAAATGCATTGGAGTTATTTGCTATTCTACACACACATTTATGTTGTTTTACCCTGATAACTAAAGTTTTTCCCATTTGATCTATAAAAACTGAGTTACATTATGTACATCCAATTGAATACACACAGCCAACAAGCATTATCCAGGCTATTCTTTATTAGACAAGATTTAACTCACCTATTTCCCTAGTCCACCACTTGGGCCTACCATGAATTCTAGCACACTTGGGCCTACAAGGAATAAACAAACTCCATTTCAATATTCATAAAACTTTCTTTAAATGCCTCCCAATGCAAATTTGTGTCATTACCCATAAATAAGTTATCCCAGTCCACTACTCTCATCCTATCCGCAAAACCATCAAAGTTGGCCCTATGAAAATTAGGGACTTCTATTATGTTACTATCCTTAATGTTTTCTATCAACAACTTAAACCTAAGAATTTGATGATCACTACATCCTAAACTCTCACCTACTTCTAAACCTTCGACTATATGTTTGCCATTCGTCGTCACCAAATCTAAAATATTGTCACTGCGCATTGGTTCAGTAACCATCTGGCATAAAAAATTATCTTCCATGAACTCAATCAATCTCAAACCCTCCTCATTACCAGTAAAAGTCTCATAATTAACATTAGGGCAGTTAAAGTCTCTAACAATTATACTATTCTGATTACACTGGTCGACAAAATCGAACTTTTTATTTGTCACATGAACAAAAATGGGTGGATCTTATAGGTTTTTCACCGCTGAGTTCAAAAATGGCCTAAAAATTTTTCTATCACCCACCAATATTGAGTGAATCGAAAATGAAATTTGAACTAATTTATAGGCGTAATAGCAATATCAAAGTAGAAAATGCATATTGAATTCACCTAAAATGTGGCTACTGATGATTTATGCTTGTATTTCACCTCTGGGCCATCCCTTGACAATGTCCAGCAGTAGTCATCCAACATGCTGGGGCTCCACTTGCCCTGGTATCGCTTCTCCATTGTGGATATTTGTTGATGAAAGCGTTCCCCATGCTCATCACTAACATCGCCTAAGTTTGTTGGGAAGAAGTCGAGATGCGAGTCAAGAAAATGAATTTTCAACGACATGTTGCACCCCACGTGTTTGTAGGCCTTAAGAAGTCCTTCAACAAGTGACTTAATTTTCGGTCTTGAAGTTTCTGAGGAAATTTGTGTTCACTACTTTAAATGCTCTCCAAGCTGCTCCTTCAACTTCACTAGAGTTTCATCAAACGCGCTGTCTCTCATGCTTCCTCTAATTTGCGGGACCACAAATATCCCTTTTTTGATTTTGACCTCGCTGATCCTTGGAAATTTCTGTTTCAAGTAGAGACCACCTCCCCTGCCATTTTGATCCATAGCCTTAACAAAATTTTCCATTAAACCAAGTTTAATATGTAGTGGTGGCAAATAACTTTTTTGGATTAAGAAGAGGTGAACTGGTGAGATTTTTATGCCCTGGAATCAATGCTTGTCGAAGTGGCCATTGTTTCTTTGAGTAATGGCTTTCCCGTGCTCTGCTGTCCCATTCACAGAGGAAACAATAGAATTTTGCATAACCCAGTTGTAAACCAAGAAGAAGTGCAATCACTTTCAAGTCTCCACAGATATGCCAAGAGTATTTATCATATTGGATATGTTTCACAAGCAGGTGCATATTGTCGTATGATTCCTTCATATGTACGGTAGGGTGTGACCATTGCCCTCCAAATATCAAAAAATGGTCCTACAATGCTGTTCAAAGTTTTAGTGTTGTGTGTTTATCTAGGAAACACCCCTGTAAATTTTCTTGGAGATCGGTGCATGTTTGAGCTAGCACCGTCGTACCAGCAAGTATTGCTATTTCAGCTTATGAACTTCATAAATAAGTGTGAAAATAGCACATTTTATCAGATTTTCATTTCCGGGTCTGGAACGCTGACCCACAAATTTTCCATGTATTATTTTATTGCATTTAATTTTAATGATGCTCTTTTCTTTTCCCTTGACAGTGATTTGATGTTGTGAATAGAGAATTTAATCATGGATACACGGCAAGATGATGAGTATGTCAGAATGTTATTGGGCACCATACCCCGAGAAGAAGCAAAGGAAATAAAGGGCTGCAAACTGCCAACTAATAGGCAGGTCTTACTATCAAAGCTGGGCACTTGCGGGTTTTTTTGCGGTACTGCGGTACCACCGCACTACCAAACCGGTACCGCATAACGCAAAGGATCGCTGAAAGTACAGCCAGTACTTTCAGCGATCCTTTGCGGTACTGCGTTATGCGGTACCGGTTTGGTAGTGCGGTGGTACCGCAGTACCGCAAAAAAAAACGCAAGTGCCCAGCTTTGCTTACTATGTCTATTAGCAAACCTTCAGGATATGCATTGGGACCAGGCTTTATCTGCCACCATTGACAATGTGCTTTTGCATTACCAGAAGGCGAATGTCCCGACCATTACAGGCAGGAACAATATTGGCGAAGTGATTAAAACTTACTATGACAAAGACTACATGATGCTTATGAAAAAGAATGAGGATAGAAGACGGGCTGATGATCCTGGAATTATGAAGTTTAAATCAGAATTGAGCCTGATGATGAAATTTTATAAGAACACAGTGTTGAAAGACATGGCAGCTGCGAAAAAGGGGAAAACTCAGGCCGAACAAGATGCCATCGATACTGACATACTCTTTATGAAAAGCATGCTAAGTGACAGAGTAGCTACCTACTCTGGGGTAAACAAAGTACTCACAGAAAAGGCAGATGCGAGAAGAGAAGCGACAAGAGAGAGAGCAATGTGATCATGCTGAGAATGTACAGGCTGATATTGATTCACCTATTAGCTCTGATGAGGCCAGCACTGCTGAACCAAAGAGAAAACATCGGAGAGCAGTGAAAGAGGGTGTTTCAATTTTTGTGCCCCATGATATTCTGAAGTCGGCAGAACTTGTTTCATGCAGTGTTCGAAACAACATCTCACCGACCCAGCTGAGTGCAATTGTGTACTCCCTTGTATCTGCATGTGGTGGAGATATATCAAAGCTGAGTCTAAATGCAAGGACGGCCCACCGATACCGAGCTTCCATCGTGTCAGAAATAAGTTTAAAAATCATGGATGAATGGCAACCATCAGACAAAGTACTGGTGCACTGGGATGGTAAACTTATGGACACGCTGGATTCCAAAGGCACTGATGACCACCTGCCCATTCTTGTGTCTGGTGTCAATGGCACAAAGCTTCTTGGAGTCCCACCTCTTCCGCATTTGACTCAAAAAGCTGGCCTGGTTCAAGGAGACTTGATATCAACAGCAACCAAACAACTTCTGGTCGATTGGGAGTGTGAACAGAATGTCATTGGTATGGTTTTCGACACAACTTCATCCAATACAGGTAAACCTATTTCAAACATCAGTGTGAATTTATCACGACATTAATACCAAAATACAGTGAATGATTTAACAGAAATCTGCAAAAAGCACGTGCCTGAAATGGTGGCCTTAAACTACAATTACATTTTTTTTTCAGGACAAAAAACAGCTGCTTGCGTCTCCCTCCAAAAGGAATTAGAGCGTGCCGTATTCTGGTGCGCCTGTCGCAGGCATGTGGGCGAAGTCATCCTAGGTGTTTGCTGGGATTGCTTGAAAGTGGAGGGCTCTTCAAGTCCAAACATAATGGTTTTCCAGAGGTGAGTCATAAGCTTTACAAAATAACAAGGATATTATTATCTAATGAACAAATTTAGTGGAATTTCTTTTATTAGACTTATAAGATATACTAACACCAAGCAAATGATCGATCATATCAATCTTAATACCCCTAAAACGATATTATAGATTAGTACGAAATACAATAATCCCAATAACTGCATTTCTAGGTTCAAGAACCATTTCTCTCAACTGGCGTACAATGAAAAAAAGAAATACTACTACCCCGCAATGCCTGGAGTGTTTGAGGAGTGCCAGCAGGAAATGGCTGACTTCTTCCGTGAATCTCTAGCCCAACCATTTACACGTGGCGACTACAAGGAACTGGTAGAGCTTTGTCTGCTGCTTGTAACTAAAGGATCCGAGCCAGTGAACTTCACAATGGTCTACCCCGGCACACTTCACAAAGCAAGGTGGATGGCTAAACTGCTCTATACCCTCAAGATTGTTCTTTTGTCAGGCCAGATCAAAGAGCAGTTTCCCAAAGCCGAGGTTGTGACTAAAAGTCAAATCAGCAAGTTAGAACGGTTTGCTGTGTTCATAGTCGCTGTTTATGTCCCATGGTGGATTGTTTGCCCCGTTCCAGCAAGTGTGCCACTGAATGACTTGAATTTGGTTGAAACCTTGGCTGAATTTGCCCCATATGACGCCACAATAGTTGACAAAGCACGTGTGGCACTCAGTAGACACACTTGGTACCTAACTGAGGAGTTGGCCCCACTGGCTTTGTTCTCGTCCCAAGTACAAGAAAGGACAAAAGAGGAGATGAGGAAGGCACTTCTTTGCCATGAAGGCACTGAAGTTACTAAGAGAGTGGGGCTCAATCATGGGGGCTATGGAAAGCCATACCTTCCCCCTGTCCCAGAAAGTGGCACTGCCCTGGTGGACCTAATTGGGCCTGACTCAAGCCGGTTCTTCACCATTTTAGGCATGCCCTATCAGTTTCTCCACAGTCCAGCCAGTGAATGGGCGGATCATGACGACTACCTGAACATGAAACGGGTTGTGGACAAGCTTCAGGTCATCAATGAGGCTGCAGAGCGTGGTGTAAAACTTTGCCATGACTTTCTTAATGTTGTCAGGGATGAGGAGCGCTTTCAAGAAGTCCTTCAAGTAGTTGAAAATGACAGACTCCGCGTTCCTAATCAGCGCAAATGATCATCTGTTTCCGAACAGAAATCATGGTTTCTTGCTCTAGAGAAATAATACCTTGTGAATATATGATAAAACCCCTTAATGTACCATGAGCGAATAAGAATGATTAACTTTTTTGTGTTAGTGATAACAGCTTTTAATTAAGACAGGTAAATGATTTGTGTTAATATCCCTTATGATGGTTGTGTAATCTCATATATAGGCGCGTATGCCGTATAAGCAAAATCGCTATTTTTCAAATTGCTGGTGCTCACTCGAATATGCATGAATCTTCAAAAAATTGCACGTGGGTATTTTTTGTCAATATGCAACACCAAAATTTTGACCAGCATTGTAGGACAAAGTTGGGGCAACTGTCACACCCTAATGTATGGCATGTGCTAATGGAACTGAAGGGTATTTATTTCCATTATGGAGTAATACAGTTTTTAAACTCAGCTTTGAGGAATCAATAAATAGGCGCCATTCATTTGGATCATGTTGTTGGCCAAGGGTTTTCATGAGAGGGTAGAAAGTTTTTGATGCTTGCGGTAAAAAGATATCTTAGTGCCTTTTTCTTGAAGATTCCAACCTTTCAACCTGGAAGCCGAAAGTTCGGATTGATTTTTTGCAATTTCAGATCACAGACAAGCTCGCTCAGGTCTGCTTGAGATATTAAGTGAGGCTCTGTCGATGAACAAGATGGTTCAAACATTGGATCAACATCGTCCGTCAGTAAACCATGTTGAGCTTCGTCATTACCATTGTACATCAATTTCATTTTCATCATCTAAACTCCACGTTTCCAGTGGCCTTAGTACTGGCAAATGTTTATGTAAAACAGGCCTTATGGCTGATGGTAAATTTGGGTATTGTACCATATGTTTAGATTTCGCAGTAATGCCTAGTATATTTGTTAAACAGAAATAACAATCTGTTAAATGGTCTTTCGGCTCTCTCCATATCATCGGAACAGCAAATGGCATTTGACGAGACCCATTTAGCCAGCCTGTCAGAAGTCTTAAACACGTAATACAGCATATATGAGGTGCCCACGTCTTGTTCTGATCCCCTACCTTGCAACCAAAATAAAGTTTGTATGCTTTTTTGACGAGAGGAGAGGGGTGAAATTTTGCCTTTGAAATTTAAGTGTTAACGCTCTGCACACATAACAGAAACAGTTTGGGTGGTTGATACACTTGCGTGGCATTCTGTCATGAAACAATATGAATGCACTGACACAAAAAATGATTAAGGAAACTCATGAATAAAATGCACGATGTTCACTGAGTGAAATCAAATGAGTAACTGACAAATGAAAGTCAACAGTGATGTGTAGCAACTTATAAGCAGAGGAAGAGGAAGGGGCAAACCCTGCTCCCTTCCTATTCTCACTCAAATCCTAAGTAATGTAAATTTGTGTGTCACTCTAAAACTGCGGGTGATAGAAAAATTCTGTTTTCATTTTCGTAATCAACGTAAAAAATTACACATAGTTCAAGTAAAACTATCTCTGTGACAAAAACTTTGTTGACCAGTGTTATCAATAAAGTTACCAAGAAGTGAGTAAAATCTAGTATCTGTAATGAGGGGTTGAACGGGAGGTCTATAAACAACAAAATTGAAACTAATACTACGCGCCCTAACTTCAATGCATATCGCATTAATTAGTCAGAAAATCTCTTAACCTCGATAGCCCTAAGGGAATTACAAATGTACAGCAAAATGCCACCACCAATCCTATGTAACCTATCATTAGTAAAGAGTTTAAAACCTGTCATATCAAATTTCCCCAACAAGTCCCGAATCACAGTATTTAACTGCATTTCAGTGATAGCAACTATATTGTAGTTGCCGGAATAAATTATTGCCTTAAATTTGTTTAATTTATTTCTAATACTATGCACGTTACAATAAAAGACGTTTAAGTTATTTTTTACCATGGGTCGGCATTTTAAACTATTTCTCACATCGGGCCCGTGTTCCCTGGACCCACAACGTTTAAAGAAGGCTTCAACCTATACAGCTTTTGTACATTTTTGTCAATTAACCTACCTAGCCTAGCATTACATATTTCATTAAAATGCACCCCATCTTTTATAAAAAGGCTAGGATCACTGAATTCTGACCACAGCTTTATGAAGGGTACATTTTCCTCAGCACAAATCTCTTCTAATTTAGTATTAAAAAATACTGTTTTAGATGTAATCCTAAGACCCAAACCGTGCCTAGGGGTAATACCTAGAACTAAAGACCTATCTGATGATGAGTGCTTTGGGTGACTAAGTTGATATGGAATGACCCCAGGGACTATGTATAAAAAAAAGGGGCATTCAGGAAATTTAAAAGCAGTAATAGTCTTTTGGACTTGGATAATTATAGGCAGTTAAGGAATAAGCTAAATAGTTTGATTACAGAGCAAAAAACATATTGAAATAAATCTAGCTAGAAATAGCAATAAAAATCCAAAGAAATTCTTTAGTTTTTATAAATACTGGCCCAAAACAACATGATAGGATATTTGAAAAGGATCAGGATACTGTTGGTATTTTTAATTATTATTTTAGCTCTGTTTTCACTGAAGAAAATTTAAATAACTGATTTTAATTCTTAGATTCTGTAAACTCGGGTATTCTTGATAATATTCATATAAGGAAGGATGATGTTAGTCAAGTGATTTATGCACTGAAGTCAAATAAAGCTGCTGGACCTGATAATTTACTCAAGAGTTCCCAACATGTACACAGTATATGGAAAACCAAGAAATCAAGGACAAGAAAACAGTATGATTCAAGTTTTTATTGAAAACCACCAATATACTATAGTACAGAATAACATACACAAGCATTACCTTTCATGCATGTTCTTTTATAATGTTCTTAACCCTTAAATGCCAGTCAACATCTATTGATGTTCTCTTTCAGAATGCCAATCAACATCAATTGATGTTTTAGGTTTTTCCACAAACGATGGTCAACATCTATGGATGCTTTATCTTTCCCATCTTTGTTGGAGATTTAAAATGACTCATAAAATCACTACAAAATTATACTAGAATTCTTTCTTTTATTGTTTTTTTTTGCGCGCAGTAGGGTTATTGATCACATCCACTCCCAGTGTTAAATGGTTAATAGCTGCTAAGAGAATACACAGACTGAGGACAGGTATGTATGGGTACAAGTAAATGGTTTTTTTAAGAGTTTATTTTGAATGAAATAAATATTTTAAGATATTGGAATTTATCATGAAAAAACAGGAACATGGTATTTGATAGTAAAAGTCAGCATGTACATATAATACTGTATATGCTAGGATTCTCAGAGAAGGGAGAGAGAGCTTATCTGAGATACTAACCATTTTGTTTCCTGGGTCTATTAATAATGCGTAAGTATCAGATGAATGGAAAAAAGCATATGTAGTACCCATTTACAAAAAAGGTAGGAAATTATAGGTCTATTAGTTTAACATCATTGGTAAAAAAGATATTAGGAAGAATTACAAAGAATAATATTCAAGATCATTTGGAAAATCGTAATCTTATTTCAAGTTCACAACATGGAAGGGCTTGTTTGTTTAATCTATCAGACTTTTTAGAGTTTGTAACTGATCAGGTAGACAATGGAAATGATATAATTTATTTATTTGGATTTAATAAGGCATTTGACAAGGTTTTACATTGGAGACTTCAAAATTAAAAGCTTATGGGATATTTGGGTCACTTATAAAGTGGGTAGAAAAATGGTTAGAAGATGGAGAAGAGAGGAATTCTAAATGGCCATGAATCTGGGTGGTAGGTCCATTACTCATTATTTTATATCTAAATGATTTATAGAAAGAAGTAGGGAGTAAAGTTTCTAAATTTGCAGATGATACAAAAGTAGTTGCTCCAGTTATAAATATTGAAAATTCTTTAAACTGCAAAAAGATCTTGATAGATTAGTTGCTTGGGCTAGTAAATAGCAGATGGAATTCAATGTTCAGAAGTGCAAAGTCATGCATTTTGGTAGAAATAATGAAAACATTAGTTAAGAATGCAAGGGAACTGGTTAAAGGATGTTAGACAGGAAAAAATCTTGGCATTATAGTTGGTAGGTAGGGATCAAAAAAAATTTTAGGCAGTGTTTAGAGGCTAGAAATAAAGCAAACAAAATGCTAGGTATTATTAAGAGGAATGTATATGAAAATACATTTTCAGTCATATAGAAGATTTTTGGAATGATTTGCCATATGATGTGGTAAATGGTTTCATTTCATTTGAAAAACATTAAGCCACTGGAACCTATCAGGTAAACTTGATAAGTTAATTTCAAGAAAAATTTGTACACTTTCATGAATGAAAGAGATAGTTTCTAGATTGTAAATAGTGTATATTCTTGGCTTGGGTTGTGTACACTACTTTGGTAGCTCTATAGATAGTCATATGTCAGTTGGCTGACTTGAGATTGATGCTTTGTGCAATTTTATTATGAAATATAGTTCATAACTTGGATAACCTTGATAAGGCCCCAGTGGCTTCATGTTTTCCAACTGAAATATAATGTTATGAAAAATCCTCACATGACAGACACCCTCAGAAAATTGGAGCAGATTAGCTGGCATTCACTTCATACAAAGTAGGCCAGGCTGAAACTATAATTTTTGTTTGATTTTAATTTATCAGTGACTAACAGTTGGCTTTTGATATAAAAAGAAGATTCCTGAAAAAAATAATTGGTGGCCACCAACATGTGTCCGGCCACCCCCATTTTTGTAAAAACATCTAATGCCACACTAGCAAAATCAGGAAAATGGCAATATCTCTTCTTCTAAACATGCTAGGGAGATGGTTTGCATACCAAAATATGCAGAATTTGATTTAGAACAAATTATTAAGAGTGGTATTTTTTCATAAAACCTTTAGTTTTTGAGTTATTTTAGAAAAACTAATTTTTTGGGCACATAGACTGAATGTCAACACAATAAAACATTCTCAAGCTGCAAATTGACATGTATTAGTGGTTTTCAATCAGCAATCAAAATCAATCAAAATCAGCCATTTTAAATTCATTGAAAATGCTTTTTGACATTCCAAAACGCCAAACATTAAATTATACAATTAACAAATTGTCATTTTGTCATATTTTAGCATGATAAATAATAATCTAGAACTTAAAATATTTTTTAGACACAAAATCTTTCATTAATTTACGTGATCTAATTTTGTTTCTACTAAGACCATCTCTACGCTCATGACCTACAACAGCCAAGGATGCTTTAGGGTCATTCTCTGTCAGATCAACCAGTGCCTAACACCCTCATCTCTCAGATTTTGCTGAAATTTGGTTTATAGGGAGTTTGTGGGCCCTGAATCCATTTCTGAAATTATAAGGTCAATCCGACCAACGGTTCAAGAGATATGACCTCGGGAAATTTGAGGTCACTTGCGAGGTCACTAACATTTGGCGACCCATAACTTGGGTAATAATGGTCACAATTATATAAAAGTATATATATTTAGAATCAGAAAACAACAAGGAATCCAAATATGCAAGTTTTAGAACTCTAGGTTGAAAAATAAAAAAGTTACACTGTAACCAAAATTTGAGGTCACGATTTGACCTCTGGGGTATCAAATGAGAATTTTTTTTTTAAATGTAAAAAATGAAGGCATAGGCATTGGCTATTAGAATCAGCAAAAAAAAGTTTGTTTATGTTAGTATTTTTCATGTAACTAACATATAAGTGAACACCATATTCATAAGTTGTGCGCCAATTCTACCTATTTTTTCACACTTAAGCTCATAATTTGACCTATAGAAATTAAAATTACATTTTTTTATAGATATAAAAACAAAGGCAAAAAATGTAAAATTGTATTTCACTGCTAATCTACACTGGCAATAATAGTTATAATAGTGAAAGGGGAAGACCTACTTAGAGGATTCATGTGCTAGCCTAATACAATTTTTGCATGCTCGATGCTCTCATCAATTTCTTTTTGTGGAAAAATGTATTGAATTCTGCTGCCTCCTCTTAGGGTAGGACAACTCATTACAGTTAATATATGATGTCCTGGCACTGCACATGAATCCTTGTTTGATGGATAATAATATGCACTTGATCTTGATGACCCAGAGGGATGTAGAAAGTTCACAGTGAAATCATCAAACTCTTCACAATATTCCTCCACAATTCCATACCAAACTTGCATGTCATAAATGCAGCCAACATACTCTCCTGGTTTGACACATTTTAGGTTACCAAGCATTGCAGGTTCATTAGTAAAATGACTTTTCCTTATTCTTTTCTTTTCTCCAATGCCACTTGAAATGGGATACACCATCAGTTCTTCCTTGTTTAGGGGAACAAATCTATGATATTTCTGAGTTCCAGGAATAGCCCTACTATCCTTGAATCGATGTTCCAACCGTTCTTCTGCATCTTTCAAATCAGCTGTAGTTACAAAGAAAAAATTTATCTTCTTGCTCAAGTTTTCTTCACAAAACTAAAACATGTGTTCTGGTCAGACCCGGATCTAGGGGTGGGCTATGTGGGCTGCAGCCACGGGCCCCGCATTTGAGGGGGGCCTCCAAATTTGGAGAAGTTTTCCCCAATGTCTTAAATGCATACAGAATGTACTTGTCATTGATGGTGACCAATTGTACCGGCGGACAGAGTTTTTCTAAGTTAAAGCGACTGAAATGTTGCACACGTTCAACAATGAAGCAAAAGCGATTACAGTCACTGGCAATTCTCTATGTTGAACATGCTCTGGCCAAAGAAGTCGATTTTCGAAATATTATTAATGAATTTGCACAAAAAAAGGCTCGTCGGTTCAATCGGTTGCCAGCTCATAATCAGTAGGTAGGTGTGTATAAAATTATTAATTCAGGAAAATATAATATGTAAAATAAAGTAAAATATTTGTAAAGTAATATGTTTGTTCTGAAAACTAAATAAATAAAGTAAAGTAATATGTTTGTTCTGAAAACCTTTAATTTTCCTCGTAAACAAAGCTTATAATCCTTATATAATAAAAATTGTAGCCAAGGGGGCCCCCCAAAAAAAAATTAGCCACGGGCCCCCATTCTTCTAGATCCGGGCCTGGTTCTGGTGTAAGAATTTGCCTCTCTGTAGTTCTCTGCAAACTGGCACGAGCAGTAGCTCTTTTCACTGTTCCTCCAATCCCATCACATGCATTTTTGCCATGGGATGTAGCAAAGAAGTGCCATTCACAAGACAGACCAAAATCCTCTTCATGGTAACAGAGATTTGTGAAGTTGTATCTGTTCTTATATTGGCCAGCACATCCATCTGAGAAATAGTGCACCTTCTTCAATTGTGGGCATCTGAATTTAACATATGTCATAAGCTTCAATATGAATGAGTAAACCATTATAGTGTTGTGTTTTAGTGATGCAGATAAAAAACAGACACTAAAATGGCTAAGTTCCTAGTCTGCAGATGATCTATAATAGATGACAAAAGGGTGAACTGTACACTGTGAATTGTCCCAGTGAAACCCTTGGGCAGCATCCTGGACAATGAAAGAATAATTCTCAGAGAAATCACCTACTATAACTACCTCACTCTGAGGTGGTAGTGTCTCTTTCAACTGCTTGAAGTACTGTGATTGTTGCTGAGCAACAAAGTGATGACGAACCATGCGGGATATTTTCATGCTTAGGGATGATAAGTATTCATGAAGTGGCTCCACCTTATCAACCATTGTACAACGGTCAACAGTCACCCATTGCTTGTAAGATATTTCATTTGGAGCTGATTTCACACTGTCAAGTAACTCAAGAAAATCCAGGACACCCTCTTCTCTTGGGCAATCATTGCAAAGTTGCATCATGCAAGTCTCTCTTTCTGTACTGCAGACACTGTAATCCATAAGATCCTTGTATGAAAGACCTCTTTCTCCCAATGCAGCCAGCTGCAATTTTGGATTTTGATGGTATGTGCAGACACAGATAGAATGAGTCCCACCACTACCGGCAAGCACACAATATGATGGCCATAATTTTGCAAATGTGGAAAATCATATTTTGGGATTCTTTTCATCATTTTTATATAGTTCAAACATCTCTCTTAAATTCCTGAGGACCAATCGTTTTTGCACCTTCAGCACTGATAACTTTCACGCAATCCTTTTGGCCAGGACACATACGACTAACCTCTTCTGACTCATAGAATCTTCTAACTATATCTTTGTGTTCTTCAGATATCACTTTTCCTTTGCTCATTAGTGGAATCTTTGGAAGGATTCCATGTTCTGATTTAAGTGAACGGCTTCTTTTCACCATGTATGTTGTAGTTTGAAAGAAACTAGCTGTTTTTTCAATTGTGTATGGTGAGAGTGTCAATATTTGTAGTTTGTGATGGTGACATTTGCTTTCCAGGAATGACTGTTTCAATTCATTCATTAATTTGTCTAGATGTTTTTCAGATTTAGGTTCAGTTTTTGAAGTATCACTTACCTCCTCAGTAATTTGAACACCATAACTGAGTTCTAGCCTCTCCTTCAGGTGTTTCTGAGCAGATGATAGCTTACCACGAGCATTGCGCTTTTTCTGGCTTAATGACAGCCCTTCTGAAAAGAACAGAAAAAAAGGTTTCACACACCTGAATATTAGTAATTAAATATTAATTATAGTACCTTAAATGCTATATAATTGGCTATATAGTAGATCAAACAGACCTTGTAGTAAAGTATAAGTTATTATATTAATTTATTACTTACTTTTTTTAACTGGTTGTTGGTTTACGTCGTCGTCGTCGGCCTAGGCAAGCTACGGCTTGGGACCGTAGCGCATCTATCCGGTATAGGTTAACCTGGATGATGTAGCCATAAGCACTGCCGCTAGTTAAGTGCCAACCAGTGATTATCTCACTAGCCGTATTGAGTCCGTTAGGCGAAACTGCGACAGTACCAAAGGTGGAAAATATAACCATTGGTTTTCTATTATTTATTTGTAAAATGGACATGGTATTAGATTAAAATAATTATTTGAATATAAATAATTAACTGACAATTGTGATATATAATTAATTATGTTTACATACAATAAAATAATATAGTATACATAAAATTAGTATTAATCTGGTTCACAATTGAATTATAATGGGGTAACTAATTTAAAATGAATTTATACTATTCCGAAATTCAAGACGGTAAAATTAACATTTATCTTTAAACTAAAATAAGAGTATTCACTACACACTCCCCCACCAGAGAGGAAGTTCAAAGAGTTCCGAACGACACAGATTTCCGCTGAACCTTTTTGGTAGCTACTTGTACCTCACTTAAGGTTGATTCCAAAAACGCAGGCTTAAGACGATCGATAGAAACCTTGTCGACCTTGGAACCGCGCTGGATGAGAAATGATTTGCGCGTACGTCGGAGAACTTCATAGGGTCCGTCATATGGACATTGGAGAGGCCGTTTTGGGACAGGTACACGAACGAAAACGTGGGTGCAAGACTGGAGGGCTGGGGAAACAAAGATGTTCTGTTGGCTAGTCAATCGAGGGGGAACAGGCTGAAGGGACTGCATGTGAGAGGAAAGTGTCTGAGCGAATTCCGTAGGATCACATGACTTATCCCCTGCAGTGAAGTAGCCACCTGGTAGCCGCAGTGTTGTTCCATAGACTAGTTCAGCCGCTGTAGTCTTCAGATCACTCTTAAATGCAGAGCGAATACCAAGCAACACGAGTGGAAGCTTATCCATCCAATGGGAGTCTTCGTGACACATAAGGGATGACTTCAGCTGGCGATGGAAGCGTTCGACGAGGCCTTTAGCTTGCGGATGATACGCACAGGTATGCGCATGTACTGTACCCAACAAGCTGGTAAACTTCTTCCAAAGCGAAGACTCAAATTGGCGACCTTGGTCAGTGATGACTTTTGTCGGCAATCCAAATCTTGATACCCATCCATGAAGAAAGGCTCTTGCAACAGTGTCCGCTTGGATATCAGGAAGTGGGATGGCTTCAGGCCATCTGGAAAAGCGGTCGAGACAGGTGAGCAGATAACGTTGGCCTTGAATCACTGGAAGAGGGCCAACAATGTCTACATGAATTACTTCAAATCGCTGGGATGGGGGCGGAAATGCGTCAAAGGGGGACCTGGTGTGCCTTTGGACTTTGGCACTCTGGCAGGCAAGGCACGTTTTGGTCCAATGTTTGACATCCTTCCGCATCGAGGGCCAAACAAAACGAGAGGTAACCAGGTGTTGCGAAGCACGGATACCAGGATGGGAGGGCTTATGAAGATCTATGAAGACTGCTTGTCTGTGACATGGAGGGACATAAGGGCGAATAGCAGCTGTTGATACGTCGCAATAGAGGGGCACAGACAATCCTGGCATACTCATTTTCTTGAGGGAAAGTGAGTGAGTGGAGTCTTCTCTGAGCAGGTCTTGTAGTTCCGTATCCTTATCTTGATCCTGTGCAATAGCATTCCACAGTGTAGAGCTGAGGGTAACAGAAGTAATCTCTATTCTTGAGAGTGCATCCGCTGGAGTGTTCAAGACACCTTTGATGTGGCGGATATCTGTGGTAAATTGCGAGATATAATCGAGTTGCCTGATGACTCTGGGAGAGTGGTTACAGCTGTTTTATTGAAGACAGTGACCAAAGGTTTGTGGTCGGTAAAAACACAAAACTCTCGGCCTTCAAGGAAATGTTGAAAATGCTTCACGTTTAAGTAAATAGCAAGAAGTTCACGTCCGAAAGTACTATAACGCGTTTGGGCTGGCTGCAGCTTTTTCGAGTAAAACGCGATGGGTGCTTGTTGACCGTTAATGGTTTGTTCCAACACTCCACCGATCGCAACATCTGATGCATCGACCGTCAGAGTTAGGGGGGCATCACTGATAGGAAATGACAGAGACAATGCACTATTGATAGCATTTTTGGCATTGTCGAACGCCTGTAAACTACCGCTACACCATAACAATTTCGTTACCTTGCGTTTGTGTGTGATCATAGCGTGTAGAGGAGCAAGAACACTGGCACAGTTTTTAATGAACTTGTGGTAATAATTTACTAAACCTAGAAACCGACGTAACTCACGCTGATTATTTGGCATTGGGTAATTTTTTATCACTTCACACTTGTCCTGAAGGGGGGTAATTCCGTGCTGCGAAATCGTGTGACCAAGAAATTCCAAGGTTGGCTGTGCAAACACACACTTAGATGCATTAATAGTAACACCGTATTGTTCTAAGCGTTGAAAGAGGAGTGAAAGATGTTCCTTATGTTCCTCTTCCGTTGAGCTGGCCACAAGCAAATCATCGATGTAGGCATAAACAAAGTCTAAGCCTCTGGTGACCTCATCTATAAACCTCTGAAAGGTTTGCGCAGCATTCCGTAGCCCGAACGGCATCTTCACAAATTCGAATAACCCAAATGGTGTACAAACTGCAGTCTTGGGAATATCCGAAGGCTCTACGGGAATGTGGTGGAAAGCCTTAACGAGGTCTATCTTACTGAAGATAGATTTGCCGTGGAGAAGAGAAGTAAAGTCTTGGACATTTGGTACCGGATATCGGTCCGGGATGGTTGTCGAATTCAAAAATCGGTAATCCCCACATGGTCTCCAGTCTCCTGACTTCTTCTGGACTAGGTGTAGGGGAGAGGACCAACTGCTTTGGAAGGTCTTATTATCCCAAGATCTATCATAAGCTGGAATTCCGATTTGGCAGCTTTCAGTTTGTCCGGGGCAAGACGTCTGGGTTTTGCAAACACAGGGGGACCTTTTGTTGTAATGTGATGGGTAATGGTGTGCTTAATGGTATCACCCATCTGCATCGGTTGAAGAATTCCTGGATATCGCTGGAAAAGGCACTGGTACATGGAATTAGGGGGAACGAGGGAAAGTGCAGAGTTCGAGGCGTCCGGAAGGGCAACCTGTTTGGCAAGAACAGAAAGCAGTGTGGCCTGGTCGCATAAGCGTCGCTTGTCAAGATCCACCAGGAGTTTGAAATGCTGGAGGAAGTCAGCGCCGATTATGGGATGCCGCACTTGAGCACAGATGAAAATCCACTTGAAGGATCGGTGAAGGCCCAAGTTTAGTTCACGCGACTGAGTACCGTACGTGGGTATGCGTGAACCGTTAGCAGCGTATAGAGGCGGAGATTCCGAGTGCGTATAACCAGATTTTTGAGGGAATACACTGACTGACGCTCCGGTATCGACCAAGAAATTGACACCAGAGTTCCTGTCCCTTATGAATAACAGGTTGGCAGTGCGAGTACTAGACGCCATTAGGACTCGCTGCTGGGGTTTTCCGACGAAAAATTGCAAGGGGAGATGCACTTCCTAGCCTTTTTTCCAAATTTCGAGTGGTAGAAGCAGATCTTCCCGGAACTCGAACGATGCCTCTTCGTAAATCTTGACCGAGAATGGCTTCTTTGCCGTTGATTTTGTAGCAGAGAACAAACGTGGTTGAGTTGTTGACTTAACTCTTTCACTTTCAACTCCAGTTCCGATTGTGTGTTCACGTTGATGACCGGAGCTGTGTCAATCTCCACTACTTTGTCGGCAGTTTCTGCTAGTTTATCAACTGGAGTAGCAGGATCCATAGTGGCCAAGACACGCTGAGCTGATGGAGGAAGTTTCTGCAAGAACAGCTGTCTAAAGATGTCCTTATCGAAGGTTTGTGCGCGTTCGCCTAGAGCGCACTGCATAGCCCTCAGCATTTGAGTGGGCTTACGGTCTCCAAGTTCTACTTTTGAGATTAACTGATGTAGTTTCTCACGCTCGGAGACAGTGGTGCGGCACAGGATGGCAGACTTCAGATCGTTGTATGGGTCCTCACTCGTGGAAGTAGATATGATGACGTCACGGACTTCAGAGATGATGCTCGCTGGTAGAGAGGACAAAACATGATCGTATTTCGTCCTGCTAGCGGTGATCCTTCCCAAGTTGAATTGTGATTCCACTTGGTGGAACCAAATAAATGGATCACCCGGCCAGAAGACGGGGAGCTTTACGCTCAAGTGGGAGATGGCACCAGCGTCGTCAGGCATCTTCTCCTATGCTTGCTGACGTACAAGCAAGACGACAAGTTCCCAACGAAGGAGTGGAGGTTGAGACGAGCGCAGGCACAGAGCGCACGGGCAGGGGTGAGGGGCAGAGGGCACGAGCGACATTACAGTCTGGTCCTAGTCGCTCGGGTGAAGGGGGTGATGGGCACGAACGACGTTACAGTCTGGTCCTAGTCGCTCGGGTGAAGGGGGTGGTGGGCACGAACGACGTTACAGTCTAGTCCTAGTCGTTCGGGTGAAGGGGGTGATGGGCACGAACGACATTACAGTCTAGTCCTAGTCGTTCGGGTAGAAGGGGTAATCCAGCTCCGGGGTCACCAATTGTTGTTTTACGTCGTTGTCGTCGGCCTAGGCAAGCTACGGCTTGGGACCGTAGCGCATCTATCCGGTATAGGTTAACCTGGATGATGTAGCCATAAGCACTGCCGCTAGTTAAGTGCCAACCAGTGATTATCTCACTAGCCGTATTGAGTCCGTTAGGCGAAACTGCGACAGTACCAAAGGTGGAAAATATAACCATTGGTTTTCTATTATTTATTTGTAAAATGGACATGGTATTAGATTAAAATAATTATTTGAATATAAATAATTAACTGACAATTGTGATATATAATTAATTATGTTTACATACAATAAAATAATATAGTATACATAAAATTAGTATTAATCTGGTTCACAATTGAATTATAATGGGGTAACTAATTTAAAATGAATTTATACTATTCCGAAATTCAAGACGGTAAAATTAACATTTATCTTTAAACTAAAATAAGAGTATTCACTACATGGTGTTTGGTCCAGAAATGCTAGAACTGATTCAACTGAAGTTGAAGGATTTTCCTTTATCAAGCAATCACTGTCATTGTCCAGATCTTGAATTGAAGAGATGTTACTCAAGCCACTGATAGTAGATGATTCATTTGAATCCTGCTCAGACTCGTTGTTTTCAGTGGTACTAAGTATAGTGGGGTTTTTCATTATCAGTGTCCAGCAGTTCACACACAACAATGAGTCTTTTTCACTCTTCCAGCACATTTTTCAACAAGTACATCAGTCACTTTTCTAAGATTGATTGTTATGCGTTTCTTGTGTTTTTGAATAGGGTCCTGGCAGTATTTCAAGTGCCGAACCATTGTATTTTGATCTGTAAAGATATAGGATTTACAATTAGGTAATATATATTTTTAGAAAATATAGCTATACACACTTAATATTTTAGGCCTTGATAGTCTCTGAGGCTCATTAAAACACCATACCCACCAGCCACCCACAGTGCTGGCTGGAACTGTACTAACCTGTAGACAAGGAATTTTGCAACTATCTGTGTTGATTCTGCACTTAGACAAGTAGCAACATGTTTCAACAGGTTTGTTTAGGCTACATGTGAGCTTAGTCTTCCCCTTTCACTATTATAACTATTATTGCCAGTGTAGATTAGCAGTGAAATACAATTTTTATTAAATTTTTGGAGCTTGAGGTCAAATTGATAGCTAAGATATAAAAATTCCTTGAAATGACAAGCAATTTATAAATATGGTGTTCACTTATAAGTTAGTTACATGAAAAGTACCAACATAAACAAACTTTTTATGATTGTTTCTATTAGTCAAGAACTCTGACTTTGTTTTTTATATCTATAAAAAATGTAATTTTAATTTCTATAGGTCAAATTATGAGCTTAAGTATGAAAAAATAGGTAGAATTGACGCACAACTTATGAATATGGTGTTCACTTATATGTTAGTTCATGAAAAATACTAACAAACAAACTTTTTTTTGCTGATTCTAATAGCCAATGCCTATGCCTTCATTTTTTACATTTAAAAAAAAAATTCTCATTTGATACCCCAGAAGTCAAATCGTGACCTCAAATTTTGGTTACAGTGTAACTTTTTTTTTTTCAACCTAGAGTTCTAAAACTTGCATATTTGGATTCCTTGTCGTTTTCTGATTCTAAATATATATACTTTTATATAATTATGACAATTATTACCCAAGTTATGGCTCGCCAAATGTTAGTAACCTCACGAGTGACCTCAAATTGCCCGAGGTCATATCTCTTGAACCGTTGGTCGGATTGACCTTATAATTTCAGAAATGGATTCAGGGCTCACAAACTCCCTATAAACCAAATTTCAGCAAAATATGAGAGATGAGGGTGTTAATTTCAATTTTTTTTGGTTGATCTGACAGAGAATGACCCTTCAGTGACAAACTTGATGTGCCTTTCAACATTCTGACTGTGGCACTTGTGATCCAGTTTCAATGCGGTATTAATGATATCACGCAGTTCATCATTACTGAATTCTTTTAATACAAGTGGAACAGTTTCCCATTGGGACATAGCAGACAACTTGTGGTATGAAGAAGCTTTGAAATTGATGATTGGCTTTCTAAAGACCCTAACATTCTCATCTATAGCAGGATATTCATCAGTACCACCTTCATGATCCTCTTCATTCTCATCATCACTTTCAATTATTCCACCTACAAAATCATTGCTACTACCAGATTCATCATCAAAATCCTCTATAACTCCCCTCAGACACAGAACTTTATTGACAGCACACCTCCTCACCTCTTCATCTTCATCAGCCAGCATTCCAACTAAAATATTTTCACCATGAGCAAAATAGCTGTTATTGTTTAATACATCATAACAAATTTCTCTAATTTTCCTGTCAGGGAATTTATTTACTCTTTGGATCATATTGAATAGGTTTCTTGACCCATCACTTAGCCTCTTATTAGCCTTGATATTGAACCAACTGTGAAAGTATACTTTGATGATGAATTCTACTATGATTTTGAGGTTCTTACTGGGTCTTTTTTGAAGGTGAGCCATTGAGAGTGATTTAGCAGGCCAACTTCTAAGAGTGCAAGGTCTTCATCCACTTCACCAGTAATAATTGCCCAGCAGATGCAGTATCCATAGTATTGGTCTGTTGATAAATTATTGACCACCTCATTTGGTAGAAGCACAAATGCAGGATAAGGTATAGATTTGAAGTCCACAACATTCCATTCTGACACATCCCCATTAAGCTGAGAACCAATAGGGCCAGAAAATTTGTCTGGACTTTTTGTTGTCCCATCTAGTTATGAAGATGTGTCTAAGTGGCAATTCATTTAGATGCAGAAGACAAATATCCCACTGAAGAGGTTGCCCTAAAAACATTTCCAAATATCTGATTGACCCATGCATATGTCCTGTGTTAGTATTTGTCCCATCTGCTTTAACTAAGTTTAATTTGGCCTCAAGTTCTGTCCCTTTAGTGATCTTATAAATGCCATGAGCAATGTCAATGCCTTTGCCACTCTCCGGGGTAAAATGGTCGAGGTAGAAATCATCTGAAAATAAATGTAATTAATTTTACAATTAAATAAAAATGAAAAAGGAAGGAATAAAGTTAACTGGACAGTTGTCACTTAAAAAGAAAATTTTTAAGTAATTGAAATATTACTTTATAGTACAGTAATATAACAGCATAATGCCTATAACTGTATGACAATCATTTCCATTTACCTGGCTCTCCAGTAATGACATAATGTTCCTCTAGGATTGTGGATGTATAATACTTTTCATTTACTTTGTTAACAGCAAGTGTAGCATCCTTTCTACCATCAAAGCCAATGCCAGTCACTTTTTCAAATATCACTTCTTCTTCCTTCTTCCTTTCAGCTCTCAATTTAGCTCTCTCCCTTCTCAACTTGTTTCTGAAAAGTATTTCAAAAATATTGGCCATGCATTACTGCATTAGCATTATACAAATGTACAAAATACAAATGTCAGTGTCCTGTTTGAAACTAATTAATATAAATACAAAATAGAAATTTTGACACTAATTAAAAATAATAGTAAATCTGGTGATTTAGAACTTATAGCAGAAGCTAAGAAATGTAATATCTAGAGTGATTAAAAACATACTTATCAATAACATTTTGTATGTTATCTGGGGTGATTACTCCAAAGTCCACCAATGTAGCAGAACCAATAGCCGCTCCTGCTCTATCACTTACTTGATATCTGTCAGGATATTTAAAGTAGATTTACATATCTATTGTCAATGAATAATTTATTGGTAATCTTAATCTCTTAGTCACAATGATTTCACTTTAAGCTGTATTAAAAGATTTATCTTTCAGTACTATACCTGTCACATGCTTCAGCTAATGAGCGTAATCTAGTTCTGTTCTGTAATGTTGAGACTTCTGGAACATAGTCTGCATCAAATGAATCATTACAACTGTCGCTATCTGTCAACTCAGGAATGTCCATAGGTTCAGGAAGATGAGGAGGAGGAACTGATTCATTTGCTTTTTGAGATTGAATAACCCATGATTTGAATTTTAAGTCAGTGGCTGTTTCTGGGACTTCTTTCAGGGTACAGTAACCATGCCTAGTTGTTTTCTGGTCCTACAAAGTGATTATATTTCATTACACTATAATGTATGTAAATTGAAATTCTTACAAAAATGAGAAAATACTAAAATATTACTTATCATTAACATCATTAATAGTGTATTATTGATATTACTAACTTATTAAATGCACTTTAAAAATTGTAGCAAATTATTAATAATTGATAATTAATTAATATTAATTAATAATTTACAACTTGAAATTCAATCAACAGACCTACCTCATAAAACTGGTAATCAGATTCAGTCATTGTTAGTAAGTGCTTTTTCTCTGTATCTGCCAACAGTTTGTGATCATGTTGATATATGTCAAATAAAACATTTACAGTTTTCAGAAAATCATCCAGATCTTGATGATATTTAGGTCCCCTTTTCTTTTTGTCATACTTCAGAAGGCGGTTGAATTCCTTTATTTGGGTTTTCAGTCGGCACTGTATGGCATTTACTGATATTGGATAAACATTATATGTGACCCACAATTTATGCAATTCCTCAGAAGTAGCTCTCAGTACAGCATCTGTTTTATAGTCTCCGAAACACGAACACCTTTCAATAACTTGCTTCAACATAGGCAATTTCCCTAGAGGAAACTGTTCTGCTGGCATAAAACGTACATCACTAAGTACTTTAGCAACTGTTTTCCTTGTAGAAGTCATACTTTATATTGCAAATGTTGAATTCAATGACAAATTGCAGTTGGAAACTTATAACAAAGGCACCTGAAAAAAAACAAGTTTTCAATTTATTATGTTTAAAAAAAGTTCATGAAGCAGCCCCACCCTCTATTCTTTAATCAAGCATAATGGATGCAAGATAACAAGGAAAAGTCATATCATGTGATCACTATGTCCGTGTCAACATCCTTTTAGGGCAATGTTAGTAATCAAAAAGCCAAATCATGCTTATTTTAGAATTTCTTTTGTCACTAAGGTCCGCCAAAAGGGGGTCTATGGGCCCCAAAAATTAGTTTTTCTAAAATAACTCAAAAACAAAGTTTTATGAAAAAATACCACTCTTAATAATTTGTTCTAAATCAAATTCTGCATCCTTTGGTATGCAAACCATCTCTCTAGCATGTTCAGAAGAAGAGATATTGCCATTTTCCTGATTTTGCTAGTGCAGCATTAGATGTTTTTACAAAAACAGGGGTGGCCGGACACACGTTGGTGGCCACCAATTATTTTTTTCAGGAATCTTATTTTTATATCAAAAGCCAACTGTTAATGACTCTGATTAATTCTATCTTGAGTTTCAGCCCGGCCTACCGGCTGTGTACATTGGCAACAACCAATTTTTACAAAACTAATTAATTATCAATTTAAAACTAGAGATAGAATCTTTGGATCCAGAGGATCAAAGTCATAATGGGCTACTATCCACAAATATTTTACACTCTATATCTATGTATAACTGACATGCAAATATATCAGATCCAAGGAATCCAGTCAATTTCATTACGGTACCCATCAATACCAGTACCTTGCCAACCAAAAATAAGTCACGGTCTATATCAATTGTGGACCAAGTCACAATTTACAACCATATACACTACAATATATATACTTAGGAGGAAAAGTGTAGGTGTGGCTGTAAAGACTGTACAGTAATGTAGAAATGTGTGTGCACCCATTTTGGGTCTCCCATTTAAAGGTGTTTGTGGGGCAAGTGAAGATCATGAGTTTTTCAATACCTCACAGTACTATGGGGGGGGGGGGCACCGCTCGGCAGAGGAATCTCTTTAAATGGGGTGTGTAAGGAGAGAGTATCCCCTAACCCAAGATGCTGCCTCCCTAAATTTAGGGTGGAGTATATTTTTATGAAAATCAATATTTCAAAAATCAGGGGTGTTAGATAGTTGTCAAATGTCTAAAAATGAACATATATATATATTTGCAATCTAAAATAAAAATAACTTACTTAAAAAGGTATTTCAAATAGCAGAAAGGCTGTGCGAAATAGAAAGAACAGACTCCCTGACAGGCTTGTACTGATTAAATTTGATGGGGTTTGTAAAATAATAGTAATAATAAATAGTATAAATAGTAATAATAAATAGTAAATAATAGTTACAATAATGATCACCAGTTTCATGTATTTTCACGTTATATTACTAACCTGTGCACATACATAATTACATGTTTATCTACTTTTACAGATTATATATTATGATATTAGTGACTTAATTGAAAAATTGAACAATGTCTCAATTAAAATCTAGTATTTGGAAGTGTTTTCAAATATACAGTGGTGAATTAATAGAGCATAAGAATAAAGCAAAATGTAAACACTGTGATCCAAAATCACAATCAAGATTGATTGTAAGAGGTAAAAACCCTAAAAACTACTCTACTAAACCAGTGTGGAATCATCTGAAGACAAAGCATCCTGAAGAATACAAAGAATTGCAGGAAGCTGAATTAGCTTATCCTCATGACCCTGCACCCAAACCATCATGTTCCACAAAATCTCGGCCAACAATTGAAGCCATGATCGAAAGAAGCAAAACATGGGACCTGAATGATCCTAAATCTGAAGCTATCACCAAAAAGATAGGTGAGTTAGTAAATTATAAAATTTATGAATAGGCATCAATCTTATGTGAAAATAAGTTTTGTCTTTTTTCATTTTACCAAATACAATGCATACACATTCACTAATTTAATTTGGTTTCCAGGCGAAATGATGGCACTCGATGCAGAACCATTTACTCTGGTGGACAGAGAAGGCTTTCGCGCACTCATGAAACATTTGGCCCCTCAGTACCCTCTGCCTAGTAGAAAGTACTTTTCCAAAATTGTTCTGCCCAAAATCTATGAAGAAGTAGTAAAACAACAAGTACAAGAACAGCTGAAATCAGCCTCAGTCATTTCCTTTACAACAGACATTTGGACAAGCAGAACTAATAATGAATCCTTCATAAGTTTGACAGCCCACTTCATTACTACAAAAAATGTGGAAAATAAGATGTGTGCCCTCAACTGCAAACACTTCCCAGCATCTCATACAGGAGCCAACATTGCACTCATGCTGAATAACACCTTAGAGGAATGGAACATCAGTCCAAGTCAGGTTCATCTCATTCTTTGTGACAACACTGCCAACATCAGTACTGGTACAGGTGTGTAATACATATATAACATATAATAATACAGTATCCATATAACATATAATAATATAATACAGTATCCACATTATTGTCAGTGCAGGTTGCTGCTCCTTAAAATTAGCTAATATATTAGCTACATTAAGTTAGTCTGATGCCTTCACCAGTTCTACCCTTAGCTAGCAGTTAGACCTGTTATTATTCTGGTTTCAGTTATTAATCTGGATGGAACCAGGGTGGCTTATTCCAAACACAAAATTTTTCACAGTTAGGTTTCAGGACTGCCTCCATCGGGGTTTAGCTACATCAGACCTATTGCTATCTATGTATGTGGTAAACGTCAGACAGCTATACTATACAATGCTATTATGCTAGTCAGTCACATGGTTAGAATATGCTCGAAATGAATCACCATATTTGTAAAATACGACTCAGTTAGAAGCTAACTACATTACACAGTAAATAAAGTTCTAAATCAACTTATCAAACTTATTCTATATTAAAAATCTTCTTTTTGCTTACAGGACTGACACCAGCACAGGGCATTAGCTGCTTCATACATACTCTTCAATTGGTTGTGCAAGATGCCATTTTGTCGCAACAGTCAATTGCTGACATCATTGCAAAATCGAAGAAAATAATCAGCCATTTCAACCATTCTGCAATTGGATGTACTAAACTCAAACTAATTCAAGAAAACTTAAAACTCCCAACTCATAAGCTCATTCAAGATGTTAACATGGGGTCATTCTCTGTCAGATCAACCAGTGCCTAACACCCTCATCTCTCAGATTTTGCTGAAATTTGGTTTATAGGGAGTTTGTGGGCCCTGAATCCATTTCTGAAATTATAAGGTCAATCCGACCAACAGTTCAAGAGATATGACCTTGGGAAATTTGAGGTCACTTGCGAGGTCACTAACATTTGGCGACCCATAACTTGGGTAATAATGGTCACAATTTATAAAAGTATATATATTTAGAATCAGAAAATGACAAGGAATCCAAATATGCAAGTTTTAGAACTCTAGGTTGAAAATAAAAAGTTACACTGTAACCAAAATTTGAGGTCATGATTTGACCTCTGGGGTATCAAATGAGATTTTTTTTTTTTAAATGTAAAAAATGAAGGCATAGGCATTGGCTATTAGAATCAGCAAAAAAAAGTTTGTTTATGTTAGTATTTTCATGTAACTAACATATAAGTGACACCATATTCAAAAGTTGTGCGTCAATTCTACCTATTTTTCACACAAGCTCATAATTTGACCTATAGAAATTAAAATTACATTTTTTTATAGATATAAAAACAAAGGCAAAAAATGTAAAATTGTATTTCACTGCTAATCTACACTGGCAATAATAGTTATAATAGTGAAAGGGGAAGACCTACTTAGAGGATTCATGTGCTAGCCTAATACAATTTTTGCATGCTCGATGCTCTCATCAATTTCTTTTTGTGGAAAAATGTATTGAATTCTGCTGCCTCCTCTTAGGGTAGGACAACTCATTACAGTTAATATATGATGTCCTGGCACTGCACATGAATCCTTGTTTGATGGATAATAATATGCACTTGATCCTGATGACCCAGAGGGATGTAGAAAGTTCACAGTGAAATCATCAAACTCTTCACAATATTCCTCCACAATTCCATACCAAACTTGCATGTCATAAATGCAGCCAACATACTCTCCTGGTTTGACACATTTTAGGTTACCAAGCATTGCAGGTTCATTAGTAAAATGACTTTTCCTTATTCTTTTCTTTTCTCCAATGCCACTTGAAATGGATACACCATCAGTTCTTCCTTGTTTAGGGGAACAAATCTATGATATTTCTGAGTTCCAGGAATAGCCCTACTATCCTTGAATCGATGTTCCAACCGTTCTTCTGCATCTTTCAAATCAGCTGTAGTTACAAAGAAAAAATTTATCTTCTTGCTCAAGTTTTCTTCACAAAACTGAAACATGTGTTCTGGTGTAAGAATTTGCCTCTCTGTAGTTCTCTGCAAACTGGCATGAGCAGTAGCTCTTTTCACTGTTCCTCCAATCCCATCACATGCATTTTTGCCATGGGATGTAGCAAAAAAGTGCCATTCACAAGACAGACCAAAATCCTCTTCATGGTAACAGAGATTTGTGAAGTTGTATCTGTTCTTATATTGGCCAGCACATCCATCTGAGAAATAGTGCACCTTCAATTGTGGGCATCTGAATTTAACATATGTCATAAGCTTCAATATGAATGAGTAAACCATTATAGTGTTGTGTTTTAGTGATGCAGATAAGAAACAGACACTAAAATGGCTAAGTTCCTGGTCTGCAGATGATCTATAATAGATGACAAAAGGGTGAACTGTACACTATGAATTGTCCCAGTGAAACCCTTGGGCAGCATCCTGGACAATGAAAGAATAATTCTCAGAGAAATCACCTACTATAACTACCTCGCTCTGAGGTGGTAGTGTTTCTTTCAACTGCTTGAAGTACTGTGATTGTTGCTGAGCAACAAAGTGATGACGAACCATGCGGGATATTTTCATGCTTAGGGATGATAAGTATTCATGAAGTGGCTCCACCTTATCAACCATTGTACAACGGTCAACAGTCACCCATTGCTTGTAAGATATTTCATTTGGAGCTGATTTCACACTGTCAAGTAACTCAAGAAAATCCAGGACACCCTCTTCTCTTGGGCAATCATTGCAAAGTTGCATCATGCAAGTCTCTCTTTCTGTACTGCAGACACTGTAATCCATAAGATCCTTGTATGAAAGACCTCTTTCTCCCAATGCAGCCAGCTGCAATTTTGGATTTTGATGGTATGTGCAGACACAGACAGAATGAGTCCCACCACTACCGGCAAGCACACAATATGATGGCTGTAATTTTGCAAATGTGGAAAATCCTATTTTGGGATTCTTTTCATCATTTTTATATAGTTCAAACATCTCTCTTAAATTCCCGAGGACCAATCGTTTTTGCACCTTCATTGCACCTTCAGCACTGATAACTTTCACGCAATCCTTTTGGCCAGGACACATACGACTAACCTCTTCTGACTCATAGAATCTTCTAACTATATCTTTGTGTTCTTCAGATATCACTTTTCCTTTGTTCATTAGTGGAATCTTCGGAAGGATTCCATGTTCTGATTTAAGTGAATGGCTTCTTTTCACCATGTATGTTGTAGTTTGAAAGAAACTAGCTGTTTTTCAATTGTGTATGGTGAGAGTGTCAATATTTGTAGTTTGTGATGGTGACATTTGCTCTCCAGGAATGACTGTTTCAATTCATTCATTAATTTGTCTAGATGTTTTTCAGATTTAGTTTCAGGTTTTGAAGTATCACTTACCTCCTCGGTAATTTGAACACCATAACTGAGTTCTAGCCTCTCCTTCAGGTGTTTCTGAGCAGATGATAGCTTACCACAAGCCTTGCGCTTTTTCTGGCTTAATGACAGCCCTTCTGAAAAGAACAGAAAAAAAGGTTTCACACACCTGAATATTAGTAATTAAATATTAATTATAGTACCTTAAATGCTATATAATTGGCTATATAGTAGATCAAACAGACCTTGTAGTAAAGTATAAGTTATTATATTAATTTATTACTTACTTTTTTTAACTGGTGTTTGGTCCAGAAATGCTAGAACTGGTTCAACTGAAGTTGAAGGATTTTCCTTTATCAAGCAATCACTGTCATTGTCCAGATCTTGAATTGAAGAGATGTTACTCAAGCCACTGATAGTAGATGATTCATTTGAATCCTGCTCAGACTCGTTGTTTTCAGTGGTACTAAGTATAGTGGGGTTTTTCATTATCAGTGTCCAGCAGTTCACACACAACAATGAGTCTTTTTTCACTCTTCCAGCACATTTTTCAACAAGTACATCAGTCACTTTTCTAAGATTGATTGTTATGCGTTTCTTGTGTTTTTGAATAGGGTCCTGGCAGTATTTCAAGTGCCGAACCATTGTATTTTGATCTGTAAAGATATAGGATTTACAATTAGGTAATATATATTTTTTAGAAAATATAGCTATACACACTTAATATTTTAGGCCTTGATAGTCTCTGAGGCTCATTAAAACACCATACCCCCAGCCACCCCAGTGCTGGCTGGAACTGTACTAACCTGTAGACAAGGAATTTTGCAACTATCTGTGTTGATTCTGCACTTAGACAAGTAGCAACATGTTTCAACAGGTTTGTTTAGGCTACATGTGAGCTTAGTCTTCCCCTTTCACTATTATAACTATTATTGCCAGTGTAGATTAGCAGTGAAATACAATTTTTATTAAATTCTTGGAGCTTGAGGTCAAATTGATAGCTAAGATATAAAAATTCCTTGAAATGACAAGCAATTTATAAATATGGTGTTCACTTATAAGTTAGTTACATGAAAAGTACCAACATAAACAAACTTTTTATGATTGTTTCTATTAGTCAAGAACTCTGACTTTGTTTTTTATATCTATAAAAAATGTAATTTTAATTTCTATAGGTCAAATTATGAACTTGTGTGAAAAAATAGGTAGAATTGATGCACAACTTTTGAATATGGTGTTCACTTATATGTTAGTTACATGAAAAATACTAACATAAACAAACTTTTTTTTGCTGATTCTAATAGCCAATGCCTATGCCTTCATTTTTTACATTTAAAAAAAAATTCTCATTTGATACCCCAGAGGTCAAATCGTGACCTCAAATTTTGGTTACAGTGTAACTTTTTTATTTTTCAACCTAGAGTTCTAAAACTTGCATATTTGGATTCCTTGTCGTTTTCTGATTCTAAATATATACTTTTATATAATTATGACAATTATTACCCAAGTTATGGCTCGCCAAATGTTAGTAACCTCGCGAGTGACCTCAAATTGCCCGAGGTCATATCTCTTGAACCGTTGGTCGGATTTACCTTATAATTTCAGAAATGGATTCAGGGCTCACAAACTCCCTATAAACCAAATTTCAGCAAAATATGAGAGATGAGGGTGTTAATTTCAATTTTTTTTGGTTGATCTGACAGAGAATGACCCCATGATGGAATTCAACATACTACATGCTGCAACAACTACATGAACAGAGACAGGCAGTGACAGCATATGCAGCTGAAAATGATATTGCAATTCTGGCTGCATACGAGTTTGCTTTGATTGAAAACGTCATTAGGGTGTTGAAACCATTTGATGAAATGACAAAACAGGCCAGTGCAGATGAGGAGAAAGTAAGCTATGTAATTCCTGCAGTTGCAACTCTGCACTCCTACCTCTCAAAGCAGCTGAAGGACTCAGGAGTACAAACAATGAAAGAAGAGCTGAAAAAGGCAGTGGAAAAAAGGCTCTATTGTCATGATAACAGTGTGGTGAGCAAGAGGTGCTTTGTAATTGCCACTCTATTGGACCCCAGATTCAAGACAATTTCTCAAGGATGAAACTGAAGCAAAAAAATTAGTGGTAGACGAAATAACTGAAAGTGAGAAAAGCATTCATTCCGCTGAAAACATTCAGACCACTTCTAAAAAAGAACAAGGAAAAGGAAAACCACACTCAAGCAGCAGTCTCTTAACCGAAACTCATGAGGACATTTGGGAATGCTTTGATCAAATAGTTGGAAGAGTGTCAAAGCAAGAAACTGACATCAGCAGCAGTGAAACTGATGTTGGAGAATGCCTCCCAGATGTTTCAATGACCAACATTTCGAACCAGTTAGACGAGTCTAATGAGGCAGAAATCAATATTGATATGACGTCACCAGGAACTTCTGGTTCTGCTCTTGTGAAAAAACCTAAGAAGAGTAAAAGTAAGATGGCACTCATTAAAGCCAAAATAGAAAAATATCTAATTGAGCCCCTGTGGCCTAGGGAGAAGGACCCAAGAGAGTGGTGGTACAATAATTGTTCTCAATACCCGAAGCTCAAATCACTAGCTGTAAAGTATCTAAGTGCTCCACCAAGTTCTGTTTGCTCTGAACATTTGTTCAGCGCTGCTGGACAAATATATACAGAAAATAGAAACAGACTTTTGCCATGTAATGCAGAGCGTTTACTTTTCATCATGAAAAATCGAAGCTATCGGAATCACAGTAAATCTATGATGGCAATGATTGAGTTTCAGACTCAGTACCGTACTGAGTAGGTTAGGTTAACTAGTAATTACTTTCACTGTCGTCATCCACCATGCTGTTTAAATGAAATTGAAAATTGGAATTTGTTTTTTTCTTGGAAAAATTTTGTAAGTGCCATTTTTGGTTAAAAAACATTACTTTTCAATTTGTTCTCTTTGAATTAACTATTTTATATTTAATTAATTATCCAGCTATCTGGCTGGATATCTAGTCGATATCAAGCTATCCAGCTGGATAGTAAAAAGGGGCCGGATAGGCCGGATACCGGATATATACCAGATATCCGGTGCATCCCTAATAGCTGCAGATAGTAAACATAATCCCAAGAAGTTTTTTTAATACATCAATAACTGTAAGCCGATAAAAGATAGCATAGGTCCTCTTAGTGGATGTTAATGGTGCTTTGGCTTCTGACACTCAGGCGATGGTGGGTATTTTCAATAACTTTTTTGCAACAGTTTTTACTGTAGAAGACATAAATAATGTCCCCGACGTGGATGATATTGTTCCATTTAGTAGCGAGACTATTTTGGATGAAATAACTGTTTACAAGGGTAAGATTGCGTATTATATCGATAGGCTAAAAGTTAGCAAGGCTCCAGGCCCTGACACTTTTTATCCCAGGCATTTGAAAGATTTGAAAGACATTATCGTAGGCCCCTTAACGAAGATTTTTAATCAGTCACTCAAAACGGGGATTATTCCTGAAGACTTCAAATTAGCTAACATCATGCCTATTTTTAAAAAAGGCGACCGCGCAGTAGCTAGCAATTATAGGCCCATTAGCTTAATGTCAATTGTCAGTAAACTTTTGGAATCCGTAGTTAGGGATCGTATCATCAATCACTTAGAAAGTAGAGCTTTGATTAATAGTAGTCAGCATAGGTTTTGATGCCATAGGTCTTATTTAACTAATTTGTTAGAATTTTATAACGAAATAGTGCGTGAATATGATAGGCATAGAGTGGCTGACATTATTTATTTAGATTTTAAAAAGGCATTCGATACAGTTCCGCATAGGAGATTAATTGTGAAGGTCAAAGTGCATGGTATATGCAGTCAGGTAGCTAACTGGTTAGAAGAATGGCTTCGTGCTAGAAGGCAGAGGGTCGTAGTTAATGGTAGTGAATCGGGGTGGTTGGATGTAGGTAGCGGTGTCCCACAGGGTCCAGCGTTAGGCCCATTGCTATTCATAATTTACATTAACGACATAGATGTAGGATTGACTAGTAACGTGTCAAAATTAGTGGATGATACTAAAATAGGCAGTAAGGTTGTGAATGAGGACAATAGAAATAGGCTCCAAGACGATGTAAATAGGATTATGGAGTGGATGGATAAGTGGCAGATGCAATTTAATGTAGACAAATGTAAAGCTTTGCATATAGGTTCTCGTAACAATAATTACACGTACACAATGGACGACAGAGAGTTAGCGAGCACATTGACAAGGAAGTAGATTTAGGCGTACATGTATCTAAGGATTTAAAGGTTAGGAACCAGTGCCTGGAGTCTTGCGCAAAAGCTAATAGGATGTTAAGGTTCATAGCATGTAATTTCAAATTTAAATGGAAGGATATTATATTGCCCCTTTACAAGTCCCTAGTCAGGCCTTTTAGAATATGCCATTCAGTTTTGGTGCCCATACTTGCGTGAGGATATTGATAGGTTAGAAAGGGTTCAGCATCGTGCCACGAAACTGATTCCGTCATTGCGCAAAAGTCTATGAAGGTAGGATTAAAGAGTTAGACCTGTATTCACTCGAAACTAGGAGATTAAGGGGAGAGCTTATTGAAGTTTTCAAAATCATTAATAACATCAATCACGTAAATTTTGACAAATTGTTCACTTTTGATAATAATATTACTCTTAATAACAGATTTAAGTTGAGTGGCAGACGTTTTATCACTAATATCACTAAAAACTTCTTCACGTTTAAAGTAACTGATAAATGGAATAATCTTCCTGCGTCAGTCATGAACTCTACCAGCGTTAATATGTTTAAGAACCATTTAGATAGGCATTTTAAAAATATTAACATTGTTTAATGTAATAATAAAACAATCCTCCTCCCTCTCAGCCTCCCCCTCTTCCCTCTCCCTCATTAAAATTATTAATGTTGTTTAATATAATAAAACAATTAGCAACAGGAGCTCTAGGGGTGGTGATCGAGGATGAGTCTGTTGACAATAATGCCAGCTTGTGACACCTGCTAGTGTGTGATGCCAGCAAAAAAAAAAAAATATAGACTAACATGATCGTAGATGTAGCTTGTAGCGTAAACTAACCCACTTTTTGTTTTACTTTACCTACTTTTTTTTTTTTCTTCTTATCCTCTCCTTACTTGTATGTCTGTAGTTTGCATGGTATGATAGTGAGTAAGACTGTGTTTGCATGGTTTGTAAGTGTTCTTATTTTACTTCTTTTCATCTTTCACCCCTTTCCTCTTCTCTCTGACTATTTTTCTGACTTGTCAGCAACTGCCGACTGATGATGATGGTGAGCCTTTCTTTCTCTTTTTCTGGATGAATGTTAACCCATGAGTGACAGGTGTTGCTACTTAATTAACCCCTTATTCTCTTCTCTTAACCCCCTACTCTTTCCTTTCTCTCAGGCTAACCTTAGAGTGGATCTTAGGGTCTTTGTTAGCCTTAGCTTCTGTAGATCTGTAGATCCTCAACTTCCAAATCTCCGCTGGTGAAATCCATTTTGACTCTGATGTCCTGGGTTGTTTTCTCTACTTCACCCCTCAGTGCCAGGATCTTATTTACTGCAGTGTTTCTTCTCTCCCTGTCCTCATCACCAAGCATTGATATTATAATGTTTTTGGGGTGAGCAAAAAAAGCATTCCTTCTTAGGGTTTTTAGGGCAATGTCTTTTACTTTCTTATTAGGAAACTTGGAGATTCTGCTCAACATTGAAAAGAAGTTTTCTGAACCATTGGTCACAGTGATTCTTCTTGATTTCAAACCAGCTGGGGAAATACACTTTTAAACAGAACTCAGCAAAAGTTATCAATACTGAACTCTGCTTTTTCTGTGAAACATAGAATCTGAGTATTCTACAACCTAATGTCAGCCATCTTGAGTGATTTCATGGCCCAACTTCTAAAAGCTCAAGGTCCTTTTCAATAGTCCCTAGCATGACTGCCATGCATATTCTATAAGCATAGTATTGGTCACGAATGAGATCATCAATTACATCATTGGGCAATATAGCGAAATTCTGATTGGCTTAAATTTGACAACATCCCATTCAGAAACCATACCACCTAGCTGTTTTCCTATTGGCCCTGAAAAACTATCAGGGCTCTTCGTAGTCCCATCGAGCTCCATGAAAACATGATGAAGAGGTAGCTCATTACAATGTAAGAGGCATATGATCCTTTGCATTGGTCTTCCAATAAACTCTTCAAAGACTCTGATCACCCCTGAATTATGTCCAGTCATCACTGCAGTTCCATCTGACCCCATGACTTGCAGGTTGTTTTCCAGATCAGTGTCCTTCACTGCTTCATAGAGACTTAGTGCAATTGATACACCATTCCCATTCTCTGGAGTAACTTGTGTCAGATAATGTCCTCCTGAAACATTTTAAACAAAATTTAAGGAAATAATAAATGTATTTGAGATCAGTAGATTACCAGGTATGACCAATGAACATATATAACTATCATATAGTTCTTACTCCTTAATGTTACTAAGACCAAATTTATGCTATCCACTAAAAATTTAAAACATACCATACAGAAAACAGTGGCTTACCCGGTTCTCCAACTATAACATAGTGCTTTTCTACTTTGGTTTGTTGATAATGTCACCCCTCTAACTCTGTAATTACGGTATCACACTACCATCCTGTCAGCCATCAACATAAATGCTGTCCACTAAACCAAAGAATAATTCTTCCTCAGCTGTGATCTGTTCATGGTACTTACACCATTGCCTTCATAGTTTACTCCTGTATTAATGAAAATTGTTTACAAATTTATAAGGCTGGAGGTAGCACTGATAAACAGGAATATGTACAACAGGAAACAATGAACAGTGATGGGCTAAATACACTGACTTTTATGCCTGAGCCCAATATATTTGAAATTTATTTTTCCATGTTACAATATATAATATGTATAATTAAATAAAATTACTTTACTTCTTCTTAGTAGTAGTAATTGTAATTTTGTTAAAAAAGCTTAGGAAATGTAGATGAAAATGTAATCATGATAATTTTGAAATCTTACCTGTCAATGACATTAGTGTTGTCATCATCAGTGATAATGCCAAAATCTTTTAAAACTGCTGATGCTACCACTGCACCTGCTCTGTTGGAAATTGAATACCTGCAAGATTATATTTTGAAGTTGGGAAAAATGATATCCATTTTAAGTCTACCAAAATGACATGGCACATACAACTAAGTACAGTTATTAAAGAACAATCACAATTCACAAGTGCTAATTTACCTATCAACAGCTCTGCACAGGTTCTCCAGAGCTTGGTAATTACAATGAGAGGAACCAGCAGGCTGTGGATCATCTTGAGAGTCTTCTGATGGAGTTTTGCTAGAGCTACCAGTAGTGTCTGGACTGTCTGGTTGAGGTTGTGATGTACTTGCCTCTTCTCTCCGGCTTCATTCACTGAACAATTAGTATGACTAGATGACTAGATTTACTATACCAATATATATATATATATATATATTTTTTTTTTTTTTTTTTTTTTTTTAGTTCAGGAAGAACCGATTCGCCTCTATTTAAAGGGCATATCTCAGTGGAAAAAACAAAGAAAAAGTGAGAGGAAAGACAGAGGAAAAAGAAAGGGTGGAGGGGACAGTCGAAGTGGAAAAAGACCAAGGATGACAAGGACTGCAGGGTCGAGCCCCATCATCCTTGGGTGCTAGGGCCGGGAGGGCGCACGTGAAACCTCCAGGAACAAGCACGTACAAACGAGCACAAAGAGCACTCAAGAGCACGAGCTTAGAACCCCCTTGCAGGGATATATATATATATATATATATAATAAAAAAACATCAAAGGTTTAATTAAAATGGTTCAAGTCATGGTGTACTCTCTGACTAACCATAATTCCGCTTGTTGTTTGGCAATTATTATTCCCCTGTATCTAACATCTGCCTCTGTGAGCTTTTCCTCAAATCTTGAACAGTATCCTAGCCTCACAGATTTTTGATCCTCATAGAAGGAGAAATCATCCTGAGTCATCCTCAGTTTAAACTCCTTCTCCAATTTTCGTCGTTGAGAAAGATCCTCAGAAAAAATATCAAATAAACAATCAAGCTCTTTGACAAACAATTCTAGTTTTGCCAAATAGGTTGAACCTCTCTTTGTGACAGAGTATCGATGAAACCTGTTGATGCATTTTCGAAGTTGAAATATTAAAAAAAATCAATATTATTTTCTTAATTAGAAATTAAAAATTGTGGTCACAAATCGCTTAAATATTTTTTAGTTTAGAAATTTTGTCTGAAATACATAGATAAATTAATTCACAGGTTTACAGAGCACATCACAACAAAATTATATTTAAAATAAAAAATTTACTATTGGCTAAGAAGACATTCTTGTAATTAATTTAGTACTACCCAAGATAGAAAGTTATGATGACTTACCATGGAAAGTCTGCTGCTAGTTTGTCCACCTTCGTCTCAATGGTGCGCAAGGATAGTGGATAAACATTACACCAAATCCATTGTTTCCTCAACTCATTTGCAACTTTTGTGATATTTTCCTTGGCTTTCCAGTTCGGCTCCTTAAGTATACGCTGAACAACTTGTCCAGCAGTAGGTAATTTTCCATTAGGAAAACTGTCAATGGATGGAAAACTATGGCCACCGTGTAAGACTTTTGTTGTCTGGCTTCTACATCTCATAAGTAACTAAAAATCTTGAAGATGTTAAACTAGTGTTAACTGAATAGGTTATAAAAATTCTGAAAAATAGAAGTAAATATAAAGTAGGTTGGACAAAAACAGCTACTGATTTTAATTTAACTCTCAAAAAATATGTTTATTTTATACATCAATGTACACTTTTGAAAATAATTGTTGTTGTTCTCAGCATCAAAAAATCATAAGATGAGATGCACTTTTTAGATTGTGCTTCTAGCTATTATAAAGCCCCAAATAGGCAAAACAAAGGTTTTTTTGAGTCACATGTGGGCGTGGCACATATAGTGTGTGGATGCTGATGCAATATCACCAGCAACCACCAAAAACCACCACCAATGCTTATTTTTAGACATTTAACAACTATTTAACACCGCTGATTTTTTAAACTAAACAATCACTCCACCCTACTCCCTATATCGCACAACACTTGTGTTGAGCTGTGGGATTTATCACCTAAATGCACATTATATGAAATAAGCTAGTACCATTCATGCAATAAAAATGGGCTTAAACACTATCACCAGATGTCCCTTGCAGACATCAAACAATCCAACCTTCTTTTGAAAGAATCAAGTGTATCTGAAGTCACCACTTCTTCTGTCAGACTGTTCCAAAACTTAATTACTCTGTTTGTAAAATGGTTTTCTTAAATTTGTTCTACATCTTGGCTTAAATAATTTCATACTGTGGGGGTTGTGAAGTTTCTCACAACCCCCCCACTTGATTTTCAAATTCCCCTTTTGGGGGTTGTGGAGTTTTTCAAAAAAAAACCTCACCCTAATTTTCAAGTCCTATCTGGTTCTTCTCACAAGTCTTTCTCTCCCGCAGGAGTTCAGTTAGTATCATAAAAACCTAGCGTTAACATCCAGACTATTTACAATCAGCAACACTGATGTGTCCTGTTGGAAGCCAAGGAAGTGTGGAAAGCCTTTAAAGGTATGACGTCTTTGTAATCCTTGGCTAGAGTATAATAGATTTGTTCATAATCTTTATTCCCAGTTATTGTGGTGTTGTCATTTGTATTTCACCATCATTATCATGGTTAATTATTATTATTAAGAGTAGACATATATATAGGTTGTTGAAACTGTGACTGAGTAATAGATAGGTTTGCCACCCTGTCGTGTAACTAGCTAGAGAACCAATTATCATTATTATAGGTCACCAGTCATATTATTCCAGAGTTAGGTTTTTGCCCATGCTTGTTTGGCACTGATTATAGGTTGATTAACTCACGTGAGATAGGTTTGCCATAATTGTCAATGTTTATAGTTATTATTTTTTATGTTGGTTATTTATTATTTATGTGCTTTGATTTCATGAGTAAATTATGTTTTCCAGTGATCAATTATGAAGTCATGATTCCAGTTAATGTTTGTGGTTAATTGCCTGTTATGTTGTTTTTATTGTGATTAATGGTGCTTGGTGCATGTAACTAATAATCTTGTGTTGTCTAGGCAACCAGTTGGGATTCAACTCGCGTGGTCCAGATTCATCAGGCTTGGATTGTGGATCCCATCCAGTGGGAGCTACGCAGTTTGTGTCAACCATGGTTAGCCACTGGATATGCCCTGAAATCAGGCCTGTGACCCTAACCCTACTAACTAGCCAGCCAATAAAGGAATTGGAACTCAGGTCATAAAAGGGCGGGGGGGGGTCAAGTTTGGAGGGTAGCTAGGCTGGGACAAGGGTTAACATTCTGTGCAAGTCATTTCCGGTACTTGTCTCCCACTTGTTTTCTATCCTTTCTGCCAAATCTCACTAAGGGTTATTGGGGCACCAGGTGTTTTGTCAAGTGCAATTCGTTGCCAGTCCTTTTGTTATGTTTATACTGTCACACTGAATAGTTGTTTATTTCAGATATAATAAAGAGAAAAACACGAGTAATTTACTTCTATTAGGCCTACCTTTGAATTCTAGCCCTTTCTTGGACCCTGAGTGGTTGGGTCTCCTACTCAGTGGAGAGTCAGATTGAGACACCTGCACTAGGGGAAGTCCTTTACAGTTAATGTGCGAGTCAGACCTGAATAATCTGGAAATAAACCACTGACCAGAGAGGCATTCCGAGATACCAGAGGAGATTACACCTTTGTCCAGTCTCTTGACTATTCCGAACCCAGAAACGTGAAAAGGTGCTGGGTGGTTTGACAAAACAGATACTTGGGGACTACAGCCTACGCCGCAGCATACTTTTTGGCATTCCCAGCAGGATTAGTTGAGAGATTGGTTGAAGATAGTCAAGTTTAAAAGGGGAACAGGGGAGAATGTCTAATCCAGAGATGACCCAGAGTATGGAGGTTGCTGAAGAAGTTAGTGGACAGCTTGGTGAGGGGGCAGTGGCATCCGCCACCCAATCCCCACTGAGAGATATTGAGGATCAACTCTTGAATTACCGGTCTACTACTGCTGGTACAACCTCTGACCAGGATGTGTATGCTCTCAGAAGAGTGGCATTGACAGTAGCCACCTGGTTAGAACAAGTGAGCAGCCCTGAACAGCCCAAGTTTCGAATAGAAGATGGAGCCAATGGCCCTGCTATGAACTGGGGAGAAAAGAAAATGATGGGTCCCTCACAGGAGAGTGATTCATCTGGGACAGAAGCCGAAGACCTGAACCGACTACCAGGAGCCCAAAGGTGGGCCAAATTAACCCCTACCTCTCAGGCTTCAGAAAGCAAGCCCAGACCAACAGCCAACCAGAGACATCCTATGAAGTTTCACCGAGAGATTGGGGAGACAAATGGGGAGGATGAACCAGGGACGTTTACCGCAAGAAAGGGGCCCCACCCACCCAGCCAACCACTGGCAACAGAGAAGCTCCTGGAACGCCTTGCTAATGCTCTAGAGAAACTAGATGGGCGCCGCTTTCCTCGACCATTGCCATTTGATATATCGGATGGGAGAACATTCAAAGAATTTAGGAAGGAGTTTGAGGATTATGCTGAGAATACAGTAGCAGGAGGACACAACTACTGGAAAGCGGCATTGCGAGAGAGTCTTATGGGACAGATGAGAGGGAGCTTTGATTTAATTGACCGACCAGGGATGCCATACAGAGTTGTCAGGAAGAGACTGCAGATTTACTACAGAGAACTCCATTCTACCGTGACAAGATACAAGCGAGAGGCATTTACTAATGCTCAATTACGACCCAGTGAGACCTTATACCAGTATGCAACCAGGTTAGAAACTGTGTGGATGGCTGCAATGCCCGAAGTAGAAGTGGATAATTGCCAAGAACTGATTTCAAAATTTCTTAGCACTGTTCCAGATGCATTTTCCATGAAGGTTGAAGTTGCTCTGGCCACGGCACGACTGACGCATGGAGCTGGGACCCAGTTGAATTGGCCAGCACTGAGAGAATTGGCAGCTAGTGAGAGGGAACCTCCAGGGAAATCTTTAACCTTATCTAGACCTCTCCCCAGCCTGCAGGAGGCCTGGAACATAGGAATGTCTCCTTTGGTACCCCAACCACCACCAGGTGGCCAGAATACAAGGTCAGTTAGTGATCAAGGTCAGCCCCAAAGGAACCCAAACCAACAAAATCACCAGTCTCACCCTCAGTTGTGGGCCCTGCAGCAGGGTTCAGGGCCAGCCAGCCATCTAACCACCCCTCCACCATCTGATCATCCCTGGGTGAGCTGTAATTACTGTGGAAGGAGAGGTCACCTGGAACAGGATTGTCATCGGCGTTTAGGAGTGTGTTTGCGGTGTGGTGAGCGGGATCATTGGGTGTCACGATGCCCTTACCCACCTAATGGGTATGGTCATAGCCAGCAATCACGCCAGCAGAGAAGGCCCAGTTCAAGAGCACCAAGTCCTACCATCTCAAGGGAACCATTTCCTGGGCCTAACCAGACCAGCCCACGAGGGACTGAGCCAAATCAAGAACTGAGCCCTTTAAACCAGTGAGCTCTGAGGCCAGAGCGGAACCCCCAGAGCTCCTAGCAGGACGAATAGTGCCCCTAACTAGTGGCCCAATACCAGAACAAGAATTTATGGGGGAAGTACAGATGGGGGGAGATCCAGTGTGTCTCAACCCAGTTTTGCCTGTGAGAATGAATGCGAGTGCAGTTCCTTTTGTCCCCCAGAGATATGAGGCAACAGAGCTTTTCCCATCTTTTGGTGGGAGGAATGAATCATTGATTGTGAATCCTGGTACTGATTGTCCTGATAGGTCCCCAGTTAGTTGCGAACCAGCTAGTAATAACCTAGGGTATCCAGTAGGGTGTGACCGTTGCCCTCCAAAAATCAAAAAATGGTCCTACAATGCTGTTCAAAGTTTTAGTGTTGTGTATTTATCTAGGAAACACCCCTGTAAATTTTCTTGGAGATCGGTGCATGTTTGAGCTAGCACCATCGTACCAGCAAGTATTGCTATTTCAGCTTATGAACTTCATAAATAAGTGTGAAAATAGCACATTTTATCAGATTTTCATTTCCGGGTCTGGAATGCTGACCCACAAATTTTCCACGTATTATTTTATTGCATTTAATTTTAATGATGCTCTTTTCTTTTCCCTTGACAGTGATTTGATGTTGTGAATAGAGAATTTAATCATGGATACACGGCAAGATGATGAGTATGTCAGAATGTTATTGGGCACCGTACCCCGAGAAGAAGAAAAGGAAATAAAGGGCTGCAAACTGCCAACTAATAGGCAGGTCTTACTATGTCTGTTAGCAAACCTTCGGGATATGCATTGGGACCAGGCTTTATCTGCCACCATTGACAATGTGCTTTTGCATTACCAGAAGGCAAATGTCCCGACCATTACAGGCAGGAACAATATTGGCCGAGTGATTAAAACTTACTATGACAAAGACTACATGATGCTTATGAAAAAGAATGAGGATAGAAGATGGGCTGATGATCCTGGAATTATGAAGTTTAAATCAGAATTGAGCCTGACGATGAAATTTTATAAGAACACAGTGTTGAAAGACATGGCGGCTGCGAAAAAGGGGAAAACTCAGGCCGAACAAGATGCCATCGATACTGACATACTCTTTATGAAAAGCATGCTAAGTGACAGAGTAGCTACCTACTCTGGGGTAAACAAAGTACTCACAGAAAAGGTTCAGAAGCGACAGAAAAGGCAGATGCGAGAAGAGAAGCGACAAGAGAGAGAGCAATGTGACCATGCTGAGAATGTACAGGCTGATATTGATTCACCTATTAGTGCTGATGAGGACGATGACATTGATGAGGCCAGCACTGCTGAACCAAAGAGAAAACATTGGAGAACAGTGAAAGAGGGAGTTTCAATTTTTGTGCCCCATGATATTTTGAAGTCGGCAGAACTTGTTTCATGCAGTGTTCAAAACAACATCTCGCCGACCCAGCTGAGTGCAATTGTGTACTCCCTTGTATCTGCATGTGGTGGAGATACATCAAAGCTGAGTCTAAATGCAAGGACGGCCCACCGATACCGAGCTTCCATCGTGTCAGAAATAAGTTTAAAAATCATGGATGAATGGCAACCATCAGACAAAGTACTGGTGCACTGGGATGGTAAACTTATGGACACGCTGGATTGCGAAGGCACTGATGACCGCCTGCCCATTCTTGTGTCTGGTGTCAATGGCACAAAGCTTCTTCGAGTCCCACCTCTTCCGCATTTGACTCAAAAAGCTGGCCTGGTTCAAGGAGACTTGATATCAACAGCAACCAAACAACTTCTGGTCGATTGGGAGTGTGAACAGAATGTCGTTGGTATGGTTTTCGACACAACTTCATCCAATACAGGTAAACCTATTTCAAACATCAGCGTGAATTTATCACGACATTAATACCAAAATACAGTGAATGATTTAACAGAAATCTGCAAAAAGCACGTGCCTGAAATGGTGGCCTTAAACTACAATTACATTTTTTTTTCAGGACAAAAAACAGCTGCTTGCGTCTCCCTCCAAAAGGAATTAGAGCGTGCCGTATTCTGGTGCGCCTGTCGCAGGCATGTGGGCGAAGTCATCCTAGGTGTTTGCTGGGATTGCTTGAAAGTGGAGGGCTCTTCAAGTCCAAACATAATGGTTTTCCAGAGGTGAGTCATAAGCTTTACAAAATAACAAGGAATATTATTATCTAATGAACAAATTTAGTGGAATTTCTTTTATTAGACTTATAAGATATACTAACACCAAGCAAATGATCGATCATATCAATCTTAATACCCCTAAAACGATATTATAGATTAGTACGAAATACAATAATCCCAATAATTGCATTTCTAGGTTCAAGAACCATTTCTCTCAACTGGCGTACAATGAAAAAAAGAAATACTACTACCCCGCAATGCCTGGAGTGTTTGAGGAGCGCCAGCAGGAGATGGCTGACTTCTTCCATGAATCTCTAGCCCAACCATTTACACGTGGCGACTACAAGGAGCTGGTAGAGCTTTGTCTGCTGCTTGTAACTAAAGGATCCGAGCCAGTGAACTTCACAATGGTCTACCCCGGCGCACTTCACAAAGCAAGGTGGATGGCTAAACTGCTCTATACCCTCAAGATTGTTCTTTTGTCAGGCCAGATCAAAGAGCAGTTTCCCAAAGCCGAGGTTGTGACTAAAAGTCAAATCAGCAAGTTAGAACAGTTTGCTGTGTTCACAGTCGCTGTTTATGTCCCATGGTGGATTGTTTGCCCCCGTTCCAGCAAGTGCGCCACTGAATGACTTGAATTTGGTCGAAACCTTGGCCAAATTTGCCCCATATGACGCCACAATAGTTGACAAAGCACGTGTGGCACTTGGTAGACACACTTGGTACCTAACTGAGGAGTTGGCCCCACTGGCTTTGTTCTCGTCCCAAATACAAGAAAGGACAAAAGAGGAGATGAGGAAGGCCCTTCTTTGCCATGAAGGCACTGAAGTTACTAAGAGAGTGGGGCTCAATCATGGGGGCTATGGAAAGCCATATCTTCCCCCTGTCCCAGAAAGTGGCACTGCCCTGGTGGACCTAATTGGGCCTGACTCAAGCCGGTTCTTCACCATTTTAGGCATGCCCTATCAGTTTCTCCACAGTCCAGCCAGTGAATGGGCGGATCATGATGACTACCTGAACATGAAATGGGTTGTGGACAAGCTTCAGGTCATCAATGAGGCTGCAGAGCATGGTGTAAAACTTTGCCATGACTTTCTTAATGTTGCCAGGGATGAGGAGCGCTTTCAAGAAGTCCTTCAAGTAGTTGAAAATGACAGACTCCGCGTTCCTAATCAGCGCAAACGATCATCTGTTTCCGAACAGAAATCATGGTTTCTTGCTCTAGAGAAATAATACCTTGTGAATATATGATAAAACCCCTTAATGTACCATGAGAGAATAAGAATGATTAACTTTTTTGTGTTAGTGATAACAGCTTTTAATTAAGACAGGCAAATGATTTGTGTTAATATCCCTTATGATGGTTGTGTAATCTCATATATAGGCGCGTATGCCGTATAAGCAAAATCGCTATTTTTCAAATTGCTGGTGCTCACTCGAATATGCATGAATCTTCAAAAAATTGCACGTGGGTATTTTTTATGTCAATATGCAACACCAAAATTTTGAACAGCATTGTAGGACAAAGTTGGGGCAACTGTCGCACCCTAGTATCCAGGTCCATTTGGTCTGGATGAGAGTGTAAATATTCCTGAAGAGTCTGATAGGGAGCAACCCCCTGACCAGAATAATGAACCCGAAGCTGATGCTCCCGAAACGTATTTGATAAATAGTAATGTCTTTGACACTGATGGGTTGGATGAGGAGATGTCTGGACAGTTAGCACCTCAATCTTTACTGAAGGTGGATATACGGATTGATCATTCGGAGAACTACTTGGCAGTACTTGATTCCGGAGCTACAGTTGGAATCCTGGATCACTCAGTGGTAGAGGAACTGGAGTTAACTCCAGAGATGCAGAGCTGTAACCTGAGGATTTGAGGGATTGGAGTGAACAACCATGTTAAACCACTGGGGGTGATTACGCTGGGGTTATCAATTCATGGAGTGGAAATGGAGCCTGTTTTGTTTGCAGTGGTCAAAAGGTTGAAGTTCCTAGTTGTATTGGGAATGAATTTTCTTGTTGAAAACAGTCTCCGAGTTAATGTGAAAAGAAAAAGGATAACACGAGCGTATAAAGATGGGCATATGGAGGAAATTTACTTGAGGAGTGAGAATGCACCATGTAGAAGGGTGATCCGGAATGTTTCCTGTTATGCATCAGCCGATGTGAAATTAAGTACCTGCAAATATCACAGAGTTCCTGTACAGTTTGCTTGCTTGAATGTAATCAAAGGTGAAGGAAGACTGGAGTACTGTTTTGAGGATGATGATGGAGACCCCCGACTCCAGGGGAAAGTGTATGGTCACCCTGGGTTAGTGGATGGATTGGCTGGGATGACAGAAGTGTTGGTAATGAAGCTGACCCCAGAAGCACAGAGAATCAAGGCGGGTGAACGGATAGGGACTATAAGATCAATAGTCTACGAAGAAGAACTGGACTTTACAGTAGCTGAAAGTGAGAGAATTGAGGTGTTCATGACTGGAGCCCAAGCTGAACAACCAGGCTGACAGAAGAACGCCTACGGGCCGAAATAACCATGTCACCAGAGTTGAAGTTCGAAGAGAGGGAGAAGGTCTTACAAATGTTGGCGCGCCGGGAGAAAGTGTTGAGTCAAGGGGATGATGATGTAGGTTTTGTAAATTGTGTACCACACCGGATAGAGTTGTATAACGATACCCCTATCCGACAATGACCCCGTAGATTCCCAGAACCAGTCACAGAAGCGGTGGAAGCCCAGTGCCAGGAATTACTGTTGCTTGATATCATGGAACCTAGCATTTCCCCATGGAGTTCGCCTGTTGTCCCTATCCGGAAGAAGGATGGTTCAATTAGAATGTGTGTTGACTATCGAAAATTGAATGAAGTGACCATACCAGACCGATTTCCAATGCCCAACTTAACGGATGCAGTTTTTAGTCTTCATGGAACCTGTTACTTCACTTCCCTAGACATGGTCCGAGGTTATTATCAAATGCCAATTGCTGAAGAGAGCCGAGAGAGCACTGCTTTTTCAACCACCAGAGGGCATTGGCAGTTTAAGCGACTGAGTTTTGGATTAAAGAATGCTCCTGCTAGTTTCCAACAGATGGTACAAGAAGTGTTACATGGTTTTCCAAGAAGTAGAGTTATCATCTACATTGATGATATCCTAATAATGGGCAAGTCATTCGAAGAACATCTTCAACTGGTAGATAAAGTCCTGTATACTCTGGAGAAGTCTGGCATAAAGGTCAAACCTGTGAAATGTCAGTGGTTCCAACCTGAGGTTGCATTTTTGGGACACTTGGTTAGGAGAGAAGGTTTGCGGAAATCCCCCGAATATATGCAGAAGGTGCACGAGTTTCCAAAACCAGAAACTGTTCGACAGATGAGGGAATTTCTGGGTTTAGTGAATTTCCAGAGAAAGTTTGTACCAGATTGTTCAGTGATAAGTCCTTTGTCTCGTTTAACTGGAGGTAGATCGAGAGAAAGATTGAAATGGACACTGGAGATGGACAAGGCTTTTACGACAGTGAAAGAGGCCTTGGTTAAGGAAGTGCAACTGTCCTATCCAGATTACAGACCTGAAGCTGAAAAATTGGAACTGTATGTGGATGCTTCCGGGGTTGGTGCTGGTGCTTGTTTGGGACAACAACAGAATGGTGATTTTAAGGTGATTGCTTATGCATCACTAACCTTTTCCAATGCCCAGAGAATGTACTCGGTTATAGAACGGGAGTTGGCAGCCCTAAGATGGGGTGTGAAGACATTTCGCCCATTTCTATATGGTGTGCCTTTTGTACTGTATACGGACCATCAACCATTGGAATACCTGAGTAACATGAAGATTGTTGATAGTAGATTGGCCCGAACTTATGAAGATCTCGCTGACTTTGAGTTTGAAATTCGATATCACCCTGGGACTAGTGTTGAAAAATAATCAAAACTTTACAAACCAGTTTTTAATCGATCTGGTTTTTGAAAACTGGTTTTAACCGGTTATGACCGGAAAGTATAGTAATTTTTAAAAGCCACAACTGAAAGGTACTGACTTTAACTCTTAACAAGCATAGCTTATCGCCTATTTTTTGGTCAAAAGAATGCAAAAATGCAGCATCATATGTATGCATATCAATAAGATAATGACAACTTTGACATATTTTATTTTAGCCAAAATAATACATTATTCAAACAATTTAGATTTGAAATAATTTTTTAAAATAAAACATCTATACTTAAAGAAATAAACTCCTTTTTGTAAAAAAATTATAAAGAATAAAAATAAAATTTATCTCTATTTTGGAAAAAACATTGAAATAAAATTTTTTAATAAAAAAAAACTACCTAGAAAACAGAAAATTGACTCTTCGTGTAAGAAAAATATATAAATTAATTTAGATTTTATCCCTATTTTGGAAATGACATCTTAAGAAACAAAAGGGCATTAAGGGTCTTATACTGCGAATAGGGCTTTAGTCGACTGACTCTACACTACAGCCTACATGATGAGACAAACTGAAGATCGAGTTGCCAGATAGGCAAAAATTATACTGAAGAGCAGTTGCCAGTTTGTCACAATTTAACTTAATAGGTAATGTATTCGAAGTTATTTTTGGTGCGCTGTAGCGCGTAGCTGCACATTCGCACAAGTTTGAGCCAAATAAAAATCAATCGATAAAACTGGTTTTTTCTTTCAGTTTTCAATTTTTAGGGGAATTTTACAAACCGGTTTTCAACATTACCTGGGACTGAGAATGGAGCTGCAGATGCATTGTCATGAATAACACCTGCTGGGAGTGACCAACTGGAGAAGATAGAACACCCCACTAATCGCTTACCACCTGGACTGCGAGTACTCATGAAAGTCGATGGAGGTGGTGATTCGTTGTTTATTAGCCTAGTACAAGTGTTGCAGGATCATTATTACGAGCATGGGCCACCTTGGAATCCTCCCCAACACCCATTGGAATTACGGAGAGAGCTGATGGATGAATTGATCACCTTTCCCAAGAGGTATCGCTTGTCAAATAATGCCCGCCGCATAAAAGACCTGAAGATGATGAGACAACCTGGAGTATTGGTAACTCCAGAAGTACTGTTAGCTGCAAGCCATTGTTATTCCTTGAGGGTTTGGGTTCACTATGGTGTAAAGCCAGTTGTGTACGTTATGGATGTAACTGTCCCTGATACCCCAGAAAGAAGGGTCCATTTGCAGTGTATATCTGGAGTACATTACAATCCACTGATAGCACACAAGTGGTTTGCTGAGCCAGCAGAGTTGATGGTGGAACAGGTGGACACTATGGAGCAGGAAACTGGCCAGGAGGACTTAGCTGGGAAAAAGTGATATAGAGCAGTGTGAAGGGAATTTGTTACTGCAGAATCCAGATTGGGAAGCCAGGGGTGAAAGGGTCACTTGTGGACACCAGGGAGGACCAGTTGCTTGGACTTGGGTACAGTTGGGTGCAGTCAATTACTGTGCTATGTTGGATTCAGGAGCAGAGATTAGCTTAGTATCCGAGTCAGTGGTCAAGAGTTTAAAAGCGAGAGAAGAGGAAGAAATATCAGTACAGCCTTGCCAGATAATCTTGACTGGGATTGGTGTGAAATTGGTACCCTGTCAAGGACTAGTAAAGTTGACTATTCAGGTTAGAGATGAAAAGATCCAACTACCTTTTGCAGTAGCCCCAGAGAATAGTCTCCCGTACTGTTTCTTGTTAGGTTCAAACTATCTAATTATGGCTGACATTGAAATGAAGTTTGATGTAGCTGCATGGTCATATGGAGACCCAGAGTTAGTGGAATGTTTTGGAGTAGAGGCGCTAGAGGAGGCAGCATGCATGGAGGAAGAGGTACCAGACATCGAAGCAGAGGAGCCAGAGTTGGGTACAGTATTTGAGGAAGGCAAGAAGTGGATAGTGAACCGAGAGTTGCTTGACTCAGAATCAGTGATTCTAATCCAAAAACGGAACCGATTGTTGCGACAGGTGCATGGGCTATTGGCCCAGTCAAAGCCCCTACCAGAGGGCAAACCTGCCTTGAGGCTGTTTAAGCGGAACTGGCAGGAATTACAGTTAAGGAGTGGGGTGATAGTACATCAAAGTAGGACTGGGTATATTAGCTGTGTAGTACCTTCCACACTGCTCGTGGATATGGCCCTCAGTTTCCACATGGAAATGGCACATATTGGGCGTAATAAGTTGGTGGAAGCGTTGCGACTGTTTGTGTGGCACCCGGATTTGTATAAAGTAGCTAGTGACATCTGTATTACCTGTGAAACCTGTCAGTTGTATAAAGTAGCTAGTCAGCCTATCATCCCACCAACCCTGAAGATAAAAACTGAACATCCTTTTGAATTAGTGGCTGCTGATATTGTGGTTTTCCCACGCACCCAGCTAGGGTACCTTGGTTGTCTGGTGATGGTTGACCATTTTAGCAAGTGGGTTGTGGCTCGCCCATTAAGAACAAAAAGGTCATCTACCATTATCCAGTTGATGGAGCATGATATATTCCCCAACTTGTTAAGAATTCCTCAGAGGCTTCTGACAGACAATGGACCTGAATTCCATTCGGAGGAGTTCCACGAGTTCCTTGATCGCTATGGGATTATGCATGTTTATACTAGTCCACTTAAGCCTGCTAGCAATGGTGCTGTTGAATGTGTAAATAGAACAATTGGAGAGTTCTTGAGAAGCTTGGGACAAACAGGAGTGGAATGGGATACGAATCTGGTAACAGCTGTGATTACCTATAACAATACCTTCCATGCTGAAATAAAGACTACCCCCGCTGACTGTCTCTTGGAACATCACCACCAGAATATTGCTACTGTAGTTGTTCCCCCTCAATTGCGAGAAATATGGAAGGAGGGCCATCCACGGTTTGCACCCTTCCAGGTTGTCCAGAAAGTAGTTAAGAAGATCATTACCAGTGACCGGAGCACCTCACGGAAGTTCTCCCCCAAGTATACTGGTCCTTACAAGGTTAGTCAAGTACACAGTAATGGAGTATCCTATGAATTGACTACATCAACTATTGAGGGCACCCCCCGAGTTATAAAAGCTCATCATACCCATTTGAAGGCCTGGCATGAACCCCCAAAATATCTACAGAAGCATAGGAGAGAACAGGAATTGCAGAAAGTACCTGAGACGCCTGAGACCTGGATCCCGGACTTACCATCAAGTGCCGCACGCATACCCTTTCCCTGGCATAGGGGTGGCACCACTTTAGATGATGGCCCTGAATATTCCTTCAAGGGCTTTGGTACCCCTGAAGTGGAATCCCGGGTAGCTTTCATGGGGAACTCCAGTGATGGGACCAGTGCTTCGGATACAGATGAGGAACACACTTCTTCAGAGAAATATCACAGGTTGAATACACTCCTGAATGCGCGACAAAGTATTACCTGGAGAGACCCTTTGGTAGAGTATTGGGAGTATGCTGGGACCAGTAATTTTAGTGCTGAGACAACTGCTGGAATGGAAGGGTGTCCGCCAGTGGAGCTAAACTGTGGAGATGTGCCTCCAGTTACTCAACATTCGGGGGAGACAGATTTTCAGACACCCGTTGAGGAGATTCAGGCCGGGGCTTTTCCAGTGGGGGAGCAAGTTTTTCGAACTATACAGGAGTCAGAAGGTAATGATATACCTTCACTTGGTTATGAGAACTCTCCGATTTTGGTAGGGTCATTAGAATCAATTTTCACCAGTACTCCCATTAGTGAGTCTTGCCTCATGAGTCCCCAAACCATACCCCCCTTTCAAGAAAATCAGTTGTGGGGTGCTGGTTCTGAAAATGAGTCTGGGGAAACTGAGGTCCAGGGTAATGTGACAGATTCGCATGAACATATGGACACACTGGAAGACGATGCTCCATTGGATGGATTAAAATTGGCCCAGCAATCATTGAGACTTGTACAACAGTCACTAGACCTAGCTAATGATGCATTGAGTACTCTGGAGAATTCGTTCCTTGGGTTCACTGATTCCATGCCCGGCTCACCTCAAGTCCCTCAATCTCAGTCTTGCCATGTTAGTTTTAGCCCTGTGCAGTCAGGATTCACCACATGTCGAGAGATACTAAATGAGTATAGACAAAAGGTTCGTGCCTGGACTAGCCATCATCGTCATTTCCAAGCTGAGACCAAGACTTCACGATCAGAGAAACTTAACTTACCCCCATCAGGGCTCAACCAGCCATTCATACGCTCCTGTGGCAATCCTGCAGAATTACCAAATGTACAACCACAGACCCTTGAGTACAGAATCAGAGGCAACAGAGTAAACTGACATGAAGTATTGTGGGTAAATCTGTTATAAAATACGCCCTAAGATAATTAGATTTAGGGTTTTCTTTCCTGTGAGCAGAGACCCAAGGTACTCAGCACTCGAAAGGGATGTAAGAATGGATTATTCATTGATTTCTGCGTTATTTTGGGTGTATAACCAGGGGAGGGGTAGTTAGTGAACCTTTTGTTCTGAAGGGGTCAATAATTACTTGTTCTGGGGGAGTAAGCAGCCTGGATAAACCTCTGAGGGAAAGATATGGAATGATGCATGCTACTGACTTGCTACTAATTGACATTCCAGTCATTTGAAAAAAAAAAGGGGGGTTAATGTGAAGATTTGGCCCATTCTTTTCTTTCATTTGGTTTCCTTTGACAGGAATACGGTGGCACTTCTAGCCTTGATTTGGTTTTCCTTCTTTTCTTCTTCACTGTTCCTACTGATACTCTGGTTTAAAAAACAACAACAACAACAACAACAACAACAACAACAACAACAACCTCCCAACTTGAATTCCCAGATGATTTGAGTGAATACACCTGGCTGGAGTGGTGGATGAACAAAGGGGTGATTAGCCAGATCTTCCCTATGGTATAGTGTGGGAAGAACACTACAGTCAAATTCATGGGTCCTGGTCTCTTGATCCAGTGTCAAGGGAAATAGAGATAGTGAAGTGAATCAAGCAAGAAAAACACAGTGAATGTTGACCCAAAAGGGGGTTGGAGGATTTCTGGGTGGAAGGGGGTTGGAGGATTTCTGGGTAGAAACTGTAGGTTGTGCCAGAAGCAAGGAGGTGATACCAGTGAACAATGTGTAGATTAAGTGAAACAAAAGTGGTGGAAGTGGTGCTTTAACACTAGAACAGCGGAAATTTTTGTATACCCATAACAGCGAGAGGCGGTCAAATTGACCGCCACCTAATATTATTTTAAATTTACGTTTACATTTGTATTTATCGAAGGAAAATTATACTTTTTACAGGTATTTAATTTTATTTGAAGTAAATAAACGGTATTTATTTATAACCATATACGATAAAACCAATTACGCTTATAAATTAATAAAACTTTAGAGTTAACTTCGCAAAATAATAATCCTTTTTTCATCTTACTAATAAATCCTAGTTTTTATTTCTGTGCTTTTCTATGTTGAAGAACACTTCTTGCAAATGATTTTCTTGATTACGTGGCTTGTGCATGATCCACATACCTTTTTTTTTACACTTGTGACAAATTTCACAAGTTTTATTTTGCTTGCACATTCGCACTTGGCATTGTTTTCTTTTCCGGGACAATATCACATCTGTCTCTGCAGTGTCATCTTCACTGATATCCTGCTCTGCGTCACTCTTTTTAAAACCCTGTCGTAATTGTAATGCTAGCTGCAGAAGAAAGTTGCGACGAGTAATGTTCTTACCAGTAACTTCCCTATAGAGAACAGCTGCATTGATTCCAGCGAGGTCCAACATATTATAGAAAACATGAATGGCCACCTTCTTGAACCAGCTTTAGTGCTGTATTTGCGAGCCATCTGATCAACTATATCTACTCCATATTTTGTTGAATTGTAGTAAGTCACAGTTTCAGGGGTTCTTTTTGCATTATCTTCAACTTGAACACAGCTATGCACGCTGCTCAGAAGAATCACATTTTTATTTGGTTTGCATTGATAGACAGTTAGCGTTGCTTGGTCATTTTTCAAAACATGAGTGTTGAACCTTTTGTCTCGCAAATTCTTGATGGCAATTAGCACTTCTTTTCGGGCACGATTCATTGTCCCAACAAGGGTAGTATTTTTGTGTTGTAATTTACGACAAACTCACTGAAGTAAAAAAGTTGTCAGTCGTAATGTTTCTTCCTTTGCCAAGGTATGGTTCGACAAGTTGAAGAACTACATATTCTGAAAGCGGTTGGTTTGATGGGCGCTTTGCATCTTTACCAAGGTATGGGAATCCGTTCAAGTATTATTTTGACTTGGTATCAGCAGCTATCCAAAATTTTATACCAAATTTGTCTGGCTTAGTGGCAATGTACTGGGTAAAAGGGCACCTTGCTTTAGTGGGGAATAACTGTTCATCAACAGTTATATATTCGCTTGGTCTGTAGCAAGCAATGCAATTTTGGGTGAACCGATTCCAAACTTGAGATGTCAGTGCAAATTTGTCCATTTTCAGCCTTTCAGATCTGTTAGACTTCATGTCAAAATGGAGGTATCTCATAATTTCTCGAAAGCGATCTCGTGCCATTGTTTCACGAAAGAAAGGAGGTCCCCACTCTTTTGACCAGAGATCATCAGCAGGTTGCCCCTTGGCCAATATTCCTCGAGCAAACATGATGCCAATAGTAGCCATAATTTCTTCCAGTGACACAGTCCATGAAGTAGTTTTCAATCGTCTATGAGCTTCTGCTTGAGTACACTTTTGTATATGTTTCAAAATAAAATCATCAATTAGCAATCTAAAAGCACTCAAAAAATCATTTTCAGCAATTTGTCGTTTGGCATAAACTGTGGGGCCAGGTTCTTCACGTACAATATTCTGTGATCGGGTTTTTCCCTCATTTCTGTTGCCTTGTTCAATAACCTCCCATTCTGTGCCATCCTTCGCCGTTAAAACTGAACCAACTTCAATCAAAGCAGGAGTTTCGCATCGCTTTTTTCTTCCCATAAAGCCTCCCATCTTTCCTGCAAGTAATAAAGCACAATGGTAAGTTGCTATTACAGGCCCGTAGCCAGACCGAATGAGTAGGAGGGGCGGAGAAATTGATAGGGGGGACAATGAAGGAATATATATATATATATATTTTTTTTTTTTTTTTAAGTTCAGGAAGAACCGATTCGCCTCTATTTAAAAGGGCATATCTCAGCGGAAAAACAAAGAAAAAGGGAGAGGAAAGACAGAGGAAAAAGAAAGGGTGGAGGGGACAGTCGAAGTGGAAAAAGACCAAGGATGACAATGACTGCAGGGTCGAGCCCCATCATCCTTGGGTGCTAGGGCCGGGAGGGCGCACGTGAAACCTCCAGGAACAAGCACGTACAAACGAGCACAAAGAGCACTCAAGAGCACGAGCTTAGAACCCCCTTGCGGGTATATATATATATATATATATAAAGATATATATATGGTTCTAATTCAATTCGGCAAACAGTGGTGAAAAGTGCCGAGTTTTTCCAGGGGGGGCAGAATGTTTTACAGGGTGGGCTTTGCCCCCTCTTGCCCCCCCCGTGGCTACGGGCCTGTGCTATTATAATATTTATATATATAACCATAATGGTTCTACAATATGACACGAAATCATTGCTAATCATCATCAATAAACTTATGCACGAATCGCCATACTGAAACTGACAAAGATGTAAATATTTATTGTACTCACCCGCAACATGACCAGCATTGAACGTTTTATTAGCTGAATCAGTTTGTGCCTGGTCATCACTTTCTTCATTTGACTCAGATGATGAACTTTCTGCCTGAGGAATATATCATCTTCACCATCATCACTGTCCAATGATATATCACTTCCTTCTGAGTTTGATTCTGAAATTGCTTGCAAACATCGAAGAATTTCTTCATTTGAAAGAGAGGGGTTTGCACACATGCTTGCAGCTTGGAAGCGCAACACACACTGAACCGCCGTGTGTTGTTGTCAACAACATACAGCGAGATTGAACATGTTATGACAAGTCTTTACAGCACTCCTGTATTGCTTTTATGAGAAACGGTCAAAGTGACCGTTTCGCTGTTATAGTAATATCGCTGAATATCTTGTGAAATAATTAGATATATTGAATCATATTATACCACAAAAAGGTTATTGGCGTAGTGAAGGCATTCATGGAATATGACGGCGAACTAATCCGAATTAAGCAAGATATGCTAATTAAATTTGGAAAAAGCGGTCAAAATGACCGCTTCGCTGTTCTAGTGTTAAAAAAAAAAAAAAAAAAAAAAAAAAAACTGCTAGTATTTACCATGTAAATTAATGTACAATGTTAGTGGTACCAAATGGATTACTGTAATAATGAGATTTGGGCATTTGGCTAAGTTGACCAAGTTAGGTAAATGGTTTTTCCCTCTCTGTTATAATTGGCCAGTTTGAGAAAAGCAATTGTTATTAGATAAGTCTGTAACAATTTGTGGGACTAATGAGTTTTAATGTAAGTGTAAGTTAACTAACTGGGAGGGTCAGCATGGTTTTGATGCAATAACTTTTATAATGTATACTCCCATGTTTAGATTGTCGAGAGATGCATTATCCTGTTAGGGACCATGAAGGAGGAAAGAATTGTGAGGGGTTTTTCTTACGGGGAAGGAATGTGGGGGTTGTGAAGTTTCTCACAACCCCCCACTTGATTTTCAAATTCCCCTTTTGGGGGTTGTGGAGTTTTTCAAAAAAAAAACTCACCCTAATTTTCAAGTCCTATCTGGTTCTTCTCACAAGTCTTTCTCTCCCGCAGGAGTTCAGTTAGTATCATAAAAACCTAGCATTAACATCCAGACTATTTACAATCAGCAACACTGACGTGTCCTGTTGGAAGCCAAGGAAGTGTGGAAAGCCTTTAAAGGTATGACATCTTTGTAATTCTTGGCTAGAGTATAATAGATTTGTTCATAATCTTTATTCCCAGTTATTGTGGTGTTGTCATTTGTATTTCACCATCATTATCATGGTTAATTATTATTATTAAGAGTAGACATATATATAGGTTGTTGAAACTGTGACTGAGTATAGATAGGTTTGCCACCCTGTCATGTAACTAGCTAGAGAACCAATTATCATTATTATAGGTCACCAGTCATATTATTCCAGAGTTAGGTTTTTGCCCATGCTTGTTTGGCACTGATTATAGGTTGATTAACTCATGTGAGATAGGTTTGCCATAATTGTCAATGTTTATAGTTATTATTTTTTATGTTGGTTATTTATTATTTATGTGCTTTGATTTCATGAGTAAATTATGTTTTCCAGTGATCAATTATGAAGTCATGATTCCAGTTAATGTTTGTGGTTAATTGCCTGTTATGTTGTTATTATTGTGATTAATGGTGCTTGGTGCATGTAACTAATAATCTTGTGTTGTCTAGGCAACCAGTTGGGATTCAACTCGCGTGGTCCAGATTCATCAGGCTTGGATTGTGGATCCCATCCAGTGGGAGCTACGCAGTTTGTGTCAACCATGGTTGGCCACTGGATATGCCCTGAAATCAGGCCTGTGACCCTAACCCTACTAACTAGCCAGCCAATAAAGGAATTGGAACTCAGGTCATAAAAGGGGGGGTCAAGTTTGGAGGGTAGCTAGGCTGGGACAAGGGTTAACATTCTGTGCAAGTCATTTCCGGTACTTATCTCCCACTTGTTTTCTATCCTTTCTGCCAAATCTCACTAAGGGTTATTGGGGCACCAGGTGTTTTGTCAGGTGCGATTCGTTGCCAGTCCTTTTGTTATGTTTATACTGTCACACTGAATAGTTGTTTATTTCAGATATAATAAAGAGAAAAACACGAGTAGTTTACTTCTATTAGGCCTACCTTTGAATTCTAGCCCTTTCTTGGACCCTGAGTGGTTGGGTCTCCTACTCAGTGGAGAGTCAGATTGAGACACCTGCACTAGGGGAAGTCCTTTACAGTTAATGTGCGAGTCAGACCTGAATAATCTGGAAATAAACCACTGAACAGAGAGGCATTCCGAGATACCAGAGGAGATTACACCTTTGCCGTGTCTTGACTATTCCGAACCCAGAAACGTGAAAAGGTGCTGGGTGGTTTGACAAAACAGATACTTGGGGACTATGGCCTACGCCGCCACCGCAGCAATACTATGACCTCTAGTTTGGTTATTGTGATCTTTAATGAAAAGAGAATCAAAATCTATCTTATCCAACCCTTTTATCATTTTATACACCTTTATCATATCACCCCTTAACCTCCTTTTTAATGAGAACATGTTTAGATATGCCAGTCTTTCCTTATATGTCAATTGTCTTAGAGATGGGATCATTCTTGTTGCTCATTTCTGTACTTTTTCCAGTTTTTCAATATCTTGTATCAAATAGGGACTATTAAATTGAATACAGTATTCAAGGAGGGGTCTCACATATAAAATGTATAGTTGCTTTATAATAGTGGGTGATTTGTATTCAATGTGTCTCTGCTTGAGATTGAGTCTAGCATTTGCTTTATTTCTGATTTTCATACAGTGATTTGAGGGTTTAAGTTCATTAGTCACAGTGACACCCAAGTCTTTCTCTTTATCATCATTTTTAATCCAAATTCTGGATTTTTTCACCCAATATGCATAACCTTGCACTTATCAACATTAAATCTCATCTCCCACTTATCTGGCCAGGCTGTTACTCTGTCTAAGTCTTTTTGTATTGTCATTGCTCCTGCTACTGACTTAACATTATGGCCTAATTTTGTACCATCAGTAAATTTTGAGGTTTTACATGATAGGCCCTTCTCTAGATCACTTATATAGACAACAAAAAGCAGAGGTTCTAGCACAGACCCCTGTGGGACTCCGCTCAATACTGGTCTCCAAGTAGACTTATTTCCATTTAGATGAACTCTCTGTTTTTCTGTTTCCCAGCCATTCTTCTATCCAGTCAGCTATATGACCTCTTATACCATGGGCTCTAACTTTTACCAACAATCTTGCATGAGGAACAGTATCAAATGCCTTTGCAAAATCTAAGTATACTATATCTACTGGCTCTTTATTGTCCAAATGCAATAGGACTCCATCATAAAATTCAATCAAGTTGGTTAGATAGGACCTTCCATTTCGAAAGCCATGCTGGCTATCATTTATAAGGTTGCACTCTTCAAGGAACTCAGTAACTTTACCTCTAATGATACTTTTGAGTAATTTGCAAATAATGGAGGTGAGGCTGATGGGTCTGTAGTTTTTTGCCAAGTTTCTATTTCCTTTTTTAACGATTGGAGCTACATTTGCTTTCTTCCAATCCTCTGGAATTTCAGTACATATCAATGATTTATTAAAAATAATTTCTAGTGCCTGTGCTATATTCTTTTTGGCAGCTTTTATGACTATTGGATACATTTCATCTGGCCCTGGAGATTTTTCCATTTTTAATTTATCTATTGCTTTTAGGATATCTAGTTTTGTTACCCTTAATTCATTTATTTCTCTATCTTGTCCTGTTAGTATAAGATCAGCAATATTATTTAAATTTTCATTTATGAATATTGATGAGAAGTATTTGTTTAGTTCTTCAGTTATTTCAAGATCATCATCTATAGTTTTATCATCTATATGGAGGGGGCCAATTTTCTTTTTCACTCTACTTTTCAAATTATATTGTCAATTCTGTAGATTTTCTTTTATTGGAATTATTAAAATACAAATAGCTCTATTCCTAAGCTTTAAGCTTAATTTAACTAAGTATTTGGAGAGATCTGGGGGTTCATTCAGTGTAAGCCAAACATCTTAGTTGATTAACCTAGGCCCCCATCAGCCATTCCATCCAGGAATAGCCTAACTTAGACCTTAAAGATTTTAACTCAGTTAAAAGTCAAAATTACTCTTTATTTTATATCTAAATGATTTAGAGAAAGGAGTAGGGTTGTAAAATTACTAAATTTGCAGATGATACAAAAGTAATTGCTCCAGTTATAAATAATGAAAATTCTTATAAACTGCAAAAGGATCTTGATAGATTAGTTGCTTGGGCTAGTAAATGGCAGAGGGAATTCAATGTTCAAAAGTGCAAACTCATGCATTTTATTTTGGTAGAAATAATGAAAACATTAGTTAAGTGATGCAAGAGAACTGGTTGGAGGATATTAGACATGAAAAGGATCTTAGCATTATAGTTTACAGTGATCTGAAATTTTCTTAGCAGTGCTTAGAGGCTAGAAATAAAGCAAATAAAATGTTAGGTATTATTAAGAGGAATGTTAGTTACAAGAGTAAGGAAGTCATCTGTAAATTATATAATTCTTATGTTAGGCCTCACTTAGAATACTGCATTCAAGCTTAGTCCCCTCACTTTAGACATAATATTGATATGCTTGAAGGTGTGCAACATAAGGCAACCAAGCTTATCCCTAACCTTAGAAGATTGGAATACAGGGACAGATTTAGGTATATTAAGTTTTGAGACATTGTATGAGAGGAGATATGATCCAGATGTTCAAAATGTTTTCAAGTTTGGACAATTTAGATGTAGCTATGCAACTTTTTCTCACTAGATACTGATGGGATAACTCATGGGCATAAAAAGAAAATTAGAAAACAGACTTGTAGACTTGATCTATGAAAATACTTTTTCAGTCATAGAGTAGTAGATTTTTGGAATGACTTGCCATATGATGTGGTAAACAGTAGCTTAGTTAATTTTAAGAAAAATTTAGACACTTTCATAAGTGAGAGAGTGTGTTTGTAAATTGTATAGAGGAGGCATTCCATGTCAAGTGTACACATGTTTTGGTGATTTCTGCCACTCATCTCATGATTTTAATGATTTTTGGTGTGGTAGTTGGGTATGATGAGTAATGAATCATGACCAAATTTTAGCCACTTGGGTTTATGTATATCATCAATGGTTTCAGATATAATCCATTTTTCATGTTTTACCAGTATAATGTTGTTATGGGCAAAGCAATATCAGAATAATCAGGAATTGTTGAGAGCACACAAAGAAAGTAGGGTGTTTGTCTGATGGCTACCAGCACTGAGGTACTGTGTTTCTGTGCTTCTCTGTGCTGATGATTTGAGTGTTATCAATCCTTTTTTATTGCGAACATTATTTCAGTGTTGTGAATGCATCTTTTTTCTGGAATCTGTAATCTGTTGCAGATTTAATAACTCTTCTCTCTATATCTGCAGGTTATAATTAATGTAGTACAGTTTGGTAAAGAGAATGGCAACTAGAGCTTGTAAACACTCACCAGATATATTCTGCTACGTTTGTGGGTATTACATAGGCCCCAAGCAAGTATCGCACAAGATTGTGAAAGGCACCAAGTTCTGGATCGCGTATCGGCTCTATTTTGGTATGCCTATGGGTGACCAAGATAAGCCCTGGGCACCCCATGTGATCTGTGGAAGCTGCCGCTCCACACTTGAAAGGTGGCTGCGGGGAGTACGCAAGGCAATGCCCTTTGCAGTACCCAGAATATGGAGAGAACCAAAGAGCCACCACGATGATTGCTACTACTGCATGGTAGATGTTTCTAAGTACAGGAAAGTTAAAGGAAGGCAGACTCTTCAGTATCCAAGCATAGCATCTTCCATAGCTCCTGTACCACATGGCGAAGGTCCTCCAATACCACGTCCACCAGAACAGGTATCTATCCATTACTTTACCTTCTGTATCTACAGACTATGGGTCATTATGTGTCAATTTTTCTTAGTGCTGATGCTCTTCTACATATATAGCTATGCCTATATTTTGTTTCTTTGCTTTGCAGGTTGAAAATGAGGATGCAGCTAGCTCATCTGAGATGTCAGCTGGTGAGGACAGTCATCATGAAGAATATACAGTAACTTTCAGTACAAACCCTCACTTTCCAAATCAGAGGGAATTGGATGACTTAATTAGAGATTTGGGTCTGATGAAATCAGGGTCTGAGCTTCTGACCTCCAGACTCAAAGAGTGGAATTTGCTTGGAGAAGACTGCAAGAGCACTGTATACCGAAAGCGGCATGAAGAGTTTGCAAGGTTCTACGATATCAACGGCTCTCTCTGTTATTGCAGTGAGGTTAATGGTCTATTCACAGCTATTGGGTTAACACATATACCCTCAGAGTGGCGCCTGTTTATTGACAGTTCAACTCGGAGTTTAAAAGCTGTTCTACGCCACAATGGGAACAAATATCCATCTATACCAGTTGCACATTCTGTTCAAATAAAAGAGGACTATGAAAATGTCAAACAACTACTCACTCAAATCAGGTATGAACAATATAACTGGGACGTGTGTGGTGATTTCAAAATGATTGGTTTCCTGTTAGGTTTACAAGGAGGGTTTACTAAATATTCATGTTTTCTTTGCCTGTGGGATAGCAGGGCTTCAATTGAGCACTATAAAACAGTTCAGTGGCCTCCACGTGAAGGACTGCAACCAGGAAAGTACAATGTACTCAGGGAACCTCTTGTGAAGCCTGACATAGTTCTGCTACCACCTCTCCATATTAAGTTGGGTCTAATTAAGCAGTTTGTAACTGCGTTAGATTTTGTAGGGGAAGTTTTCAACAGATTCGGGTCATGTTCCCTAAACTCTCTGAGACCAAAGTCAAGGCTGGCATCTTTATAGGACCACAAGTCAAGGCACTGTTGAATTCAGAGAACCTTGAAGCCAAGATGACTCCAATCGAAAAAGAGGCTTGGTGTCACTAGCGTAGCTATAGGGGGGTGGAGGGGGGCGGTACTTTTGGTCTACTGCAATGAAAAAAAAAAGGTTTTTTTTATGTTGGGACAGTAGAAGGATACAAGATGCCAGACACAATTTTATTTTTCCACGAAAACACTGCTTACTTCGTTAATTTCCGACAATGGTAAGGATTGTGTTCCCTTGAAGATGGCCTTATTGACCATCATACCTATTTAAGCGCTTAGTTGTGCTTAATTAATAATAGCATTGGTATAAATGCATTTATTTCATTAAAAAGGGAAATAACCCATAAAGTTCTGTAAATACGTTATAATCTATAAATATACATTTAATATTTACAAATAATCAATATCAAAACTAATATGCTGGTATTAGTTGTAAAGTATAATCTTGGTAACTCGGTTCCAAATATTGTAATACTGCTGCGGATTTTTCTCACAATTGCTCTTAGTGTTGCTAGCTGTGAGAGGAGTTTTTCTAAACTAAAACTGATAAAGAATTACCTAAGATCTACTATGAGCACCTTGCGGTTGAGAAATCTTGCCATACTGTCTATAGAACAACAATTGACAGACGAAATAGACTTCGACAATGTCATCGAAGATTTTGCTAACAGAAAAGCAAGAAAAATAACTGTGTAGAATGTTGTAGTTAATTTTTTCACTTCAGAAGTAAACATGTCCTAATATTTTTCACAGGTTTTTTCTATACGTCATTTTCACTTTTAGTTTAAGTATGTTTGTTATGTGTATTGTGTTGTGTTTCAGGGGGGTAGCAAACTCAAGGACCGCCCCGGGCGACACAAACTCTAGCTACGCCACTGCTTGGTGTGCTTTCCATGATGTGGTTCGTGGGTTTTTAGGCAACCATAAAGCATCAAACTATAAGGAATTAGTGTCAAACTTGATTAAGTGCTATGGCAAAATGGGGTGCCGGATGTCTTTAAAATTACACTATCTGCATTCACATCTAGACTTTTTTCATGATGTGAGTGAAGAACATGGTGAAAGATTCCATCAAGATATTCAAACAATGGAGAAAAGATACCAGGACCATTGGGATGCTTCCATGATGGGAGACTACGTATGGTCACTGATCAGAAAGGATAAGAATGTTCATACGCAGAAGTCGCATTCTTCAGTGCATTTTTAAGGAATGCACACTGTATAACGAGGCTTGTTATTCTCTTATCGGTTCTCCTCATGATATATATTATATCCTTTGCACCATTTTGGGTTTGTCAAACAATTTTGGCTCAATAAACATTAATTTCCAATCGTGTTTTTATTTTCAGAAAATATTTGTTAGCCTTCTTTATATACTTTGCCATATGAAAAGTGTGATAACCTATATTTTTTAAACGATTGATGATAGAGCAAAACCAATATCATTTTTGGAATCAGCACCCCAAAATCATTAAGAAACGACAGAAAAATCACAATAAACAGAAAATTTTTCAAATTTTGTTACCCAGTGTTATCTGCAAAGTCGTGCCCAGCTCAAATCACATTATTTTGAGTCTCATCACTGCAGAATTGCATTGGGATGATGTTCCAGGGTAGCGGTCATACCCACTATATACCGTATGTAAAGATTATTAATTTTATACATCTAGTTCACAAAATTAAGTAAAATTTTAATAGCAACCAAGCTTCTTGTTAGAAATATATTAATAAATACCAATTGTACAACTCTTTTATATTAAATGAATACTGGATTTGAGTGTGAGTGAATCCGTAATGTATTATAAAAGGCAACTACAGAGTTAGGATGCTTAAAATTTTGGACAGCTTGAGCAGACACTAAATATTGTCCAAATGCTATAAAATTTTGCATGAAAAACTTTCTCAATAGGAAGCATCTAATGAAGGGGTGAGAAAGAAAAAAATAAAAAGTGACAAAATAAGGGCCACCCTAATACCTAGAGGTAAGCATCAAGACTTTTACAAACAAATTATTTGGTTCTCTAAAAGTATCAATAATTTTTATCACAAATCCTTTATAATTTTTACAGTTAAAAAGAACTTGAAATTTAGGTGTTTGAAGTTTGAACAGTGAACAATGACTAACTTGTACAGGTATTTCTGATGAATTAACACTTCATATTGCCATGCTGAACCTGAAAAATATAAATTTTATACCTATTAAAAATTTAAGTAAAGTTATCATGATAAGTTATTGTTTAAAAAATTAATTAGCAAGGTAGGTAGTTAAACCCCTTAGTTACCTCCCAAGGCCTAGATGTGTACCTCGTTCCAACTTCCAAAGGACCTAGGCCTAGATACTATGCAGGGTGCCAAAACAGGTTTTTTTTTTCATTCTGTATTAGTTTAGAGATCTTATATGTTCTACTGTATGGCAGAAACAAGCATAGGCATTGGGCACGCGCTTGTGGAGAAAATAAATTTTCTAACCTCTAAGCTACGGTACTAGGATTCTAACCCAGGACCATTTATTCACAGTCACAGGCTCTAACAACTAGAGGGTTAGAGGGATTTCGGCTATTTAATAATAATTTAATATTAGGAAGCTGTACATTTAAGCAGGGCTGTGGAGTCGGAGTCGGAAGTAATTTTGGTGGTGCTGGAGTCGGAGTCGGTAAAAATGTACCGACTCCAACCTCAATATAAATTTTAATAAAATATGTTTTTGTGTGTGATATCACTGGCAGCTATGGTGGTTAAACCACTTAAATAATAAACACAATGTTTTCCATTCAGACACTAATGCCATTAATTCATTTTTTCTTTTCAGATATTTTTTATTTTTAATGCTTATTTAATTTAGAGTTCTTTCTAAATTTCATAAGTTTTTAACTTTCAAATCTAAAACCCCTTTCACAATGGCAGACACACTTCCAACAAAGTCTGCAGTTTTTTAATATTTTACAATAACCACAGATGGGAAACATTTCATGTGTCAGTGTATGATAGATGATGATGATGATGATGAAAAATTATGTGAAGCAAAAATCAGTGGTTTTACTGGCTCTGATAAAAATGCACCAACCAGAGCATCAAATTTGAAAAGACATTTGCAATGTTTCCATCCCAAAATTTTAGAAGTTGTCATTGAGAAAGATAGTAATAAAAACCTTCCAACTACTTCAAAGTTAACAAAAGATCAGAAATCTACTGAACGACAAGCACCACTTACAAGATTCTTTACTACAGACAAAGTTACCGTAACAATGACCACAGATGATGATGCTTCACGTGGTGGTGATGAAATGCCTCTTGTGTAATTATCATCATAGCAGATTTAGAATTAATATACCTTCGGAGTCGGAGTCGGTTTTTTATGTGCCGACTCCACAGCCCTGCATTTAAGAGAGACTTGTACTTAGAACTGTATTCATAAGTGTAATTATTAAAATATAGTTAGTTACAGTATATAGGCATACATGTCAATAAGCAATTTAAATAGCAATACTCACATTTTCCATGCAGTTGTAAGTTTTTGATTATATATTTTTGACAATAAGTTTGTATCCAGTTTCTTGATTACTTTTTAAGATGATGCTTTTTCAGGATCATATTGGCTTCATTGGTTTCCTTTTTTGTGATTGTATATGTTCTTCCAGTAGCTGTTGTTGGGTTCACGATTGTGAGGATGTTGGACAAATCTACTGTAAGTATATCAGGATTTTCAGGATAAGTAAATTACTTGTTTGGGCCACAAGGGTGAAGGAAGTTTACTTTCACTTCACCCTCACCAGGATATGTTTCCATCACACCCAATCCACCAGTGGTTATCATACTCCACTGTTACATATCATGTGACATTTTCAATTAATTGAGTGGCTTGTTGGGGGGAAGTGAATTCCTTTCGACTTTCAACTGAGGCGCTGTACATTTGTACTTCTAAACAATTTTTTGTCAGTGGTATGAATGAATGTAATTTTTGAGTACCTGGTATGGTTCTCACTTTTGATAAAACTGGATCTAAAAATTCTCTCAGATTTGAGTATTGTTCTTGTGTTGCAAAGCTAAAAGACATTTGAGTCAATTTTAAGGAATAGAAATAAAAAAGATCTTTTGGGGACAGAATTTGATTTTCATATGGCCTACGAGGACTTTCTTTTGATGGTTCCTCCAACAGGATCCGATGGTCCCTTGCCATGGCTGGTAGCAAAAAAATGCCACTCAGCCTTAACTCCAAATTCTTCATGGTGGCAGCATAAATTTAAAAAGTTTTTGCAGTTTTTGTATTGACCTGCTCATCCGTCGGTAAAATGGATAATTCTGTTTAGTAGCTGAAAATCTGACTTAAGATGATTTATTAAAACTTTTATGAATAGATGCACTGCTGTTACAGTATCATGTGTATTACACTCTGAGATAATAGAGAGCTGTGATTTACTTTTTCTTGAATCTTTGTAATAATAAACCCATGTATGAAGAGTCACTTGGCAATTATTCCAGTGAAATCCTTGAGCACAATCTTGGATTACAAAGGAATAGTTTTTGGAAAAGTCCCCAATCACCAAAAAATTGCCTTCATCCAGTTCATTTTTTCTTTTTTCTAAATACTTGGCTTGTTGTTTGGCAATGAAATCATGATGCCTTAGTCAAGTTAGTTGAGAAATAAAGGTATCTAGGAAATCTAAATTTTGAATAACAGTCCAGCTGAGATCAGTCTGTTGTTGTCCACTGTTTGTACTGGATTTCATCAATATCTTTTTCTTCATAACATGTAAGAGGAGTTTCCTTTAGCGAATCAGGTTGAGGGCATTGATCACACTCTCCTAAATAGCAAGAAGGTTGACTTTTGTCACAAATAATTTTGGCTAAAGCGCAGTGGTAACTACTCAATGGAGTTTCTTCCTCACTGATAATTTCTGCCATTCTAGAACCTGTCATCATTAACTTAACATTCTGATGAATTGTGCAGACACACACACTGTGTGTTCCACTTGCTCCCGCCCAAACACATTCTTTGGGGCGTAGCATCACAAATTTCAAAAATCCTATAGAGAGAGATGGAAACTTAAACTTAAATTGTTGATATGCTTCTTTTAGATTACATAAAACTAATCTCTTTTGATATTTTTTTCATTCACCATTTTCCCTTATTGTTACGCAGTCTTTCTTGCCTGCCATTTGTCTACTTATTTCATCATTTCTAAAAAACTCTTTAACAGTGTTAGTTACTTCCAGTGGCAATTCCTTCCCCATCTTTGGATTCGGTGATGACAATGCTCCCTTTTCTTTTGCAAGCTGCTGAGCCTGAACAGCCATTCTTTGTGAACAGTTAAATTCTTGAATTAGTTTTCTTACACTCATTGATGGTGCAAAAACAGTTAGAATCATAATTTGGTCATGTTTATCTGAGTTTTGATATTTATCTTTTAATGTTTGGACAACTTCTGGCTCAGACAGTTTGTCTACATTTGATGGACCTGGCTCTTGAGGAATTTCACCAACCATATCTAAGTGTCTTCTTACTGAACTTTGTATTTTGGCCATTTTTGTTGGGAGGTATGCTTCATTTCTTTGAATCTTGCACTTGACAATCAGACTTTCCCCAATCATGGCAATTTTCTCATTCATTGCTGACAATTCAGCCTCCTTGTTGACAAAAACATCATCTGATGACACGGTTTCCATAGTAGTATCAGACAAGTTTGATGATAATATTTCTGGTTCTGCTATATTTTGAACTTGTAAAATAGGAAAGGAAAATTTTTTTTCTGCATGATGACATAACTTTTGGCCTGGCATCAAATGATTTGGAAATTTTTCTATCAGTGATTGCGAAGCAGGCCGAAGATCAGAAGATTTCAATTTATTGTGGGAATTGAATGGATCACAACAATATTTTGATGACATTTTATCAGCAAATAGTGAAAACCTGAACACACCCAAATTTAACATGATTAAATATACAAATTATATAGGTACTGTGATGAAAATTATTGTTCTTTTAGAGTAGCAAATACCTTAATATTTGCAAAAATCTTAATACATACAGTCATGCTCATCGCCAAGGGGTGTTCAGGTGGTGCAGACCACCCTAGAAAAAATAGTAGGTACTGTGATAATAACTATTTTTTTTGAAATGTTTGTACTAAACGATGTTGCTTAAGAAGTGGCTTATACCAAGTACCTCCAATGACTAGCAATTCAGCCACTTCCTGTAATTTACTTTTGTATTTGCATTTGTATACCCGTTCTAAAAGCTGTCTGGTGATTCTGTCATTTCTCTCTTCATACACTAAACAGGTAAATATGAATGAACTGCTCCATGTATTTTCCGAAGCCAAGAACAGGCATCTTGAACTGTATTGATACTCGTGTTTTCTTGTGTCGGCTCGTGTATTCCACTGCCTACTTATAAGTACCTAGTACTGAATGAAAATTATTTGATTATGATCTTTTGTGTGTTTATGGTTATAGAGGAGGTGCCCCCCTAATAAACACAGGTGCCCCTCCAAATATTTTTGGCTGGCAATGGGCCTGCATACAGTTTATTTATCAAAACATGAATGTAGCTATATTTATATACATACATATATATGAACCATTTCTGAAGTTATCTCAAATAAAATGCTCAAAATTTTCAACATGCACAATTTCAAATGCTTGTGGAAAGCAAACCCATGGAGATCCCACTCCAATTTATTGCTTGAATATGCTTCATCTAAAGGTCTTTACTTATGCCAATTTTCATGACCTTGAATTTTGAATTTTGAACTCTGACCTGGGGTCAAGGTCAAAGGTGAAATATAAATGCAACTTTTTTTTAACAATGTACGCACTCTGTGCATAAAATTAAAGTTATTCTGCTGTCTTTTCTGAGCATTTTGACACCAAAATCATTAAAATCCATCCATTAGATACTGAGTTATGACTTTTCAAAATCACGAGGTTACGCTGCTGACCCCAAATTTGAGGGGGTCATCACTCCCAAACTATTTGACCCAAGTGGCTAAAATTTGGTCACGCTTCATTACTCATCATACCCAACTACCACACCAAAAATCATTAAAATCAGTGAGATGACCTGACATAAGGTGTGTACACTTAACATGGAATGCCTCTACAGTGAACATAGATGGGATGTATGTGGAGACTTCAAAATACTAGGATTTCTGCTTGGACTACAGGGCAGTTACACTAAATATTCACATTTCCTCTACCTTTGGGACAGCAGAGCAGATGGTGAGCACTTTGTCAGAAAGGAATGGCCTGTGAGAAATGAGCTTAATCCAAGCAAACACATTGAATGTTCTTAACAAAGCCCTTGTTCCAACAGACAAAATTTTGCACTGCATATCAAGCTTAGTCTTATCACGTATAATAATTATTGGATTTGTTTAACCTTCGCAACATCAAATCATATGATGGAGGGGACCTACAGCTTTACATGGGATCTGAACCACAGGTCACTACATAATCTGGACATGGAGGATGGTCTCCCATCCAACTATTACTAGGCTTGCCAACTTCCTGAAGTAGAATTCTGGGAGATGATACATATACAGGCCATAAAGGAGGGTGGGGGCGAGGCCCCCCCCCCCCCGAGAATTTTTTTAAATATGACCAATTTCAAGGGCATTTTGAGGCCATATCCAAGGAATATAAAGACATTCTAAGGTCAATTAAGTCAATCGATGCCCCTGTGTGTGTGTGTGTGTGTGTGTGTGTGTGTATATATTATATACACACACACACGAGTTATTCATATCAATAGTAAAAAAAAAAAACAGATTTAAAGGCTAAATATGCAAATGATAAGGTGATACCAAATTATGTATTTAAAGAAAACTATTCTCAAATTGTAAGATATCCAGGAGATTAGGACAACATTCCAGGAGCCAGGAGAACACACACGATTCTGGGAGTCTCCCAGCAAATCTGGGAGGGTTGGCAAGCCTAACTACTACCCAAACCCATTGTTGCTTAACTTCGCTGATCAATGGGAAGTGGTGTTACAACATTGGCTATGACATAGCCCAATGGTCTTATTAAGCAATTCATCAAAGCTTTGGATGCTGAAGTGATGCTCTTTATCATATACATTCAATGTTTCCCAAACTTTCTGAAGCTAAAATCAAGAGGGGTATTCTTGTTTTTTTTCACTATCTCACTGTATAAATCAGGGATGGGGAGTCGGCCAAAAACAACCGACTCCCGACTCCTGAGTCGGTATTTTTAAAAACCGACTCCGACTCCCGACTCTTTCAAATATATAAGTATAAATAAATGTAATAAAGTAGGTACGATAATAATACAGTTTAGTAATTTAATACAATTTTAATGTTGTATTACACAAAAATAAAAATTAACAGAAAAAGAAATTGATCTCGTATAAAATATTTATAACCTCATTTGGTTAACAATTTTAAAATTTTAATGTTGCATACGGTACCGTAGCTAATAAAAAAAAAGTTGGTAAAGAATATTTTGTTTCCATTATATATTATGATATACTAATATTGAAGCTAAATATTAAAAAAAGGCTAAAAAAACATACTTAATAATTTAACTCTCTAAGGAGAATTTGTTCTTAAGAAAAGTATAGCATCAATTATGTCTTCCTTCAACTTAGCCCGTAGGTGGGATTTAATTAACCGAAGAGCTGAAAATAATCTTTCAACGCTGACTTGTGTTGGTGGCAATGCAATAACAGTTCTGGCTACATCTTGCACTAATTCAGGATACTTTGGTATGGCATTCATCACATCAAGTTTTAATGAACGATCAAATTTCTCTATTTTTATTAAAGCTGCATTAAAGTCTTCTCTGAATTTGGTCAATGGGGTTATTTTTATAGGTTTATCATCTTGACTCAAACGGCATCGCTTAACTTTTTTTGATTTTTCTTCATTATCGAGATATTTTTCAAAATCCATTTCTTCTTCAGAGTTTGAGCAGGAGCTTTGCATAATGGCAGGACTAGAGCAGCTTTCAAATTCTGAATTACTTGCGGCATCTGTTTCATTTAACATTTTCATTCGCACAGCTACATCACACAGAGCTGACTTTCCTCTAGCAATCTGTTCTTCAGTTAAAAGTACCCTGTGCATAGGATCTACATAAACTGCAGCCAATAGTACGTCATTATTCAGTAAATTTTCTTCTCTACGCTGCATAGACATTCTTATACCATCTGCAACAATGCCGCCAATTTGAGATAGTTTATAATTAATATTTTTCCATTCCTTGTAAAATGTGCCAGGTGTCAATTCAGCTGCTTGAAACTTCTTTGTAACCACATATGGGTACTTAAGTAATGCCTCAAGTTGACTTGCCTGCTGCCACTGGATATCAGTCATTGTTACATCTGGGTTTGCCATATCGATAAGGTATGGCTTCAATTCAAGAAGGCGCTTAATCATTTCATAGGTACTCCCCCAACGTGTAGCTTGATCTATAACTGCACCTTTTCCGGATCGACGTTTTAATATTGCATCAAGTTTAGGCGTTCTTGCAGCCACTACTATGTTGCGTAACCTACCTACTACATTAGCAGCATTCCTTTCTTTTAACCCATCACGAATTGCCAGTTGCAATGTGTGGACTGCACATCGCATATGGGGGATATTTGAGAATCCAGCAAAATCATTGTCTACAGTGTCAACACTGTCAAGTTTGTCAGCAGTTTCATCCGTATCTTCTTCACTACTGTCTTCAAAAAGATCTCCTTTTACTTCACCATCATTAAGTTTCTGTACTGTACTTGTCATATTTGAAGCATTATCAGTAACAATTGATAATATTTGCTCTTTAGTGATTTCATATTCTGTCAAGATGGTTTCAATTAGCTTGGTCAGGTATTCGCTTGAATGTTGAGCTTCAGTGTCCTTCACTGCCAGAGTACGTATAACTAGTTTTCCTTCATCATCAATGAACTGAACATTTATTGCCATATAATTAATTCTTTGTCTCGTGCAGGCATCCATCTTAAGAAAGAAGAATTTCCTTGCAGCATTGTTTTCAATAAAGTTTTCTGGCTTTCTGCTTCCTTTAAAATCATGTTTCGAATATCATGTCTCTCTAATGACACTCCTAGTTTTGCCACCATTTCTCCATTTAATCCACGGAAAGCTGGGGAGGAAAATAATGTAAGTGCAACCCCATTCTTTACAACTAAATCTATAAGGTATTTTTAAAAATTTTTCTTTGTCATTGATATTGTAATTCTCTCACTGTGGAAAAATTTTGTAACAGACTTGTTTGCTTTTTGAAATAGAGGTACTGGCCTGACTAGAAGTAGGTTTCTGGATTTCCTTATCATGCTGATCTACAACCTTATAAATATTGGGATGTTTGTTTCGTAGATGGCGTTTCAAGTTTGAGGCTCGAGTTGGAGCATTAGCATGTTTCCCAGTGTAAGCACTAATTTTTGCATTACACTCTTTACCATCCTTTTCTACTTGACAAATAAAAATACTTTCATCCTCATTTAGCTTAAAATATTGAAAGACTACTGATTTTCTACTAGGCCCACGACTCATTACTAATAGGGGCTAATTAAATTAATAATTAATATATTGGTAATTTTTATATGGTACCTAGTATCCTGAAATAGAAAATAGAAATATGAAATTCATTTGCTAAGATTTACCAGAACAATAAATCAAATGTGGAAATGTGAATCTAGAATTAGTTCAGGAAGATATTTATTTAGGGCAGAGTAGTATTCTGGTGAATTGTTGGCATATAGAAATTGAATCAAAGAGTCGGAGTCGGTCGTTTTTACTGACTCCCGACTCCGACTCCCCATCCCTGGTATAAATATCAATACCGAGTTTGGTGGATGTGTTCTACCAAATCTTAACCCTGTATATTCTTAGCTTAATTTATGTAGGCTACTTTGGTAGGAGTAAATAGTTGTAGGCCCCATGTTAATTAGCTGACTCAAGATTGACATTTTGCAAGATTTTCTTATTATTATAAGAATACTGATAATGAACACAAAGCTATTGGCACTATAAAAGAAAATAGCAAATTCTTCTTTAGCTACCAGTATGCTAAATGCAAAGCAGTTATCAAATTAGCATTGGCCCATTGCTTGCTAAAGATGGACTGACTAACTCTTACATCTAATCCACAGGAAATGGCAAACATTTTACAATCTCAATATGCTTTAAGCTGGAGTACCCCTGTAGTAGCTAAGAAAATAAAAACTACAGCATTTTTTGATAGAGAAGAAAATGACCAAGACAGACTCTTATTGGAAGATATACAAATAATCACTAGAGATATACAACAGGCAATAACAGAGCTACCAGGGAGTTCAGCCCCTGGTCCAGATGGAATTGGAGCCAAGATTCTTAAGGAATGCAAACATACTTTATCTCTGTCTTTGAAAATCCTGTGGAGATCCTCACTAAACACCAGTAGAATACCACCAATCATGAAACAAGCAAATATTACCCCAATCTACAAAGGAGGCAAAAGAAAGGAAGCCAAGAACTATAGACCCATATCCTTGACTTCCCATATCAAAATATTTGAGAAAGTCCTGAAAAGCCACATTGTCAATTTTATAGAAAATGAACATCTCTTAGAAGACTTTCAACATAGCTTCAGACAAAAGAGATCCTGCCTTACTGAACTTATAGACCATTGCAATACAATCCTACAATATTTGGGAGAACACCACAATGTTGATGTCATCTATCTAGACTTTGCAAAAGCTTTTGACAAGGTTGACCATGGTATATTATTCCATAAACTAAAAGAACTCGGTATTTGTGGAAAAATAGGAAAATGGATCCATGCCTTTCTCTCTGACAGAAAACAAATAACAATTGTAAATGGAGCAAGATCCATAGAAAAAGAAGTGATTAGTGGAGTGCTGCAAGATACAGTACTGGGACCAATTCTATTGATTATAATGCTGAACAATATAAACTGTAACTGAGGAAGCTCTCTCCTGTCATTTGCGGATGATACCAGAATACTAAGACCAATTACAGAAAAAGAAGACTGTGTAGAGCTACAAAAAGATCTACAAACTATATATACATGGGCAGATGCAAACAATATAGCTTTCAATGAAGACAAATTTGAACTAATTAAGTATGGACCAAATAAATGCTGAAAGAACAATTCAACTACACTGGACCCACAGGAAAAGATATTGTACAAACTGATCATGTAAGGGATCTAGGGGTTATATTATCTGAAGATGCAACATTCAACAGGCACATTGACAAAGTAACCTCATCATGCAAACAACTAATAGGATATACACTGAGGACATTCAGAACTAGGGACAGTGTGACCATGCTTACCATGTGGAAATCACTTGTTCTTTCACACATTGACTACTGTTCTCAATTATGGTTTCCCCACAAACAGAATGAATTGCAAAAAATTGAGGGCCTACAAAGAACCTTTACTTCATATATTAAACAACCTGATGGGCAACATGCGAGTAAAAACAAATTAAACTACTGGGATAGGCTCAGAGACCTTGACCTTTATTGCATAGAAAGGAGGTTTGAGAGATACATCCTAATCTATACCTGGAAAATTCTAGAAGGGCTTTTAGTTGCCCCCAAGGTTAATATTCGTCTTTTCACCCACTCATGCGTGGTTAAAACAGTACTGTACAATATATTGAATTGCCATTCAAAATTGACTAAGAAAATATATATCTTATGTTGTGCAAATTTGTTCATATGTACTTTTTTTAATAAAATATATTTCCTGTTTTGGCTATAATATACTTTTTTCATAAAATATTTTTCCTGATTGGGCTATTTTTTCACTACTTCACAACTTAACTAGTTTGTTAGTTTTTGTTCTGGCTATTTTTTTCCTAATTGGATTCAGTTTGGTGGTGCTTGTGATAGAATTATGACGTGCCATTCATGTGATTTCGACTTTGAGAACTTGATTCATATTGTGCCCTAGGTGAAATAACCAATATTAACCTGTTAGGTCGACTGAATGCCCAGTTAGGTCAACTGAATGCCCAGTTAGGTCAACTGAATGCCCAGTTAGGTCAACTGAATGCCCAGTTAGGTCAACTGAATGCCCAGTTAGGTCAACTGAATGCCCAGTTAAGTCAACTGAATGCCCAGTTAAGTCAACTGAATGCCCAGTTAAGTCAACTGAATGCCCAGTTAGGTCAACTGTACGCCCTTGATGATTGGTTAGGTTAAGTTATGATATTTTCGTTAGTTTAAACGAAAATGATGAGAGTAAACTTTTCTGGTTAATTTTGAGATATTTTGTATGAAACTGCCATCCATTTCCTGTGCAAATGTGTAGTTTTCGAGATGATATCTCGAAAACTACACATTTGCACAGGAAATGGATGGCAGATTCGTGCAAAACACCTCAAAATTGACCAGAAAAGTTTCTCATCATAAAAACAAATAATTACCACCCCAAATACTGAACCAATTATGCCCACCTTGACAAGAACTGGCAGAATATGTCAAAAACATCACCTCCCACCAAACAGTCTGAGAAGGATTCAAACCCTTCAATATAATAGTATCTCTAGGCAGGGTTCTCGCCTGTTTAACTCCTTGCCTCAGTACCTTAGAGATATAAGTGCAGTCCCAGTAGATACTTTTAAAAAACACTTGGACATGTTTTTAGCCAACATACCCAACCAACTCACAGTGCCAGGGTATTCCTCTGCCAGACCAGCCCCCACAAATTCAATAGTAGACCAAATCATATGGCAGGAGCAAGAGAAAAGAAGGGTAAAGTTACTGAGTTCCTTGAAGAGTGCAACCTTATAAATGATAACCAGCATGGCTTTCAAAATGGAAGGTCCTGTCTAACCAACTTGATTGAATTTTATAATGGAGTCCTATTGCATTTGGACAATAAAGAGCCAGTAGATATAGTATACTTAGATTTTTGCAAAGGCATTTGATACTGTTCCTCATGCAAGATTGTTGCTAAAAGTTAGAGCCCATGGTATAAGAGGTCATATAGCTGACTGGATAGAAGAATGGCTGAGAAACAGAAAACAGAGAGTTCATCTAAATGGAAATAAGTCTACTTGGAGACCCATATTGAGTGGAGTCCCACAGGGATCTGTGCTGGGACCTCTGCTTTTCGTTGTCTATATAAATGATCGAGAGAAGGGCCTATCATGTAAAACCTCAAAATTTGCTGATGATACAAAATTAGGCCATAATGTTAAGTCAGTAGCAGGAGCAATGACAATACAAAAAGACTTAGACAGAGTAACAGCCTGGCCAGATAAGTGGGAGATGAGATTTCATGTTGATAAGTGCAAGGTTATCCATATTGGGTGAAAAAATGCAGAATTTGAATACAATATGAATGGAATTTGAATTAAAAATGATGATAAAGAGAAAGTCTTGGGTGTCACTGTGACTAATGAACTTAAACCCTCAAATCACTGTATGGAAATCAGAAATAAAGCAAATGCTATACTCAATCTCATGCAGGCACACATTGAATACAAATCACCCAATATTATAAAGCAACGATACATTTCATATGTGAGACCCCGCCTTGAATACTGTATTCAATTTAATAGTCCCTTTTTGATACAAGATATTGAAAAACTGGAAAAAGTACAGAAATGAGCAACAAGAATGATTCCATCACTAAGACAATTGACATATAAGGAAAGACTGGCGTATCTAAACATGTTCTCATTAAAAAAGAGGAGGTTAAGGGGTGATATGATAGAGGTGTATAAAATGATAAAAGGGTTGGATAAGATAGATTTTGATTCTCTTTTCATTAAAGATCACAATAACCAGACTAGAGGTCATAGTATGAAATTATTTAAGCCAAGATGTAGAACAAATTTAAGAAAACATAGTTTTACAAACCGAGTAATTAAGTTCTGGAACAGTCTGACAGAAGAAGTGGTGACTTCAGATACACTTGATTCTTTCAAAAGAAGGTTGGATAGTTTGATGTCTGCAAGGGACATCTGGTGATAGTGTTTAAGCCCATTTTTATTGCATGAATGGTACTAGTTTATTTCATATATACAGGGTGATCAAAAAGTCTCTCTGCAATAGTAATAAGATATTTACTTTATTGAAATTTTACATAAGGATATATAATTATGAATTCTATAAATGTAATGACATATCATTGTTACCTGTTTAGAGTAAGTGCTGGAAGTGTTTTCCACCATTTTCTTGACATAGCTGGATCCCTCTTACTTTATTAGCAAATACTGTGTGTAATGTTTCAGCTGAAATAGACTGCACGTAAGTTCGGATCTCCATTTGTAATTCATCAATAGTTTTTGGATTATTTTTATAAACACTGCTCTTAGCGGCCCCCCAAAAGTAAAAATCAACAGGCGTGAGGTCAGGTGAATAGGGAGGCCAAATTCCTCTTGAAATTATGCATTCTCCAAAGAAATCTTCCAATAATTGCATGGAATAATGAGCTGTGTGTGCTGTAGCACTGTCTTGCTGAAAGTATGCATTTTGGAGTTCGTTTTCGTTCAACTGGCCAATAAATGAGTATAAAATTTGGCCTCCCCATTCACCTGACCTCACGCCTGTTGATTTTTACTTTTGGGGGGCCGCTAAGAGCAGTGTTTATAAAAATAATCCAAAAACTATTGATGAATTACAAACGGAGATCCGACCTTACATGCAGTCTATTTCAGCTGAAACATTACACACAGTATTTGCTAATAAAGTAAGAAGGGTCCAGCTATGTCGAGAAAACAGTGGAAAACACTTCCAGCACTTACTCTAAACAGGTAACAATGATATGTCATTACATTTATAGAATTCTTATATCTCCTTATGCAAAATTTCAATAAACTAAATATCTTATTACTACTGCAGAGAGACTTTTCAATCACCCTATATCAGGGCCGCCGCTTCCATTAGGCAAGGTTAGTAAATGCTAAGGGCGCCAGCGCCTCCCGCCCTGTGCACGTCTGATAGTATTATGTAAGAACAACATGAAAAAAATAATGAAGGAATGAGAAGCATAGACAAATGATGAAAGGTTGTACGACGTATGTACACCAGTTTAGTTTGACTGATATTTACATAATTAACTTATTCATCTTATTGGGTCATTATAGAACTTTCACTATCACAACCTTTAACCCTTTAGGGATGGGAGTCGTAAATAAGCGATTTAAAAATGTTGCGCGCACAGATGGGAGTCATCAATAAGCGACTCGGCTTATTTACGGCTTAATATGAGTTCCGGGAGTCATCAATAAGCGAATAACTGTTTTTATGTGACATATGCCCTTCTTGCTTGGAAAAAACAGTAGATATGTCCTTTTTGCATGCATATTTTAGCACTTTTGAGCGTTCTGATTTGTTACTACATATGCCTCGCTTTAATCGCTGTTTTGATTGGTCATGGCACTTTCTTGAACTGTGAAATGATTTTATAATTTTATAATAAATGTATGTATTAGCAAATTAAAATAGATCAGTGTAAGGCAAATAGTTTCTTCAATATGGTACCTTGATTACTTTGTGGGCAAACCCAATCGTGAAGTGGGAGGCGGGTGGGGGCGCCAGCTGCAGTCCTGCTAAGGGTGCCAAATAGGCTGGCGCCGGACCTGCCCTATATTATGTGCATTTAGGTGATAGATTCCACAGCTCAACACAAGTGTTGTGGGATATAAGGAGGCATCATCTTGGGTTTGGGGATACTCTCTGTCCTTACACACCCCATTTAAAGAGATTCCTCTGCCGAGCAGTGCCCCCCATAGTACTGTGAGGCAGGGCTGTGGAGTCAGAGAGTCGGTCAATTTTGAGTGGAGTCGGAAGTGCATAGTTGCATGGAGTTGGAGTCAGTGCAAATCCTTCAACTATAACCATAGCAGCCTAGGCCTAGGCCTAGCTCAATTTTATGAATAAAATAGATTTAACCTAATGTTTTAATATATAATATAATATATAAATAATATATAAATATAGTTGCTTATAATTAATAAGGATTATAATTAATTAATTAACATATTTAATAATAAGGAAATTTAAAAATTCAGTTTAGGTTAGTACATTTTGTTACAGATGTTTATAATAATACAAAAACATCTTATTAATTTGCTAAACCAATAATAATCTTATTTTGTTTAAGCTTCAATCAATTTGTATTTTGGGATTTATTGTAATTTTTGAATAAAGAGAAAAAAGCCATTAAGGCATAGTTACAACCACTAAGTAACCTGATGAGTCATGTGATGGTGACAAAATGCCTTGTTTATGAATCTCCATTGGCCTAATAAAGCTAATCTTAATCAATTTGGCCTTAACATTCCATCGGAGTCGGAGTCGTAATTATACAAGTCAGATTTTTGGAGTCAGAGTGTTAAAATTTTTGGAGTTGGAGTTGGAAAATTTTATCACCGACTCCACAGCCCTGCTGTGAGGTATTGAAAAACTCATGATCTTCACTTGCCCCACAAACACCTTTAAATGGGTGCACACACATTTCTACATTACTGTACAGTCTTTACAGCCACACCTACACTTTTCCTCCTCAGTATATATATTGTAATGTATATGGTTGTAAATTGTGATTTGGTCCGCAACTGATATGGACCGTGACTTATTTTTGGTTGGCAAGGTAGGCCTACTAGTACTGATGGGTACCGTAATGAAATTGACTGGATTCTTTGGATCTGATATATTTGCATGTCAGTTATAAATAGATATAGAGTATAACATATTTGTGGATAGTAGCCTATTATGACTTTGATCCTCTGGATCCAGAGATTCTATCTTTAGTTTTAAATTGATAATTAATTAGTTTTGTAAAAATTGGTTATTGCCAATATGCAGGCAGTTTTTACAGTAAATTTATAGTTTCAACAACTCATTTTGAAAAATAAAAATTAGGTTTTCCGGTGGTTTCTGATGTGATTCATCCGAAAATGACATTTATTTCCCTTGCAAATTACTCGTTTTTGTGACCCCCCCCCCCCTCACACAATATGGGAGAATGTGTGGAAAATCAGGGTTTTTGGGTAGGGGGGATCAAAAATGAGTGATTTGCGACGGAAATGAATGTTCTTTTCAGATGAATCACATCAGAAACCAATGGAAAACCTAGAAACTGAATCTGGTAAATTTGCAGTTTCAGCCCCAATTCATTTTGAACATGAAACTTATGTTTTTCTTATGTTTTTTGATGCGATTCATTAGAATTTGGCATCCGTTTCCATCACGGTGGAAATGGATGTCAAATTCAAGTGAATCACCTCAAAAAAACATAAGAAAAACGTAAGTTCATAACCCAACCCAACTCAATCCAATGGATTGAGTTGGGTTGGGTTATGACAGTGATAAGATAAACGATTCCTTCAGAATCAGTTCCACAAAACGATTCCTTCAGAATTCAGCCGTAAATTAGTTTAAAAAATAAATTGTTAAACTAACGAAAATATCATGACAGTTGCCCTAACCGGCATTCAATTAACCTAACCAGGCATTCAATTAACCTAATGAGTAATGTTATTCTTAAAAATTTTATGAATCACTTCAAACGGAGAAAGAGCACAACCTTCACACACTGTACCAATGACTAGACTGAGACAATATGGCGGACCAAAAATTATTATATTTATTATATCTGTTATTATCCATTTGCGACGGAAGTGGTATTAGAAAAAGTTGTCCAAAATGAAGAGATACAGCTAAACAACACATCAAATATGGTATGCAGTAATCAAGTTGTGGTTGAAACTATAATACCATTTTTACATAGTGGAGCCACCTCGATGGGCCAAAGTGGCCCCTAGTGTGCCCACTATAAAAATTTCTTATTTCTTATGTTCTTATGTGACGACTCCGTCATGGCCCCGCATCAGGAGGCACTGAGCGGACTTCGTGGGAGCAGCACACCCTTGAGGCAGTTCTGCTTCTAAGCACTTCAAGGTAAATAGCTCATGACTTGGATAACCTTCATTGGCTCCAGTGGTTTTATGTTTTCCAAATGAAATGTAATGTAATTCCAGTGGTAAATCAGTCCCCATTATCATTATCGTCATATACTCATGACAGCTTACCACCTGCACAAATCTTGTAGTCTGGACTAGGGTAACATATGATATTCTTGAAAGTTGAATGATTAAGAAGTTATAGCCTAAGCCGAGCACCTTAAACTTCTACCCAGCAGAATAATAAATTTGACGTGTAAAATTCAAGAATATAAGAAAGTGATCTTTATGTGTTCACTTTTACGTGATTTTCTTTGGGAAAGTTGATTGATTGAATGATTGTTTGAAGTTTTATATGGAGGAGCTCAGCCAATAAGGCTATTTACATCCTCCAATACCAAAACACCTTGTTCCAGGAGAACTTCCACTGTTCCTACATCAAGTGCTCGGTCTATTATTATTGGGATGAGACAGCAATAGAGAAAGCACACCATTACCCTCTTCAGTTCTGGGGCCAATTCCAGAACACTCAGAAAGGGATGAACATGAGGCCTGTTAGTTCTATGAAACATGAACTGAAAAATGGAACCAAGTACTAAGTCAACAGTAACAGCCAGATGGAGTAACTAGGAGGTAACTGATTAATAAACCTGTGGGAATGAAAATCGGTATACAATGCAAGATTTAAAACTCTTTCAACTTGAATACTTGGTCCATAGTGAAGTGTATCAATGGGGGAGAAAAACTATCCCCACCTAATAGGACTGATAAAGTAAAGTAAAGTCCCTGACACCATATTGCAAAAGAGAGAATCTTAATTTTTTCCTTTGCCTAGTATAACATGGACAAAAAAGAAAGAAATGGAACAGTGTCTCTGGTAAATTACAACTAACACATAATGGGGAGAAGGCTAGTCCAATCCAGTTTAAGTAAGCCTGAAGGCCTACATGGCCAGAATGGAATCTAAATATTATAGAAGCTTTATAGTGGGAAGATGGTACAGGCCAATTTCTTGTGCCCCAGGAAGGCTTAAACATTCCATAGAGAGTTGAGTGCCGTAATCTCTCCCATTGGGTTTTGTAATCATTTTGCACTGCCACTTTAGCTACTGCAAAACCCTCGCCTGGGTGGAAATATAGCGAAGTTATAGCAGGGAGGGAATGAGCAGCCCTGGCCAGCGTATCAACCATCTCATTACCTATAATTCCTACATGGCTCAGAACCCACTGGAAGGAAACCAGAATACCTGAAACAGAGAGGGTCTTCAGTAAAGAATGGATAGAAGTTGTTAAAGCCAGATATGTAGTGAGTGTGGGTGAGTTGATCAGGTGAAGAGAGGTCTGGGAGTCTGTAATTATTAGGACATTACAAGCATTACATCTGGATACTAAAAAACACAATGCCTGTTGGATGGCAAATAACTCTGCTGCCTGTATACTATGATTGGGGGATAGTTTCCAGGAAAAACACCTTTTATGATTTGAAATGAAAACAGCTGATGAACAAGATGGTCCAGGTACATCTATCTTAGATCCATCAGTATAAATATACAAGTAATCTGGATACTTCTCTTCCAAGTATGCTGTGAAACACTCCACAATCACTTCTTTGGGGACAGGAGGTTCATATACAAATGGAAGAGACAAACAGGTAGGTACCAAATGCAATCTCCAAGGTGGGAAAGAAGGGAATACTGGAACTGTAAAAAATTTAAAATGTAATTGATACTTATTAAGAAGTCCAGTTGCTCTAAAGAAGAAAGGCGGCTTATTTGCCACAGTCCAGTCCACTGCAAGGATCAAAGGATAATCCACCTCAAATGATTGACGTAAGGGGTGGGAAAAGGGGGAAGCCAGAATATTGAAGTACTTCCTCAGTGTAGAGAGATCTCTATCATACTGAAGGGCATGGAAACCAGTCTCACCCTGCAGGGCAATAATAGGAGTTGATGGGCGGGCACCCAAAATAAGGCACATGCCAGAATTATGCAATGTTTCCAGTTTCTTCTTCAAGGTGAAAGAGGCTGAATCATAAACATCAGCAGCATACTTTATTTTTCCTAAGATAAATGATCAGTAAAAAGTGAGTAGCGTAGATCGATCTGCACCCCATCGATGAGAGGCAACAGATTTTAATGAGTTTAGACGTTTCATACAAGATGTTACCAGGTAGTTAATATGACAAGACCAAGTCAGTCTGGGGCTGTCAAGGACCACTCCCAAAAACTGGTAGGATGTGACCATAGCTACTGGGGTGTTACTAATTTGGATAATAGGATTCATTGAAACCTTTTGATGTGTAAAGAACATAATTTTAGATTTTTCTTGATTCAGGGAAAGACCCCAGGTTCTGCACCAAGATGAGAACTTATATGTTGCTTTTTGCAACATCTGTTGGGCTTCTAAAGGGGTGTCAGCTGCCACATAGAAAGCTGTATCATCAGCAAACTCTGATGATTGAACTGGATCAATACTTGGCATATTGGAGAGATATGCTGTGAATAACAATGGACTAAGAACTGAACCCTGGGGGTACACCCTTTTTAAAGGGGAAAGGTGTTGAGTAGACATCATTTATTAGCACCTGAAATGTGCGGTTAGACAAGAAGTTGTCCAACCATCTTAATAATCTACCATGAATCCCCAAATTGCCTAACTTATAAAGTAGGCCAGTATGGGAGATGGTATCAAAAGCTCGACTGAGGTCGAAAAATATAACAAGAACATATTTTTTCCGTCGGAGAGCTTGGCGTATGAAAGTTTCCAACCTCAGAAGTTGATCCACCGTGCTTCTCTTCTTACGGAAACCACACTGCGAATCTCGAAAATTGTGACATGTTTCAAAAATCCATAGCAACTGCTGATGGACCATCCTCTCTAGTAGCCTACTTTACCCAAACAAGATAATAAGCATATGGGATGATATGAAGATGGACTTGAAGGGTTTTTCTGTGGTTTGAGGATAGGAATCATGATTGCCTGTTTCCATGATGAAGGATAGACCCCTGTGCTCAGGCATTCATTGAATGCTGATAATAGAAATGGCAAGTACTCCAATGGAAGATGACTAAGAAAATATTTATGTATATTATCCAGTCCCATTGCACCACCTCTTGTATGTTCACATTGCCTTAAGGAGAATTGTAATTCCTGCAATGTGAAGTCCAGGTTATAATCTTCATTATAATCAAGAAATAAGGAAGACTGCTGCATGTCCCTGCAAAATTCCTCATCTTCAATAACTGCTACAGTCCCAAAAAATGAATGGAAGAAGGCCCCCAAAACTTCTGCTTTGTCACGTACATCACTTAGTATGGAACCATTTACAACAATAGGGTAAGTGGTGTGAATCTGTACCCTTAATGATTTTCCTAATTTGAGTCCAAACCTCAGTGGAAGGTGTAGTGAAACTGAGGTTTGAACAAAACCGACAACATGAAATTCGCTTTGCCTGATGAATAGTACAACGAGCTATAGCAGTTGCCTTATTTAAGAGGATCTTATTATACAGGGCGTCCCAAAAAAATGTATACACACTTTAACAGCTGATAGCTCAAATGATGTTTCTTTCTTTCCAAGTTAAACCCATTAGAATTAATAATGGCAGTCAGACTAAGCTTTGAACAAAGGAAATTCACTCTAAAATGCTACTGGAAATGTGAAAACACAGTTGAAGTGCAAAGACAGTTTAGGAGGGAGTTTCAAACAGATCCACCAACGCGACTTACCATCACTCGAATTAGATACGTTTGAAGTAGAGTTGCACCGATGTATCGGTATCGGTATCGGCCACTTTTCACAAAGTATCTGTATCGGCCGATACTGTTCTGAAAACCGATACCGATACTTTGAATTACTGTTTTTTGAAGAAATTATCTTATTTTATATATTATTAAATTTTTTTATTATTATACAGTAATATCTTATTTAGTTGTTTAATATATATTTTATCAAAATTAGCAATGTTTATATTTACTAACAAAACAAAAAATCATAAAATGTAACTATAGGCCCCTATACAAGATTACAAATATTCAATACAGTAATACAGTATCATATAAATATACAATTTCAAATTACAGTAATAGTTTTCAGTAAAAATGAAAGTTTTGTAAAGTTGTTCATAGACGGCACCACGCAGCATGCATAATCATAATAAACCATTCAGTTGCTTGAATGCTTGAATCTCGTGTGTAAAGTTATTGATAATACACTACCATTATATGCATTCGTTTAGAACTTTATATAATAAGATATATATATATATATTTTCTTTTTCTTAATTTAATTTAAACATAATTAAATTACAGGCTCTAGCTATATATTATAATATATTATTATGAAATTAAATGGAACTAAAGTTGGGATTGGGAAAGGCATTTTAAGTTAATTGAGATATTATATCATTTACTTGAACTTTTATTAATAATCAATTTTAAAACAATTAATTAAAAAGTATCGGTATCAGTATCGGCACTTTTTTGTAGTATTGGTATCAGCCAAAATATTGGTATCCGTGCAACTCTAGTTTGAAGCCGATGGAACTGTTCAGAATGTCCACAAGAAGCGTTCCGGAAGACCACGGACATCGACAAGCCCCACAAAGCAAGAAAGAGTACTGGAAATGTATCACCAAAGTCCAAGAAAATCTGTGCGGCAAGCAAGTCGTGAAGTAGGAATTTCAGAATCGTCTGTCCAACGCATTTTGAAGCGCTGTCAATGGAAAAGTTACATTCCAAGATTAGTCCATGCTATTAATGAAGATGATCTGGACCGAAGAGTGGAGTATTGCGAGTGGTACTTGGCACGATGTGGATGTGGATTGGACAAAGGGGTTTCGTAGAATACCCTCCGCGTTCACCAGACCTCACACCACTAGACTTTTTTTTATGGGGATACTTAAAAGACAAAGTCTACGCTATAAAACCTGCAACAGTCGCTGAATTGAGAGCAGCCATTGAACGAGAATGCACACAAATACCAAATGAAATGTTTCCTGATGTTTGTGATTCCATTGCTTCGCGTTATCAGCAGTGCCTGGACCAGAACGGACATCAGTTTGAAAACAGGCATTGACAAAACAATTAAATAATGTCTGTAGATTCTATTACATTTTGAAAATGAAATATATTTTAATAAACACTGCCTTTATAATTATTTAAAGTGTGTATACATTTTTTTGGGATGCCCTGTATTGAGTTGGGTGATGAGAATAAAAACGCTGAGCCCGACGGCAGGTGGCCACTGCCACACTGCAATCCTCTGTCCACCAGCATTTGTGGTATTTAGGAACAAAATTTCCTGTTGTCTTCTTCAGTGTAGAGGTACTTGTTTCCACTAATAAGGCTGTAAAGTGTTGTATTTTCTCATCTAAAGATCCTTCTATAGCAGGGGCATCCGGAAGTGCTCTAGACCAAATTCTCCAATCTATGTCACATAGTTTCCAAGTTGGACATCGTTTATGAGGAGTGGATACTGGTGAAATTTGCAGAGCAGTGAGGACAGGAAAGTGGTCACTACCCAGGATTCACCAATGTACACAGCACAGTTAGGAGCAAACCTACCTCTACATAACGAGAGATCCAACGTTGAATAACTTCCATTATTAACGTTAAATCTTGTTGGGAGATCTACTGGAGTCAATAACACAAAATCCGAAGAAAGAATAAAATTAAATAAATTTAAGGCCATTGGTGTTGGAGAACCTGACATACCTGTATCCCAAGCCCTGTGTCTACCATTAAAATCACCACAAATAAAAGCTTGTTGACCAAGTTGACCAGCATAGTGTTCAATTTCTATAGTGGTTAATGAAAGGTGTGGATTGTAAACCATGAGTATATCTAAAGTACGTACCACTATTTACTTTTAAAGATAAAGCAAGGACCTCAAGAACTCCCACTGGAAAGGGACGGAGAGGTAATGGTCGAAAGCACAAATCTGAACGAATCAGAAATAGCAAACCCCCACCCCCTCAGCCAACCCTATCTGCTCTGATCTGAGTATAATTAATAAAAGTAGGCTGGAGTCTAGAGGTTAACCAGGTCTCACAAACTGCCACTAAACGGGGTTTTTTGGTGTAAATAAAAAGTTTAAATTCTGACAAGTTAGATTGGAGACTGCGGGCATTCCAATGAGCAAACAAGAGGTTAGAAACCTTTGAATATGAAATGTTAAGTGGGTATGGAAAAACTATACACGCTCACAACATGGTATCATATGTGGTACATTTATTTCATAATTAAATATAAATTATTAATTAATTGAATTAAATATCTATACAAAATTGCCTCAGGATTGGCGACATAGCCTATTGGGAATGAAACAATTGAATTGCCATACATACAAAGAACCTGTATGTATGAATCAGCCCCACATAGCAACAAGAAAACCCAATTTATTGTTTAGTCTACCAAAGAAGTAGACAAACAAAATTTGCTAGAACGGCAAAAAACACGAGAACCAAGGAACGGCTCTCAGGGCTGTTTATTCCAAGCAAACGCTTTAAACTGGGAAACGTGTCTAAATTTTCCCTCAAGTCCTGAGTGAATTCCTTATAATTAAAACCTAATGACTATAAAAGGATAGGCCTATTCCTTCAGGGGTTTATATAGTGACTGCCTATATTAATTACCTTAAGTAAATTCGCCGCGTAACCCCATCGTGGCGACCCTACACCGAAAATGACCGTCACGCCCTACATCGAAACAAACAAAGACCCAGCAAAAATAAGGTGAGCAATTTCAGTTTTTATTAACATAAGGCTTTCCCAACTCCCGATGCTAGAATTACCGTAATCAATATAAATATAAAGAGGTCCTTTAAAGACCTACATATTTATAACTCTCTAACGAAAAAGCATAGGGCTTTTGTCGGTAACCCTCCACTGAATCTGTTGGAAATTTCCAACGGATGAGGGCACAGGCAATCAACCCATAGCCCTATATAGTTTTTTCAAATGGTGGCCCTGTGTATGGGGAACTAACCCCTCTAAAATTTACACTGACACACGCAGTGGCTAGGCTTAACTCAGTAGGCCTAACCCCAATTTCAACCGTAACCCCACTATAGTTTTTTCATATGGTGGCCTAAGCAACTGGGAACCGATTCCTTTACCTTTACACTAATCGAAAACAAAGGCTTGTTCATTTAACAGGCATAACTTATTTTAGGTCCTAAAAATAATAGGCCCGCAACATTAAGCCTATTTAATAGGTCCTACTCTTCAAATTCAAAACTAAGCCTTGTTAATTTAACAGGCTTAACTCATTTGAGGTCCTATAAAATAATAGGCCCAAACATAAGCCTACTTGGTAGGCCCAACAAATAGGCCTATTTAGTAGGCCCACCTAACTTTACCTTACATAATAGGCCTACCTCTTAAAGTAGGCCTTACTCTTTACACTCAAGGCCTATCCTAACTAAAAACATTGTGAATTTTTAATTTAACCTGTGGCGCAGGTTATATAAAAAACTTATTACTGTACAGTAATTTAACTTGCTCAACATCATAAAAATTAAACTCAGAACTTTAACACTAACAACAATTATGGAAGACTTGGACAAAAGGGTAAGAAACCCAGACCAAGAAAACAAAAACACAGACCTTGGGGCTACGGCACCATCTCAAAATCACAAAAAATTAATGAGGAAAAAATCAGCACGTAAAGGTGTCATCACCAAACTGTACAATGATTTCAAACAAAAGGAACCTACAAGATATGATCTTGAAACAACATTAAATTCTATTACTCGTTACAAACAAGAATTTTCATACTAGATGAAGACATAATTACAGAAATTGATGACACAATTGAACTAACAGATGATGAGTATTCTACTCTCCTACTTGACAATGAAAATTACATTACAAAAATTAACAACTATATTTCTGAAATTCAAAACCAACTTGATGAGTGCAAAAAAGAAGACACATACGAAAGCTTCTTAGAAGCTACAAGAAATGCTTCATTTAGCCCTCCCAATGTGGCTGAGGGCAATGAACTAAAATCAAAATTGCCTACACTTGCAGTACCCACTTTTGAGGGTGACAGAGCCAAATTTCAATCTTTTATTGAAAAATTTCATAGCCTTATAGGTAATAAAAACTACATTACAGATGTTGATAAATTTAGTTATTTAGTGAACTATCTGAAAGGCCCAGCCTTAAGATTAGTGGAATCACTACCAGCCATAGGTGCTTCTTATTCTGTAGCAATAGAATTACTTAACAGAAATTACATGAATAAGGATGAAATTATACATGATTTGGCTCTTAAAGTCATGAACATGCGAACCCCAAAAGACAACTATGGTGACCTCTTTGATTTTTACTGTGAGTTTGAATGTCTCATGGGACAACTTAAAAACAATAATTTAAACATTGCAGAAACAGCTTGGATCATTCAAGCTGTTGTTTTTGAAAAGCTCCCTTCTAAAGTCAAAGAGATATTTCATCAGAGGACAACTGACATATACCCTAGCCTTAATAAACTAAGAGAAGATTTCCCAACTGTACTAGCACTTTACAAATCAAGTTACACACTCCCAAAATTTAACACAGAACAAGAAAAAACCAACAATGCAGAAAACCAAAAACCTAACAAAAGATTTCAACACTTACCAGTTACATCAAAACACAACCGCAAAACTCAATTTGCAGAAAATAAAGTGACAGAAAAAGACTCAAAGACTCCTACTCTGCAAAACTTTAATGTAGCTACTTTTGAGTATAATCCCATACCATGCAAATTTTGTTTTAGCAGTGAACATAATTCTACAAATTGTCCCAAATACAAAGACTTTACAGCAAGGTCAAAACGTTGTGAACAACTAAACTTATGCAAAAAATGCACTGGATCAGGGCACCAAAAGTCAAATTGCAAATCAAATTTGATATACAATTGTAAGTTTTGCAACAGTTTTGACCATGTTACCCCTATGTGTAATACACACACAGACATTGGAAAAACTGACAAACATTATGAACAAACACCCAAATCAAACCAAAACAAACAGAAACAAACCAAAAATGCTATGAATGGACATATCAGTTCATCTAGCATTAACCACAATTCAAAAATTCTTTTACCAACCACAACTTTGGAAATCCAAAACAAAAGAGGACAAATAGTACAGGTTAGGTGTCTTTTAGATACCTGCTCACAACAAACATTTGTAACTAAACAACTGATAGAAAAATTGGGACTTCAAAACCAACAAGGAGATGAAGATCTCTCTATTTCATCATTTATCAATAAAAACCCAGTACAAGCCAGTTTTAAAACTGCAAATATAACTTTAACTCTTGATGAAACATTTGAAACCCTTAAGGTTGTTGTTGTGGACAAAGTAGAACAAGAAAAAATACAAATAGCTGGGTTAAAACAAGCTTTGCTCCAACTTCAAAATAAATACACGATAGCTGATAAAACCCTTAATGCAGATGTAGTTGATGATATACATATGCTCATGGGGGCTGACTATCTTCATCTGGTCCATAGAGGCATCATTAAAATTGGAGATGGAATAGCCATACAAACTCCCACAGGTATTGCTCTTTTGGGTGACATAACTAAATACCATCTTACTACTGACACAGAAAACACAGAACATGAACAAAATTTACGCAAAACAAAATCACCACAGTCACAAATTTCTGACTATGTGACAAACTCGAACTACAAAAACACTGTCATAATCCCACATCATTTGAATGAAAATGATTCCACATTGGATGAAGGGTTACAGCAGTTGTGACTATTAGAATCAGTTGGCATAAAGGACAGTACTATTACACATGAAGACCAATTGATGACAGAACAATTTAAGGATACATTACAACACAGAGACAATCAATACTATGTGGAGCTGCCTTGGAAAACACCTTGTCCAGAAATAATGGACAATTTGAAAGTAGCTAAGGCACATCTGTATAAAAATTACAGAAAACTAAAAAATGACAATCTTTTAGAACAATACAACAACATATTCAAGGAACAAATAGAAAGGGGCTTCATTGAAGAAGTTACTGATGAACCCTTTAAAAAACGAGGTTGTCATTATTTAACACACAGGGGAGTTTACAGAGAAGACTCATCCACAACTAAACTAAGAGTAGTATACAACTGTAGTTTAAAAGACACAAATTCTGTTAGTTTAAATGATTGTCTCATGGAAGGCCCAAACCTTGTCTCAGATCTTGTAAAAATTCTCCTTTGCTTCCGTTTAGACAATTATGCAGTACAAAGTGACATAGAAAAAGCATTCCTCTGTATAAATTTGAAGCTTGAGTATGATAAAAATCATCTCAGGTTTTTGTGGTTGAATGATCCACATGACCTTAACAAAGGTTTCAAAACCTACAGATTTAAAGTAATTATTTTTGGAGCAAATTGCTCTCCAAGTATTCTTGCTTTAACAATTAGAAACCACCTAAACTTATTTCAAGAGGACTTAACAGTTCAGTTTTTAAAACAAAACTTTTATGTGGATAACCTCATTGGTTCCACTGTAACTGAAGAGGAATTGCTTGAAATTTACCAAATGTCACAACCCATAATGAAGCAAGGAAATTTTGGATTGAGAGAATGGGTTTCTAATTCTCCTAAATTAAATGAACAAATAACAAAAGACAACAATGGGAACATTGAACCAAACAATTACACGAAAACACTTGGAATGCTTTGGTTTTTAAAACAGAATTCTGAACACGATGACACTCTTTGCACGAATGCCAATACAAAAAGACAAGTGCTTTCAGAATCATCCAAAATTTTTGACCCCATTGGATTATATTTACCAGCAACCATAAGATCCAAAATCCTTTTGCAAGACTTATGGAAAAAGAAAATTGATTGGGATGAACCACTTTCAGTGGAAGACCAACTTCATTGGAAAAAATTAGCCACAGACTTGAACAAAGTTCAAGACATCTACGTACCAAGATGTGCTGGCTACAGATTGAAATCGCAAACACTACACATTTTTACAGATGCCAGCACACAAGCTTATGGGTGTTGTGCCTATTTAACAAGTGAAAATGAAAGTAACTTGGTTTATTCAAAGGCAAAAGTGGCACCCTTAAACCAAAAGAAAACTGTACCACAACTTGAATTATTAGCTGTCTCATTGGGAGTTAAAACAGCAAACTTTCTTTCACAAGTGTATAAAGAAGTTGACATAACAAACATTTACTTATGGACAGACAGTCAAATTTGTCTAACATGGGTGACCAACACAGATACAACTTCTTGCAAAAATATATTTGTGAAAAACAGACTAACAGAAATCAAAACTGCAAACACAAACCTTGGTATCAAATTTAGGTACATAAAAACAAAGGAGAATCCTGCAGACTTTTTGACAAGAGGGCTCTCTTACAAGCTGTTGAAAACAAATAAAATCTGGTATGAAGGGCCCGAATGGCTAACATGTGAGGATCTTTGGCCAGCCAAAGTAGTTAACCTCACACTCAACTCTACAACAACTGAAAAGATCACTGAGGACAAACCTATATTTGACTATCACCTTTATTCAGACCTAAACAAACTCTTGAGAATTACAGTCTATTGCTGCAAGTTTGTCAATAGCTACCTTCTCAAACACTGTCCTCAGAAAGCCTTTTCTAACTTAACAGAAACTGCAACAAAATACTGGCTCAAACAGATACAAGCTTCAGAATTTGACAAGGAGTTGAAGTATCTTAGGTCCAGTAGCACATTAAACAAAGGTATTCCTTCACTTGTCATGGATCTAAATCTGTACCTGGATACAGAGGGTCTGATAAGGTGTAAAGGAAGGCTTAACAAGTCAACTTTGACTTACAACTCTAAGCACCCAATTCTTCTTCCAAGGAGAAATCACTTCACAAAACTCATCATCAGGGATACCCACAACAAAATACACCACATGGGAGTCCCACAAACCCTGACAGAGCTGAGAAAAACTTACTGGCTACCAAAGGGTAGAACTGAAACAAAGAAAATTTTAAACACATGCATTCCTTGTAAACGTATCCATTCACGACCCTTTAAGACCCCAAGCCCTCCAGACCTACCTGTGGAACGAGTAACATTTACTCGGCCATTTGAAACCACGGGTATTGACTACACTGGAGCGGTAAATGTGAGTTTTGGAGACAAAATGGATTCAAAGGAATACAAAGTGTACATTGTACTCTTCACCTGTGCTGCCACACGTGCCATATGTCTAGACATAGTAGAAGATCTGACAGCAGAAGCTTTTATTGCTGCTTTCAGACAATTTTGTGCACACAATTCTGTACCCAAAACTATATGGTCAGACAATGCCATACTTCAAATCTGGTGAAAGAATTATTCATCAGATTTGTGACAATGAAACAGTACAAACTCATTTAACCAAACACAACATAACCTGGAAGTACATTCCTGTTAATACACCATGGTATGGTTCAATTTGGGAAAGAAACATACAAACTGTAAAGAACTGCCTTAAAAAGACTATTGGGACAAAACATCTACAACTTTTTGAACTCATGACTATTCTGTCAGAAATTGAAAATGTTGTCAACAACAGACCATTAACTTATGTGGGAGATGGTATTAATGAGCCAGAACCTCTCACACCAAACCACCTAATTAAGGGAGAAACAGTAAACATGTTACCAGAATCTGAACATAACAGTAGAGAGGATCCAGATTGGGAAATAGGACACAAAGAACTCAACACAAAATACCAACATTTGACACAAATCAAGACTCAATTTATAACAAAATGGAGAGAAGAATACTTAACAAGTCTTAGAGAAAGACATAAACAATTAACAAAACAAAGTTGGAATGATTCAGTCAAAATTGGGGACATTGTGTTGATACATGACAAGACACCAAGACAACATTGGTCAATGGGAAAAGTCTTGGAACTCAAAACTGGTGAAGACGAAGTTACCAGGGTTGTAAAACTGAAAACAACAACTGGTGAAATCACCAGAGATATCACATTACTATATCCTTTGGAGTGTGGGGCTAAATTAGAACCATTACCCCAAAGGATGGATCAGGATACTATTGGGGAGGAATCTCTCAATGTGCCTGATGTAACTCAGACTAAACCAGACAGGCCTCAAAGAAAGACTGCTTTGAAAGCCAGAAAACTTTTACAAGAAAAAATTAAGACTGGTGACTTATAAACCTTACACAAACTGAGCAAAGTTAAAATGCTTAATAACTTTACTTTAATCCCATAAATTTCCGCGTAACCCCATCGTGGCGACCCTACACCGAAAATGACCGTCACGCCCTACATCGAAACAAACAAAAACCCAGCAAAAATAAGGTGAGCAACTTCAGTTTTTATTAACATAAGGCTTTCCCAACTCCCGATGCTAGAATTACCGTAATCAATATAAATATAAAGAGGTCCTTTAAAGACCTACATATTTATAACTCTCTAACGAAAAAGCATAGGGCTTTTGTCGGTAACCCTCCACTGAAATCTGCTGGAAATTTCCAACGGATGAGGGCACAGGCAATCAACCCATAGCCCTATATAGTTTTTTCAAAGTGGGTTTGCAAATTTGGACATGATGTTTCTGTTTGGGCGTAGGCTTAGGTTTCAGTTTATCAAGGAATTTTGTCAGCTGGTCAGTTTTGAGGTCAGTGTGAAAAGCGTCATTAAATAAAGAAACAAAATTGGATAATGTACCCAAAGTCTTCTTGGAGAGACTACTACCACTCTGAAGGGTGAAGCTGAATAAACTTAAACATAGAACTTTAATGATGTCTGATGACAGAGCCATAGGTCCAAAAGGGGTAGAGGGTTCAGGGACCACAGCCCTACCATCCACCCCCACCCCAGGTAGCCCCTGGGACATTGCCTTAGTCGAGCCAGGTCTTCCCCTCACAACCCCACTCCAAGAATTCTGAAGGGGGGGAGAGGGATCCACCACATCCAAGCCTTGAGTCTCCTCTCTTGACACAATAAGTTTTGGTAGAACAGGAAAGGGTAATTATTCGTTTTAGTGCTTTTCCTCCTTTCTGAACCAAAACACATTTTCCTGGTGTTTTGTGGTGTGATTTGTTCAAATCTGAACTTCGTTTCTTTGGGAAATGAGCCGTTTTTGAGAAATTTTAAAATTGAAAATTTCTCAAAAACGGCTCATTTCCCAAAGAAACGAAGTTCAGATTTGAGCAAATCACACCAAAAAACACCAGAAAAATGTGTTTTGGTTCAGACCTAACCTAAACAGACCTAACCTAAACAGACCTAACCTAAACAGACCTAACCTAACCTAAACTGACCTAACCTACCTGACCTAACCTAAACTGACCTAACCTAACTACTGACCTAACCTAACCTAAACTGACCTAACTAACCTAAACTGACCTAACCTAACCTAAACTGACTGACCTAACCTAACCTAACCTAAACTGACCTAACCTAACCTAACCTAAACTGATAACCTGATTGGGTTTGTTGCCAGACCGTAATATCCAGCTCTTCACGTCTTTCCAACAACACTCAATATTTTGAATGTGAACGGTGTCTTCCACGAACCGCTGTGAATGGTTGACTGTCCGGTGAATGTAGCCTAGATTTCCAAGTTGAGAATACGCACGCCACTCGTCGGAATAGATTGTAGTCCCAGGCCTAATATGTTGCTGGATCAGGCGAACAAGAGTTGTTGCGTCTCTCTGAGGAACCGCAAACAACAGTAGTTTTTTGGAACTGCGTTCCAAGGTACCAAAAACCCAGGCAATCGCAACCTCAACAAACCATAATGAAAACCAGACTAAAGCATTCTTGAATGAGTATGTATTATGAGAGATTCAAAATGTACGTCTCTGATTGGTCGGATAAGGTCACGTGAAACCAAAACGAGATGTAATTGGTTGTTTTGACCTATGTTTCCTAATTTTGCCACGAGATGTCTCCCCATAAAACTGGAGAGGGCGACGTTCGTTAAAATTTTAACAGCGTTAAGAGCTAAATACTCGGTCAATGGCCTATAATGGCTGCTTTTTACGTCTAAATTTTTTTTTTTTCATAAAAAATAATTATTACATTTCCTTGATTTTTATCAGTTTCCCTGAGGTTTCAAGGTGTCCTGAATACGAATGTATATGTTAAATTGTCATAGAATGTCGTCTCCTATCGAAAACGAACAAAGCATTAAAACGAATATTAACCCAGGAAAGTAATTACTTTTAAATATTCTTTCTGAAACTACAGTAGAATCCTGATTTCGGAGAACAGATCTAGCTTCACTATAAGAGAGATTAGATGTAAGTTTGAGCCTCTCTATTTCCTGTGCTGTTCTAAAATAGGAACAGCCACTGAAGCTAGCTGTATGGGGACCTGAACAATTTGCACAAATTTTAGTAGTCTTTGGACAAGAGGAGACAACATGACTTCCAGAGCAATAAACACATCTCACTGTTTTTGACCTACAGGACTTAGCCATATGACCAAATACCTGGCACTTAAAACATTGAATTGGATGTGGAATAAACTGACGGACTCTATATGGTATATATGCTATATAGATCTTTACTGGAAGAACTTGTGCATTGAAAGAGGCTTTAACCTGTTGAATTGGAACATATGTTGAACCTGTTCTTTTTGTAAGTCTACTGACAGTTGCTACTGATAATCATTATGAATTAACTCATCCTTAATAGCTAGTAGATCTTCCTCCAAATCTATAGGTCCTATAACACCATGCACAATATGAGTATCATTAACTAAAGAACAATCCACCTCCCATGGGCCCAACTTCCAGGGAGTTCCCAAAAACTGGGAGGGAAGGGCAGAGGTAATTTTTATTTGCATGGTGCCAGAGTGTCTCTGAAAGACTGGTGCCTGCATACCCAACCCATGGAAAGGCGAATCCCTTAGTGCTATGCTAAAGGCCAAAGGTCTTGATGCAAAAGAGATATCTTGTTTCTTGGGAGTAATTCTATATAAAAAGGATGCCCTCACTGGGTCCGAGAGCTCTGAATCTATACGGGCCATAGGCGCAGTAGGAGGAGCCCGGCTAGGCCCAACATTATCTAGTCCCTGGAGACCAGATTGGGGAGAAACATCATCTCCAACCACACCAGCTTCACAAGGCCCATCCACCTCTCTACTCCGAACCTTCGGTGGGGGCGAACGCAAAGAAGGAGAATGAGCCCGAATAACTGATGGAGCAAGAGAGACATCCTCCTCTGAATCAGATTCATGCAACCTCTTACTTCGCAACCTCTCGAGGTCCGAACTGGCAGCCATATCGTAACCAGGTGAATCCCCAGAACTCAGGCTAGGCAAAAGCCCGAGCCGAGCCGAGGACCCCTAACACAATGGACCTATCCTATTCAGAGACTAGGAGGTTACAATTAAAAAGTGATAAAGTCTAAATCGTAATTAACAATCGATAGAAGTTTTAAGTATGAATCTCAGTATATGAGCCTAGGCCTAATTGGCCAAGCCTGGCCCTTTGATGTGACACAGACTCCACACTTAATGTAAGAAAAGTGGATTATTAAGTTTGGTGGTTACACAATCAGGGTATAAAATGTATAACCAAGCTTAAACTAACTGGTTTCAGTAGTCAAATTTAAACTCTTTGTTTTCAAGCAATTCTAGGTACGTCCTATAACTACGAAGGTTAACCGAAAAGTCCTTGGGGAAAGTTTACAAATTTCAAAACACAGCGCAGGCCTAAATCTGGCCAGAACCTTTCCAAACAGGCTACCCAATCATAATGAAAAAAAGTAGTTTCTTCTTTCTTCCAAGGCCAGGGTTTGGTTGTAATCACAGTGTAGATATATTTACACACAGGGTTGGGTTTCTGATATTTAGAGTTGCCAGGTGTCCGGTATTGAACTGGACAGTCCTGTATTTGGGCTCTCTGTCCGGTTAAAAAAAATCAAAGAATACCGGACACGTAAAAGTAAATCATGTCTTTATGTATTTGCTTTTTTATTTTTGTCTTAATAGGTGTAGCTTTAATAGATCGTCTGCTTTTTTTGGTTATCCATAATTTGTTGTTTTTTAAAGTCAATAATTATTTTACATATTTTTCTCTTGCGAAATGATAAAGAAATGGATAGTTTCACAGTGCTGTATTGGATGGAATTTTGTGCATGTTTGTAATTTTGTTCGAATAAAAGTTAATAATGCAGGTAAAGTTGACTTCTTTTCATTAATACCTAAATGTTTTCAATGTTATTTGTAAATCGCTTGCAATATTATTTTCCGGTTAAAGTGTTATTTATCCATATAATTAGCCGATTTTATAAAGCATCTAATGAACTGATTTGCAAGTAATGAAGAAAATACATTTTTACTTTTTACACCCCCACCCCCACCCCGGCTGCTAGTGTCCGGTATTTTTGTGGAGGACATCTGGCAACCCTACAGTGACATTTCAGCCTGCGCGGAAATCTGTTATATGATTAGTTTCATAGGCGTATGGGATGGCACTTTACTGCGGGGGCAGAAAAATTTGTCCTGAAAATTTTCAGGGTGCCCTGATTTTCGCATAAGCACTCTGTGTAGCATAAAAGAACACAAAGGTTAGAGTATGAGTAACATATATTAAAGCTTTTTGATATCAAAAACATTACAATTTACAAAAATTAAAATTTTGCTACAGCATTTCTAAATTTGCCCTGAAAATGCTGAATTCCCTAGTCCTGGCCTATGACTAGTTTCGATGTTCAGTTGTTGTTCACTAATATTCCAGTTCAGGAAACTGTATTATTATAGTATTACACCCGTCTAACGTCCAGCAATTATTATATGTTCTTTAAGTAGATTTTTTAATTCTAAGACACTTTCCTTCTATAGCGTTTCCGTCGCAAATGCTTCGTTTTCGAGATATAAACATTTTTTTGGTGTGTATCTAGTGCATGTTCGTACGTTCGTTTGTGTGTTCATACGTTCGTTTGTGTGTTCGTACGTTCGTTTGTGTGACTGTTACATGTCTGCCCAATCACTGCGCTCCATCCATTTCGAATTTGAATTACTTTGCTACTGGAATGGAACACTCATTCCACTCATTCAGAAGTACATTAGGCCTGGCTCTGTGATTTATAGTGATTCCTGGGCTGCCTACAAGACTATAAGTGATTTAGGTTACAAGCATTTTGTTATTATTCATTCTAAAAATTTTGTGGATAACGAGAATATCGAAATTCACACACACACTATCAAAAGATTTTGGCGGGATTTAAAGGAATGGGTTAAGAGGCCAGGTATTCGGTCAAAATATCTATACCAATACCTGGCAAGGTATTTATTCATTTCTTCAGTTAAAGACAAGCGAAATGTACTCCAGGAAGAGCCTCAGCCTGCCCCTGCACGTGAATAAGGTAATTCCTGTTTTTCTTTTAGGTTAGGATAGGTTAGGTTAGGTCAATTTTGAAGGTGAAATGTTTTTCCTATGGTTTTTGATGTGTTTTGAACGAATCTGACCTTCAAAACCGTCGGAAATGACTCGTTTTTGATTGCCGGCTGGGGGGGAGGGGGGGGATCTCAAAAACGAGTCATTTCCGACGGTTTAGAAGGTCAGATTCGTTCAAAACACATCAAAAACCATGGGAAAAACATAAATTTCACCTCCAAAGGGAGACGGGTGTAATACTATAAATTTACCCAGGAAACTACTAAGATTATTTGTGAAAACTTTCTAATTTTGCTGATAATGATGTGATGAGTTCAAACAAACACATTAATAGACTTGACAGTGGGTGATACTGTGTTTATTTTTAATGAACACAGTTCATCAACATTTTTTCCACCTCGGTATACAAGAAGAAAACCACTACCTCATTTGGTACTATTTTAATTACATCCCCTTTGACTTTAAAATCTCAAGTTTAAAAACTAGAAACTCGTGAGCTTTCTGTATTTGCTCCAACTGGCTCCTTTCATGAAGAAATTTCATACTTATAGAACTTCTTTACCGTTAACCTGTTCCCTTTTCAATGTTTTCACCAAACAGTCAATAAATTCCTTCAAAATATATTTCAGCTAATTCATCTACTATCAACTGTTGCGTGTGCCATCTCGAACGCCACAATTTACTCTCTCCCACACAGGCCGGTTTTCGCAGTGGCCGTAGCACCACTAACATCTTGATGCAACTGGAGTCTGCGGTTTTTATGTCCATTGCAGAGCGACGTCACTTTTATGCAGTTTTCTTTGATTTGGAGAAGGCATATACTACCTGGCGGTGGTAGATCTGCCGAAAAATATATTCTTGGGTTTCCGAGGCTTTCTCCCGTCCTTCATCTCTAACTTTTTATCTTCTCGCTCCTTTCGTGTCCAGGTGTACACTCGTAGGAGGAACAGGTTCCCAGGCAGCGTCCTGAGTGTCATCTGTTTCGCTTTGGTGATTGATGACGTGGTGACGGCTCTGCCTTCGGGGAATACGATCTTGCCATATATTGTTCCGGTTCCGGAGCCACCTTCCTTGAACGTCTCCTCCAGCGATCCCTGGGTTCGGTCTCCAGATGGGCAACAGATCACGAGTTTTGGTTTCTCCCTCCAAGACGATGGTGATGCAATTTTGTCGCCGCTGCCGCTGCACTGCCATCCCTTCCCTCTCTCTTTATGGATTACCGCTCCCCGTAGCCCCCGAAACTAGATTTTTGGGAATCCTCCTTGATTCTCGGCTCTCCTGGATTCCCCACCTGAAGTCTCTGAAGACTTCGTGCCTTCAGACCTGCACCCTTCTCATTTCCAAATACCGATTGGGGTGCTGACCGCCATACCCTTTGCGGCTCTACTGCTCCTTCGTCCAAAGTAAGTTGGATAATGGCTGTCAGGCCTATTCCTCCGCCTATGCTTCCACCATGAGCATGCTGAACACTATCCGTTCCCTGGGTGTACGCATTAGCACCGGCACATTCCGATCCTCTCCCATTGTCATAGTTTGTCAGCCTTTATGCGGAAAGTGGCCATCTCCCGCTGGATGTCCACCATACCTTAGAGGGTTTGAAATACCTCTTTCGCGTCCAGCAGTTTTCTTCCAACTCAGTTTACCAATCCCTCTTCGGCCTGCTTTGATCGTCGCCCCCATCTTGTTTGATAGTACGGTCTACGGATGGCTCCCGTCCTGTCTTCTTTAGGGGTGGAAGGGCGAGTTCTTCCTTCTCCTCCCTCTACCTTCCCCTCGTGGACCCTTCCTTCCTTCCGAATCTGCTCTTTCTCTCTACTGCCCCAAAATCACAGTTCCACCCCTCTGCCCTCCGTCAATGATTTCTAACCCACTCCTCTTCCCATTCTGATTCTATTCCCGTGTTCACCGACGCTCTCGCCTGCCACTTGGGGTGGGTTGCGCGGCAGCCTTTCCGTCGGTACTCCAGTCGTTATCCCTTCCCTCGGCGGGCTTCCATTTTCAGGTCGGTGAAATGAAACACTCTCCTTTTCTTGGGCTTTAATCAACTTAATTTAACAACATTCCTGTTAATATAAATAACAATAATATAGTTACGATACACAAAATATATAATCAATGTCACAAGTTATAATAATAATAATAATAATAATATAATAGTAAACATAGGACATTTATATGAATTGTTTATACAACAGATTAGGATTAATTACATCAAAGAAAATATTACCTTGATACAATAAAGTATCTCACATCTCATCAGTTTAATTCAGACATCATCAGATTCATCATTTTAATTGAATTGAATATAAGCACAAATGATTTTACTTAGGTATAACATTCTAATAAAGTCATCATAAACCTGCAAAATGATATTACATTCGGAACCCTCAGTTATCCTCTTGGCCCTTCGATTCCTCTCAACTCTCATTTAAGTCTTTCATCATCCAGTGGTGTAGTGCTAAATAAAGAAGTGAGGGAACGCATTTTGAAAGTGTTACTCAGATGCGGGGGGGGGGGGCAATGGCGAGCGCGGCGAGCCTATACAGCTGGGGGTCCGGGGGCACTGTAAGCCCCCCGGGAAATCTTTTGAAATCTGACCAATTTCAGGGATATTTTGAGGTCATATGCACTGGATATTAGGATATATTCCAAGGTTGAAGATGCAGTATTTCCAGTGTCATTAGATATATGACATCCAGTACGATCAATAAAAATAGCTAACTGGAATGATTAACTAAAAAAAAGTTAACAACTGGTACGCCGTGTTGACTGTTTCATCAGATCTTTATAGGCTAGCATTGCCTCAGTCGAAGCTAAAAGAAATGAAACAGTTAATGATTCTTTCTCATATTTCTTCTAGGGGTGGGAATTAAAATTTCATGACGTTAGAGATTTGTAAGTTCGGATTTATTTGAAATAGTGAGGGAACACCGTTCCGTCTACCAAAAAAAGTAAGGGAACGCCGTTCCCACGCGTTCCCACAGCACTACACCACTGTCATCATCTACTCCGACTCTCGCAGCGCTCTTGACGCCCTGTCCTCTCTTGTCTCCTCGCACCCGTTGATGCGACAGATCCAGGACTGGCTTATCCTTCTTTCATCACGTCACAAGTTGGTTACCTTTTGTTGGGTACCTTCCCACGTTGGTGTTCCGGGCAACGAATGGGCGAACGCTGCAGCGAGGGCGGTTCCCTACCTTTAGACCCTAACACACCTCTCCCTGCGTCGTATTTCACGAGGGTTTTCCGGGAAGCACTCCTTAAGCAGTAGCAGCGCCAGTGGAAGGATGTGTCCGTGAATTTCCTAAGGGCCTTGAAGCCCACGATCCATCAGTGGTCTTCCTCCTGTCAGCGTGATCGACGCTTTGAGACCGCTCTGGTACGACTGAGTATCGGTCATATCCGCCTGACGCATGGTCATCTTATGACGGGGGATCTTGCTCCCTTTTGCCCTTGCGGTATTCCTCTCTCCGTCTCACATTTACTTTTAGTTTTCCCTGTTTATGTCGCCGCCTGTTCCCAGTTTCTCCCTTTCTACCCTTCAGCTTCTACTCTTAATCTTCCTAGTTTCTTAGGTGACTTTACGCCTATACCGAAAGACGACGTTTCTTCTTTCTCCGCCAGACCGGTCTCCTACTCTCTATTTAATGAAACTGGGTGTAATTTCTTCCTCTCTTTGCTGTTTCTGCTGCCTTCACTTTCTTTTATCACGGTCTTTCTTCCACTGCTCCTTCTCTAATGTTTCTTTCTTCCCATTTTCTTGCGTTCTCTCTTTATTTTAGCATCGGCGTGATACGACCTCGGCAGTTAAAGCACCAGTGAAGCACTGCTATTTGTTCATTCATCCCTACTGTTGCAAAACTTCCAGTTTATATAAAACTTTCATACCTGGGCTCACCCCAAATTTGTTTCCTACTTGAAATCTCTCCTCACCACCACGGGTTTTCCCGCACTGCAGGTTCCGGGTCATGGGAATAAACTCAGGTTCCATTCTAGCATTTTGCGCCACAAAAAAACTCTTTCAAGTTATTTAAAGTCTTCTCTGGTTTATATATTTACATGTGTTGACTGCCAAACGAGCTACGTAGGACAAATGTCCCTACAACAGCGTAGTTCACAAAGAGTGGACAAACATAGAAGTTTCTCACAGAGAACCAATAGACTTGTTTCTCATCCACAACACTTATCTATCTGTTTACATTCAGAACAGTTTTATCACTCATTGAACTCAAAGTCTAAAATACTTTCAACTGGCCTAACTTCTTCAGATTTAAAGATTTTAGTAACTACATATTCATAAAATAAAATCATCTCTCAACGAACAATCGTTCTCCATTAAACTATCCATCCTTTAAAGAACAACTAACCAATTCTTTGTATTTTGCCGTTCATGTTTCCATCCAGTTGCTCTCTGGAATTGCCATGCTGAAGGTTAGTTCCTGATTGATTTACCAAAATACCTTAAAAAATTGTCCCCTACACCTTTCAACCTTTCAAATGTTTCGTGCGATGATTCCTCATTTCACGAAGGTCAAGCTTGTCGCCCCTCCTCTCGAGTTGGCCAAGTGAAGTAGAGAGTTGGTTTCTTGTATTCTTCACTTCACATAGCCAGGTACGCCCAGCTCAACTGGGGTTGTTTTAAGCCAGACGTCTAATCTTCTTTTGAAGATGTCCACCGCAACACCATTCGTGTTCCTTAATTCCTTGGGTAGCTGGTTAGACAGTCTTGGTCCTCTCACAACAAAACTATTTTCCTTCAGGGTTGAGGATGTTCCCTGTCTAGCCTTTAATTTGGGAACACGACACAACTTTCCTTTTCTACTTTCCACTGTTGTTTGGGGGATTATAGGGTTCAGAGTAAGATTAGGGGCTTGTTTCTCCATTATTTTCCAAGCGTAAATAATGGTGTATCTTTCTCTTCTTCTGCTTTCCAATGAATATAGGTTTAATTCGCATAACTTTTCCCAGTAATGTAGTTCTTTGCATCCATTGATATTGGCTGTGAAGCTTCTCTGAATCCCTTCAAGCTAATTAATGTCTTCTTTTTTATATGGGGATGTTAGGACCGAGCAGTATTTCAATGTGGGTATGATCAGTGTTTTCAGGAGAGGAATCATTATATTCCTACCACTTCGTTTAAAGGTTCTCAGTATCTGTCCAGTTATTCTTTTTGCTCTGTTTACTGTTATCTTTTTTGTGTTTCAAATTTTGCGTCATCAGTCATTACAACCCCTAAATCTTTGCTTAAGAATTTCTCTGAATTTCCTGTCCATTTGGGTATAGTATTCCATGGATTTTAGGTCCTCCCTTTTTCCGTACCTCAACAGTTGAAATTTCTCAGTGTTAAATGTTATATTGTTGTCTTCTGATCACTCGTAGATTCTGTTCATATCTGTTTGTAGAGATTCTATATCCTCTGGGTTTCTTATTTTTCTACTGATCTTTGTGTCATCGGCAAACGATGTTACTGTGCTGTCACTGGTAACGTCCTCATCTATGTCAGTTAGCATGATTACGAAGAGTAAAGAAGCTAATACTGTTCTTTGTAGTACTGAGCTGAGGACTTCTGAATCTGATCAAGATATTCCTTGAACTGTAACGACTTGCTGCCACTCACTAAGGAAATTATATCCATTTCCCTATTTTTCCTGTTATTCCCATATATTTCAGTGTATGTATTATGATTCCATGGTCACACTTGTCGAACGCTTTGGCAAAGTCTGTGTATATTACATCATCGATTTGACTGTGTATATTACATCATTGATTTGACTGTGACAAACTTATAAATGACCCAGATTATATATTTCAGTTTTTCTATGACACCTTATTCCATATTTTTAATATTTGTTTCCTTTAAGGAAAAAATCAGTTTCGCCCAAAAGTGTGGCAAATCCATGGATCACTCCAGGAATTATCACTTCAATAAAGAACAGAGATAAATTATTCAAATTGCAATTACAAAGAAAAATTGCTAAAGTACAATATACTCAATACAGAAACAAATTAACTAAAATAATCAAAATTGCAAAATATAACTATTATAACAATCAATTTTCCAGACATAAAGGAGACATAAAAAACACTTGGCCAACCATAAACAGTCTTCTCCGAAAACAAATTAAGAAAAATTCACTAGAGAAATTAAATGTTGATAATAAAGAAATTACTGATGATACTGCTATTGCAGACTCTTTAAATATACATTTTACTTCAATAGTGGATAAGCTTCGCTCACAATTACTAAATAGTGATCACTTACCTCTAGCATATATGCCACCCAGCCCACTAAATTAATTTTCTTTTGTTTCTGCTAGCTCGATTGAGGTCCGGAGTATTATTGGTAAATTAAAAAATACAAAAAATAACATTCATAACATTCCTATACCTACAGTATATTGAAACTTGTTAAAGATATCTGTAACTGGCTAAAATTATCAATCAAAGTATTTACAAAGGAATATTCCCATCAATGCTAAAAACTGGTTGTATAACACCACTTTTGAAAAGGGGTGATCCTACACTAGCGACAAATTACAGGTCAGTGTGTTTATTACACTGGGGAACAAATTTCAATTTTTTGTCTATTGAATTAGATTTGACAGTTACTTCTAGGTAATTTGGGTGCGCTGAGCACGAATGTTTACTCGGTTTTGCTCTATCAGGTCCTGATTTTGCTCAACACCCCTCCTCTTTCGTCGTATTCATAAAAAGGTTTTTTTCTCAATACTCGCTGTCTTTTTGCAGTTACACATTATGCAACTAGGTTTTTATCTAGGTATTTGTACCTGTTATGGTATTGTTGTATTATGTATATTTTTATATGTAACACCCTAAAAATATTTTTAATTTTGTCATTTTTAACCCATTTTAATATTAGTAAATTAAGCTAAAAATATCATAGAATTCTAAAATTTTCTCGAGCGTTCCTGTTCTCTGTAGAGTATTCTAGAGGGACAACTAAAATATATAAAAGCGACTCGTTTCCAGAGTTAATCATCAGTCAATTCAATCAGTCAGTCAGTCAGTTGAGTTAGTTAATTAAGTTTGGGCATTAACATAATTTTAATTGGCATATGATTTAGTGAGTAATTTTGTCATCGTGATTTAATATAGTTGATTTAATTAGACGTAATTTATATTGTACCTACTCTCCGTGTTTCTAGTTTAATTTCATAGATTGTAAGTACCTATTTCATAATAAGTACCTATTTAAACTAATTTTTGTGTTTATATTTCAGATTTTCTTAAATTTATATGAATTAAGGGCTTTAAATACCTTTACAAATTGGCAGAACAATCAAGCAATATGTCATCAAGCACTAGAAAGTTCAAATGCAAAAACAACCCTGATTCCTTCTGTTATATATGTGGAAATTTTACACTTCCACATCAACGAGCAAATATAACTGACTTCGTAAAAAGAGCTTACTTAGCTTATTTTGGCATAAAAACTGGGGGACCAAGATAATCGTGGGCTCCACATAAAGCCTGCACTATATGCATTGAAAGACTGCGACATTGGACGAAGGGTTCGGATTCAAAATACCTTTTGGAGTTCCGATGGTAAGTTTATGATTTCATAAAACTACGTAATTTAATCACTAGTATACTGTAACTTACCTAAATGTAATTGTAACTTAGGTACATAAACAAAAATTTACAGAAAATGTTTATAAGAATCTCAATATTGCATAAGGTTGAAACACATAGAAATGTTAAATGTTTGGGTGATAACTTTTGATAAAATTCATAAAAACACTCGTCGTCTCTTTTTTGTTAACGCTTACAATTTTTTTTTCCATATCAGGTGTGGCGAGAGCCTACTAACCACGAGACCGATTGCTACCTTTGCTTTGTCAAGACTTCGGGCTTCACTAAAAAAATAAACATTGTATCGAGTACCCAAATTTCGACACCGCGATACGACCTGTGCTACATTCAAATGAGATCCCCATTCCAAAATTTAAGGGTCTGCCAACTCAAGAATTAGTTGAAGATGTTCCTGAAAATATTGTTATGCACTTTGAGGAGTCAGACACCGATTTTGACCCCAGCGTATTTGAAAGTCAAAACGATCCGCAAAAGTTTAACCAGGCCGAGTTGAATGATCTTGTAAGGGATCTAAATTTGCCAAAAAAGGCTGCGGAAAATTTAGCTTCAAGACTTAAAGAGAAAAACTTGCTTACTTCAAACACATACATTCATTTTACAGAAAAAGAGAAGAAGAACTTGTTAAATATTTTAGAACAGAGGATAGTTTAGTATATTGCTGCGACATAGTTGGTTTGTTAAAGAAGATGGGGGTTGAGTCTTACGATGCAAATGATTGGCGCTTGTTTTTAGACAGTTCGAAAAGAAGTCTAATGTGTGTTGTTGCATAATGGCAATCTATACGGCTCGATACCGATTGGGCACTCAACAAAATTAAAAGAAAAGTATGAACATATAGAAAAGGTTTTAAATCTTATCAAATATAGGGAGCACGAGTGGATCATATGTGTTGACTTAAAATGGTTAATTTTCTGCTAGGACAACAAGGAGGGTATACTAAATATCCCTGCTTCCTTTGCTTATGGGACAGCAGAGCCAAGGAAGAACATTATTTCAAACAAATCTGGCCAGCACGAACATCACTTACTGTCGGAAAAAAAAAACGTAATTAATCCACCTTTAGTGAGCAGAGATAAAATCATATTTCCTCCTCTGCATATAAAACTAGGCCTCATTAAACAATATGTAAAAGCTTTAGATACGAACGGCGAGTGTTTCAAATACATAACTTCAAAATTTCCAAGTTTAAGTTATGAAAAAATCAAGGCGGGAATTTTCGACGGTCCACAAATAAGAACAATGATTAAAGACAGCAATTTTCCTAATGTCATGAATGAACGCGAAAAAATGGCTGGTTCTCATTCGTGGACTTGATAGAAAACTTTTTAGGCAATTATAGGGCAGATAACTACGAAGAAATCGTAAAAAAACTTTTAAGGGACTACAAAGAGTTAGGTTGCAATATGAGCATAAAATGCATTTTTTGAATAGCCATCTTGACCAATTTCCAAGTAATTTAGGTGATGTAAGTGACGAACAAGGGGAGAGATTCCACCAAGATATCAAAATTATGGAGGAACGGTACCAAGGCCGCTGGGATTCCCACATGATGGCTGATTACTGCTGGTGCTTGAAAAGAGACCTGCCATCAACAAGCAAATACGCTAGAAAGTCTTACAAAAGAAATTTTTTGCCACAGTGAAAGCTTCATATCTGTTTGTTTTTTATTTTAAGTCATTTCTATCGTTATAATGTAATTTTACTGTAGTTTGAACTGCTTGTATTCATGAAACTTGAAAAAAAAATTTAACACATGACTTAATTTTTTAGTCCTAATTTGAAAAATCTGGAAAATGGCACATAGGCTGTCGACAAGAATCAGGACCTGATAGAGCCAAACCGAGTTGAAATTCGTATTCAGCGCACCCAAATTACCTAGAATCAAGTGTCAGATATCATTCAATAAAATACGTGTTGCCCAGTGTTATCGGTGTTCAGCAAAGTTTTTAAAAAAATTGTAAAAAGTACAATGCAGCGATATTTAGAATCCTACAATTTATTATCTCCAAATCAATATGGCTTCCGTAATAATAAAACAACGGAAATGGCTATTTTAAATCTTATGGAAACTGCAAATAGAGTATAGCTAAAGAGAACAAAGAAATAATGTTATCAATATTTATGGATTTGAGCAATGATTTGAAACCGTCGAAGCACTGTGCAGAAGTCGAAAAGAGGGCCTTAAAAATATTAGGTTATATTAAAAGACAGTTCCAGTTCCGGAACAAGGAGACTGTAATGTCTCTTTATAATTCACCTGTCAGACCTCAACTGGAATACTGTGCGCAGTTTGGTCTCCATCCGTCAGGAAGAATATAGAAAGGTTAGAAAGGGTACAAGCAAGGACTACAAAATTGATTCCTTCAATGAGAATGCAAAATTAGCAACGGAGATTGGAGCGCCTAAATCTGTTTACCTTAGAGACGAGGAGGTTACGCGGTCAGCTTATTCAAGTCTTCAAGCTGCTCAATGGAAAAGACATGGTAGATTACAGACGCTTATTCTCACTTAATGTCAATCCGACAAGAAATAATGGGTTTAAACTGGAACTAAAAACATTTAGGACCTTTGTCTGCGGGAATTTTTTTTTCCTATAAAATAGTTAATATCTGGAACCAACTTCCCTCAGAGGTTGTTTCCAGCCAAAGTGTAAATGTGTTTAAAAATAGGCTAGACAAAGTACTGAATACTCTCATGGTTTAAGCCTAAACCATAACGTAACTCTGCAGGAGTTCGCTTGCACGGTCTCTGTGCGCATGCTAATTATAGAGCTTTTTATCAGGTCATCCCATAAGTAATGTCGTTTTTTAGATCGGAATTTGAAGGACAAAAAAAAACTCAATTGAAACTTTTTAATCTAGTATATATTTTCCATCGGAATCAATGACACTCTGCCAACGTCCTACAAGCTTTTCAATGCCATGTTTATAAAATTCAGGCGGTTTTGAGGCAAAAAACGTTCACAAAGACTGGTGTACAGGTCATCTAAAGAAGTATACTGTTTCTCAAGATAATTTTGCAGACTCCTGAAGAGATGATGATCTGAAGGCGCAAGGTCTGGAGAATATGGAGGATGTGGAAGTTTTTCCCACCCAAGCTCCTCAATTTTTGAAGAAGTGATCCGAGCGGTATGAGGACGTGCGTTGTCGTGGTGGAACACGATTCCTTTCCGATTAACCAAAGAAGGTCTCTTTTCTTTTAGTGCAGTGTTCAATCGATCCAGTTGTTGACAGTAGACTTGAGCGGTGATTGTTTGGTTGTGTGGTAAGGTTTGAAAGTGTATTACATCACCTTTATCCCACCAAACACTAAGCAACACCTTCCGAGGGTGAAGATTTGGTTTTGGCACAAACCCGGCACAAACCCACTGTCGACGGCGCTTAACATTCTGGTACAGTATCCATTTTTCATCATCAGTCACTAAACGGTGCAAAAACGGATCTTGGAGTTCACGGGAATGAAGAGCTGTGCTAATGTTTACCCGCACCCTCAGATTGTCGACCGACAATTCATGTGGCACCCATTTTCCTAACTTAGGCACTTTCCCGAGTTGTTGCAAATGTTGATGGATGGTGGACGGGGATGAATTGAGTTTCTGGGCCAATTCTTCAACAGTTGTTGAACAGTCTTCTTCAAGTGCGGCTAACAGCAGGTCATCATCAAACTCAACAGGGCGTCCAGAGCGTGCTGCATCTGTCAAACAGCAGTCACCATTCCTAAACTTTAGAAACCATCTTTGACATTTCCTCACATGCAGAATATCGTTGCCATAAACGTCCTGAATGTTTCGCGTTGCTTCAGTAGCACTATTCCCTTTTTTGAACTCGTAAAGCATTATATGCCTGATATGCTCATCTGATACCGCCATGTTTATGAGGGGTTCACATAAAGCAAAACACACGTCTTCACTGGTCAAGGTTTGTAAAGTATGTAGTGAAACACGATAGATCTCCTCTTAGATATAACCTTCGGAAAATTTATGCTTAAACCGAGTAGGACTAGTTTAAACTTAATCTATCGTAAAAAACGACATTACTTATGGGATGACCTGATATATATTCTCCACTTTCCTGTAAAATTTCCTTGGCTGCTTTTCCAGGGTCAAGATATTTTCTTCAACCTTTTTCCGTACCTGCCTCTGGCAGGAAGTTACAAGGAGTTACAAGGAAAAGAAGTACCTCAAAAGGCCTTGCGGCCCATACCGAGGAGGTACCAATGGCAACGGGTGCCAGGGAAAATTTTGTAAATTTTTTTTCTTTCAACTATCCTAGCAGTAGTAGAAAACTGGATAGAAAAGTAGAAGGTCTCTCCCCACCCTCCGCTCCCTCCCTGCCAGAGGCAGGTACGGAAAAAGGTTGAAGAAAATACCTTGACCCTGGAAAAGTAGCCAAGGAAATTTTACAGGAAAGTGGAGAATATATAAATAGCTCTATATTTAGCTTGCTCACAGAGACACCGTGCAAGCGACTCCTGCAGAGTTTTCTTATGTTTTAGTCTTGAACTATGAGAGTATTCAGTACTTTGTCTAGCCTATTTTTAAACACATTTACACTTTGACTGGAAACAACCTCTGAGGGAAGTTGGTTCCAGATATTAACTATTTTATAGGAAAAGAAATTTCCGCAGACTGAGGTCCTAAATGTCTTTACACACTCAAATAGTGTGCAAGATTTCGTCTACCCTTTTCTTGAACTGATCCACAGAGGAACTGTTCACAACTTCCGAAGGTAACCTGTTCCATGTGTCACAGATCTTATACGTAAAGTAATTCCCACACACACTAGTCCTAAACCGTTTCAAATCCAACTTCCAACCATTGTTGCGAGTTGGGTTATCATTTAAACTAAACATACTTCTAAAATCGACATCGTTGAACCCGCGTAAGAGCTTGAAAACCTCGATCAGTTGACCGCGCAGCCTCCGAGTTTCAAGCGAAAACAAGTTCAGGGCGCGTAACCGTCGATTGTAGCCCATATGCCTAACGGAAGGGATTAACTTTGTGGCCCTCGCCTGCACTCGCTCCAGCCTCTCAATATCTTTCCTGAGGGTGGGCGACCAGAACTGCACAGCATACTCCAGGTGCGGCCGAACAAGGGAATTGTACAGTGAGAGCACAATCTCCTTGTTCCGAAACTGAAATTGCCTCCTCCTGATATAACCCAATAGTTTCTGGGCTTTCTTTTCCACCTCTACACACTGTTTCGTAAACTTAAGTCGCTGCTAATTAGCACACCCAAGTCCTTTTCTAAATCAGTCACCTCGATATTACTACCCAACATCGAGTAGTCCGACTTGGGATTGGCGTAGCCAATGTGCATCACTTTGCATTTACCCAAGTTAAACGGCATTTGCCATTTTTCGGACCACTCTCCTATCCTACCTAGGTCCGCACGCAGTTCCTCGATCGCTTCGGGCGTCCCAACATTGGCCCCAAGCTTGGTGTCATCAGCGAATTTGGCGATCCGACTGACGATGCCACCGTCGATATCATTTATGTAAATGATAAACAACAGTGGCCCCAAAACGGAACCCTGAGGAACCCCACTAGTGACCGAGGCCCAACCCGAACTAGCCCCTTTAATTACCACCCTCTGCCGCCTATTCCTCAGCCAGTTTTCAATCCACCTACCTATTTCCCCACCGATACCCAGCGCGCGCACTTTCGCCATTAGCCGGCGGTGAGGTACCTTATCAAAGGCTTTCTGAAAGTCGAGATAAAGTATATCAATCGCCCTACTCTTATCGTACTCACTCAACATGACGTGGAAAAACTCGAGCAAGTTGGTGAGACACGACCTATGCCGTCTAAACCCATGTTGGGAGTCCCCAAGCAGCTTGTAGGAATCCAAATGGTCAACGATCCTATCAGCTATTATCCCTTCTAATAATTTACCTACAACTGAAGTGAGACTAATGGGACGATAGTTCCCTGGACTTTCGTGATCCCCTTTCTTAAAGATAGGGGTCACGTTGGCTTCCCTCCAGTCACCAGGCACCTGGCCCATCTCCAACGATTTGTTGAAGACTGTAGCCAGGTGGGGAGCCACCTGGTCGCGCACTTCTCGCAACACTCTGGGGAGAAACTGGTCTGGCCCAGGAGCCTTAAACGCGCTCAGTTTGTCTATTCTATCGGCAACGACTGTCGCGGTACATCTAACACTATCCAGGCCAGCACCTTCGTGCCTCACGCCTGGCTCGGGGATGACGCGGGTATCCTCCCTGGTGAACACTCCCGCAAAGTACTCATTAAGCACATTAGCGATGTCCGCGTCGGAGGTCCGCAGAACGCCGCTTCCATCCTTTAACGGACCTATCATGCTTCTAATGGGCTTTCTACTATTAACATAACTGAAGAATTCCTTAGGGTTCCCCTTGCAGAGGCTTGCCACCCGTAGTTCTTCGTTACGTTTCGCTAGCCTAACCTTCGCCTTCACTTCCCTACACAGTCGGACATACGCTTCAGTGTTCTCGTGGGAACGATTGGCCTTCGCCCTCCTATACGCTACTTTCCTATTTCGGATAGCCGAAGCGATGTCACGATTGAACCACTTAGGCTGCGTTGAAGCAGGGGTGACCGGTTTTGAGGGTATGGCAGCAGACTGCAGCACCATAAACTCGTCCCGGAATGCACTCCACACTCCCTCAACATCGCCGCCAACCTCTAACCCCATCTCTCCTACGCTATCCCTGAGGCTAACAAAGTTCGCCCGCCGGAGATCGAGCTTACTGCCTCTCGAGTTACTACGCTTCACCCGAGGGACGCACACACGGAACCTAATAAGACCGTGATCACTCCCGCCCAATGATTCGTCAACGGTGAGGCCAGTGACGAGGTTGTCTTCGGTCGTGAATACTAAGTCTAGAACGCTTTCGCCTCGTGTAGGCTCGTTGACCCACTGAGTGAGGAAGTTCTCATCAGCAAAGTCAACTAGCCTCCTCCCTTCAGCATCGGCAGTCCTGTTTTCCCACTTTATGCCGCGACAGTTGAAGTCTCCTAAAACTACACACACCCTATCCCCTAGCAGGCTACTGAGTTCGGTGTACAGGGCTGTATCCTCCTCGAGGAGGAGATGCGGAGGTCTGTACACCAAGATTAACCTATAGTTCGTCCCTCCCACGTTCAGATCGACGCCAAGCAGCTCCCGTTCCGACCGGAACTGGCAGTCAACCGGACTCAACGTGTCTCTGACGTATATTAGTACCCCACCCCCCTCCCCACGGGTGCGGTCTTTGCGAAACATTCTATACCCGGGAATTTCGAACTCCCCAACGTAGTCCCTACGATCAGTATGAATCCAGGACTCGGTGATAGCAACGATATCCTGGTATTCTGATGCTAAGAGCGCCCGTAGCTCGCAAAACTTGTTCCTGATCGACCTAGCATTAAAAAGCATTGCACGGAGGGAGCCTCCCCTATTCTGACTGCCCCCTAGCACGACCCGTTTCCCGAACAGCCACTCACTAACGAGGGGACAATCTCCGCAGGAGCCTGAGCCCCCTCCAACGTGGAAGGAGAGTGACTACCTGCTGGGGGAGGGTGACTACCTGCTGGGGGAGGGTGACTACCTGCTGGGGGAGGGTGACTACTGCTGGGGGAGGGTGACTAACTGCTGGGGGAGGGTGACTAACTGCTGGGGGAGTAGGTTTAACTGCTGGGGGAGTAGGTTTAACTGTTTGGGGAGCAGGATCAATTGCTGGTTTGGGGGGTCCTAGTTTAAAAAGATTATACAAATTAATGTTCAGTAAATCACCATACTTCTTTTTCCCCTTCTGGTTAAAATGTATCCCGTCCGAACCAAAGTATTCCCCATTTCCGTAGAATGTAGGCCAAAAATCGACAAACTTTAGGCCTTTTTCCTCACACATGCGTTTAACTCTTTTATTTATGCTAATGGCTTTACTTAGAGTATAATCACTAGCACGCATTCGAGGGAGAATTCCTACGACCATACCCATGTCTGTCCTATCCCTAACCTTGTCAGTTAGGTTCTTAAATTCTTTTATAATGGGCTCTGTCTGCCCTCCTGTCCCTCCCAGAAAAACGTCATTGCCACCAACATGGACAATGATAGGGCAACTCTTATTCTTGATATTAATTTTGCCTAATTCCCTATTAATTATCTGGCTTGTGGCACCCGGAAAACATCGGAGTTTTCTCTTGGTCGCCCGTCTTGCTCCGAAAAAGTCCCCTTGATTCCTTAGCATAGAATCCCCAATTAAAAAGGATTCATCCTCCTCATCAGCAAGTAAGTGAAACTTATTTTTGATGGTAATGGGTTCCAAATCCTTATGTTTTGGTTTGGAGGGTCTTTTATTTTTGACCAATTTGAATTCTTGTTCCGGAATAGTCACAGTGTTTTCCAAGCGTGCCACGCTTTGTTCTAGCTGCTTAATCTTACAGTTTAAATCTGCTGGTGTGTTTTTAGTTTGATCTTGTCCACTGGGTTGGATTTCCAGTGCGACGACCCTAGCTTCAAGCTTTTTTACTATTTCCTTTAGCTCTTTAACTTCCTTTTCGTGGTTGTCTCTAAGTTTACAAAACAAACATACACTAAGGGATGTGATATCGCTGATACTACCTTCAGGGAAGTCAACGCACCAATGATTAACTTTACATTTAAAGCATTCTGCTTTCAATTTAGCTGGCCCTGCCATATTTTCTCTTTTTTTTTCTGAATACTCTGAATAAGATAAAGCGTTCTAGCAATGAAAACTATCAAAAACGTTCTGACCAGTATATAAAAAAGGGGGGGGGGTGAATTCATCCCGCGCGTAGACGCATCCACCTACTTGCAAGTGACGTTCATCCCTTCCAGAAGACTACACCTCTCGCTGCTGCCGCACCGACCAAAGGTCTCCCCAGGGCCGGACAATCCCAAACGTGTCGCAGCTACCAACTGACAAACACTCGCGACGCAGGCATCACGGATTTTCCGCCAGGAGCGACAGCGAGATGCAGCCCCTTACTAAGTCTTACTAGTCACTCACAAGCGGCCAAACTCTTAGAATCCAGTGTTCAAGGGATATCCCACCAGACCCAGAGTCTACACCCGAGACTTTACGCTGGCCTGGCAGCCAGCTGGGCAGTAAAGCTCTCTCACCTCAGAGCAGTACAGCCAAGCACCATCAATTGGTCACCAAAGAACGGTCGCAGGGAGCTGGTCAGGCCATTACGCGTTAGGAATGGGCTTAACGGGGCACTAGCCACACTCCATTCATCGCGCCCCTACGCCTGGGACCCCTCCATCCCAGTCTCTCACAACCTACGAGCGCTAAATGGTGTTATTTATAGAGGTTCCAAAGCCTCTCTTCCCACGCATGAGGTAGCAGTAGGGTCCTAATAGTAAAAGAAGAGAAAAATACTTTATACTAAAAGAATTTTTTTTTTTTTTTTTTTCCAGAGAACATCCTTAATGTAAACTAAAAGGACAGAGTAGGGATGGGATGGGGTCCTAGTAACCCACGGGACAGGATTGTACAACATACTTTACCCGCCCTCCCGAAAGAGAGAGAACCTAAAGAAACTGGCAGCCAATTTCTCTAGAATCCCCCGACTCGGGACCGGAGGGCTGTCACACCCCAAGTATAAAGTTTACAATATCCAGAAAAAATGTCATAACCTTTATACCCCCTGCGGAGGAGGGAGGAGCGGAGGGTGGGGAGAGAGCCTTATACTTTTCTATCCAGTTTTCTACTACTGCTTAGATAGTTGAAAGAAAAATAAACTTGTTTAATAACAGGAACCTCCCAGCGTGGACCGGGTCTTTGAGGCTTCCTCTTATCTCTCTCTTTAAGAAAGGGGATCATGAAAGTCCCGGGAACTATCGTCCCATTAGTCTCACTTCGGTTGTAGGTAAATTAGAGGGGATAACAGCGGATAGGATCGTTGACCATTTGAATTCCTATAAGCTACTTGGGGACTCCCAACATGGGTTTAGACGGCATAGGTCCTGTCTCGCCAACCTGCTCGAGTTTTCCACGTCATGTGGAGTGAATACGATAAGAGTAAGGCGGTTGATATACTTTATTTAGACTTTCAGAAAGCCTTTGATAAGGTACCTCACCGCCGGCTAATGGCCAAAGTCCGCGCGCTGGGTATCGATGGGAAGTAGGTAGCTGGATTGGAAACTGGCTGAAGAATAGGCGGCAGAGAGTTGTAATTAAAGGGGCTACCTCGGGTTGGGCCTCGGTCACTAGCGGGGTTCCTCAGGGTTCCGTTTTGGGGCCTGTTGTTTATCATTTACATAAATGATATTGACGCTGGCATCGTCAGTAAGATCGCCAAATTCGCTGATGACACCAAGCTTGGGGGCAGTGTTGGGACGCCAGAAGGGATCGAGCAACTGTGTGCGGACCTATGTAGGATAGGAGAGTGGTCCGAAAAATGGCAAATGTCGTTTAACTTTGGTAAATGCAGGGTCATGCACATTGGCTACGCCAATCCCAAGTCGGACTACTCCATGTTGGGGAGTAATATCGAGGCCACTGATTTGGAAAAGGATGCTAATTAGCAGCGACCTTAAGTTTACGAAACAGTGGGTAGAGGTGAAAAAGAAAGCCCAGAAGCTGTTGGGTTATATGAGGAGGCAATTTCGATTTTGGAACAAGGAGATTGTGCTCTCCCTGTACAACTCCCTGGTCCGGCCGCACCTGGAGTATGCTGTGCAGTTCTAGTCGCCCACCCTCAGGAAAGATATTGACAGGCTGGAGCGAGTCCAAGCGAGGGCCACAAAGTTAATCGCTTCCGTTAGGCATATGGGCCTACAATCGACGCTTACACGTCCTGAATTTGTTTTCGCTGGAAACTCGGAGGCTGCGCGGTTAACTCATTAAGGTTTTCAAGCTCTTACACGGGTTCAACGATGCCGATTTTAGAAGAATGTTTAGTTTAAATGATAACAACTCGCAACAATGGTTGGAAGTTGGATTTGAAGCGGTTTAGCATTGGTGTGTGTGGGAATTACTTTACCTATAAGATCTGTGACACGTGGAACAGGCTACCTTCAGAAGTTGTGAACAGTTCCGCTGTGGATCAGTTCAAGAAAAGGTTAGACCGAATCTTGCACACTATTTGAGGGTGTAGAAATTTTTCCTTGGCACCGGTTGCCGTTGGTACCTCCTCGATATGGGCCGCAAGGCCTTTTGAGGTAGTTCTTGTCCTTGTAACTCTCTCTCTCTCACACACACACACACATAATATATATATATATATATATATATATATATACAGAGCCGTAGCCAGACATTTTTGCGCCCTGGGCAAGTTTCACGAACGGCGCCCCCCTTCTTTTTTCTTGGTTTAAAACATATATATATATATATATATATATATATATATATATACAGGGTGTCCCATAAGTCCGGCATCATAGGAAAAATAATAAAAAAAGGCCAGAATTTATTGTTTTCCCACTTTTTAATCTCCATCTAGGTCCTTCCATTTCAGGAGGTTTTCACGATGTTCTTGTGAATTCTCGTGTTCTGGAATGCTTGGGTGCAAATGTTTCCAATCAGAAAAGCCTCTCTTTGGATGTACAATTTTAGGTGTAACTTGAGAAAACTTCCTAAACATAACACAAAGCAAAACAAGGACTTCTGACTTTTCGAGTAAAGTAGCTAACTCACGTTCGACTACTTCTCCATTGGGCAGAACCTTTTTGAACCAGTCTGAGGAAAAACGCCTGCCGTCCACACACTGTGATTCTCTGCGCCCCCCAACCAGCTGCCCCTCCTGCCCACCCCTAGCTACGGCTATATATATATATATATATATATATATATATATATATATATTATACATATATACATATATATATATATATATATATACACAAGTTTGACCTTCGTGAAATGAGGAATCATCGCACAGAACATTTGAAAGTTTGAAAAGTATATACTGTACGTATATGGAAGAAAAGCGTCTTTTCAGTCCAAATCAGGGGCATTTATACCGACTTTGCTATATAGTGAAATTTCTTTAATCTTCTATTTACTTTCCTCTTGCGTTATCATCATTCGTCAGCCAGACTCCTTACTGAACGGACGCATTCCCCTGGGCTCTCTGATATTGTTTCTACTTTTGGATATTGTCGATAAATTTACTGTTGAAAAGTTCTGAATTTTATATACTTGCGTTTATATTCACATTGTTATAGTTAAGTAATTGAATATTAGTGGTTTTTAGCGATTTAGAAGTTTTCATAGCGTGCCGGCTTAATTTAATTTAAACTTGTGACGGTTATAAACGTTAACTACTTTAACTTGCGCGATGCCGTCGCAGAAAGCGTCGTGTGCTAGGTGTGTGGTTAATCGGTGGTATACTGATTTTAAAGATTACAACGGCGGTCCTATGGCGATTACCGAGAGTTCGGTTTGTTTCTTTTGAGTTAAGCGAAGAGATAGTTGACTTAAAACGTAGTGTACGCGAGGTGACTGAAAGACTTGTAACGCTTGATGAGGGCAGGGGTAGGCTTACAGTTGACGAAGGCCGAACCTATACTAACGTTGAAGACGTTAGTAAGTTGAAGGGTGAGGTTAGGAACCTAGTTTCTAGTTCTAGTGTAGGTAGCTTATCGGGAAGGTTAGACGGAGTTGAGGAAGGGGGGTTAAGGTTGGTCCGGGATTAGTGAACGAGGAGGGATTTAAAGTAGTTAAGGGTGGAGCTAGGCCACGTTACGTTAGGTGATAGGAATCCCCCCCTCCCCCATCGAGATTTCGAACCCTTTCGCCCAGTTCGATAGGGATGTGAACGAGGGGAAAAAGATTTTAATTGGGGAATCCTTAGTGTGTCATATGGATAAGTTCGTTCGTTGAACGGAATCCAACCAAAAGGAGGAGGGTCTGTCTACCAGGGGCCAGGGTTGACAAAATTAGAAACGAAGTAGATAGGATTGATGTTGCCTCCCGTCACTCGATGTTGGTGACGATGGTAGGGGGCAACGACTCGTATAGGCCCGATATGGGAGTGCCTGACCTTTTGGAGAGATACAGGCAGTGGCGTATTAAGGGGGGGGCCAGGCCCCATGGCCCAGCTGTTTTAGGGGCCGATGTTTATAATGATATCAATGATAAATTTGGAATGATCAACAGTATCTCTCAACTACAGAGGAAGCATCAGAAGCAACCAAAAATATGGCTTGTCCAACAAAACGCTTTAGCTGACACTCGCCCATTAGGAGTACTACAGGAAATTCACAAATTGAGGGCTGTTTTCCCAAATGATTTCATTGTTTATCGCATTTATTTGTGTTTGATGTCAAATACAACTGCAGAGCGTTCTTTTTCTCATTTGAGCATGATTAAAAATGTTAAACGTCAAATGCTAACCCAAAAGAAATTGCAAAGTCTGTCATTGTTATGTATAGAAAACGATATTTTGCAGAATTTAAATACGGAGCTTGTGATTGGAAAATTTAGTGATATGAAGCCGCGCAAAAAACTTTTGTAGACTGATGGTGGATGAGTTTGTGATCAACTTTTGTAGATTAGTAGTGGACTGGTAGTCCTGTAATTGGTTTGGTGTAATTGTAGCAGCTTGGTGTATATATATGTAAAACTTACATTATTTGATTTAGAAATAAATGGTTTTATTTAGAAATGGTTTAATTAATTTACGACTCGAAGATTTGTCTTGTTGAGGGGCCCAAAAATTCTTAATACGCCACTGGATACAGGGGGTTAATTAGATCCCTGAAGGCAAGGTCAGATAGGTCTTTAGTTCTAGGTATTACCCCAAGGCACGGTTTAAATTTTAGGATTACGTAAAAAACAATATTTTTGAACACTAAACTAGAAGAGAATTGTGCTCAGGAAAATGTACCCTTCGTAAAGCTGTGGTCAGAATTCAGTGATCCTTGTTATTTTTTATTTTATTGGGTTCAGAATCCCAGCTGAGCCCTGAACGGCCAAACTCTGAAGGGCCAGTTCAACCTACAGCCCAAGTTAAGCTAGACTAAAACTTACGGTAATAAAAACCCACTCTAATAGACAGAGTTTATTTCCACAACAGTTTCGATGCCCAGTGGCAGGGCCGTTTTTAGCCATTAGGGGGCCCTAAGAAGTATACCCATTTGAGGCCCCACCCCTCCATCCACCAACTCACGCCTTACTACATCACCTCAGCACACACATACAAAAAATGGCTGTGTTAATAAAAAACAATTATGAAACAATTTTAATGAAACATTTATGTCCAAAACAACAAATATGTACTTTCAGTGCTTTATCTGATGATCTAACAGAAGTATCCGAAATATTAAGAGCTCAGTACGAATCATCTTTCAGTATCCCAAAAACTGACAAACTGATATGCGATAGAAACGTGTTCTTTGAAGAACTACAAGGGGAAAGTATAACGGACTTCGACTTTACGACAGATGATATTACGCAAGCTATAGGGAAACTAAAAGCACACTCAGCGGCAGAACCGGACAAATGGAATGCCACACTGATCAAAAACTGCAAAAATGCAATCGCTGAGCCCCTATATTGGATATGGAGACGATCACTGGACACGCACGGGAGAAATACCGGGCATCCTGAAGAGCGCGAACATAGTCCCAATATATAAACGAGGAGATCAATCAGAGGCCAAAAACTATAGGGCAGTGTCGCTTAGATCTCATCTCACTAAAATATTTGAAAGAATAGTTAGACAGAAAATCTATGGCTTTTTGCAAACTCAGAAAAAATTAAATGATAACTAACATGGGTTTCGGTCAGGCAGATCATGCCTATCACAACTAATGGAACACTATAACATTATTGATGCACTGGAAAGTAATGAAAACTATGATGTAATATACACAGACTTTGCCGAAGCGTTCGACAAGTATGACCATGGAATCATAATACATAAACTGAAATATATGGGAATAATTGGAAAAGTAGGGAAATGGATAATAATTTCCTTAGTGAGCGGCGGCAAGTCGTTACAGTACAAGGAGTATCTTCTTCAGAATCAGAGCTCCTCAGCTCAGTACCACAAGGAACAGTATTAGCTCCACTACTCTTCATAATCATGTTAACTGATATAGATGAGGACGTTATCAGAGACAGGAGAGTAACATCCTTTGGCGATGACACAAAGATCAGTAGAAAAATAAGAAACCCAGGAGATATAGGATCGCTACAAACCGACATGAACCGAATCTACAAGTGGACGGAAGACAACAATATAAAGTTTAACACTGAGAAATTTCAGCTGTTACGGTACGGAAAAAAGAGAGGACCTAAAATCCATGGAATATTATACCCAAAATGGACAGGATATTCAGAGAAATTCTAAAGTAAAAGATTTAGGGGTTGTAATGACTGATCATGCGAAATTTGAAGCATAAAACAAGATAGCAGTAAATAGAACAGAGAGAGTAACTGGGCAGATACTGAGAACCTTTAAACGAAGGGATAGGAATATAATGATTCCTCTACTGAAAACACTGATCATACCCAAATTGGAATACTGCTCGGTCCTAACATTCCCATATAAAAAAGAAGACATTAGACAACTAGAAGGGATTCAGAGAAGCTTCACAGCCAAGATCAATTGGTGCAAAGAACTAAATTACTGGGAAAGGTTACGCAAATTAAACCTATATTCACTGGAAAGATGAGAGAGATACACCCAGTGCCGTAGCGTGGGTTTTGGCCGCCCTGTGCGGTAGCCAAATTGGCCGCCCCCTTCCTTAAACGTAACATACCTTCCACTACAGCAAACACACGTATATAAAGGATTTACATTTTATTGATTGAGGACCAATGTAATAATGATGAAAATTGAAACCGTGATGATAGACAATAAAAAAACAAATTTAATAATTCAATTTAAAACATAGAAAACAATATGGTATTTCGTACCATACCGTACCGTACCGTAATGCCAGCCTTAGCCAAAATTGGCCGCCCCCCAAAGTGGCCGCCCTGTGCGGTCCGCACACCCGACGCTACGCCACTGGATACACCATTATTTACACTTGCAAAATAATGGAGAAACTATGTTGGTTTGCTCATTGTATCAGTTGCTCGGAGACACTAGCACCAGACCTCTAGTCCCTAGTCCCTAATCTTACTCCGAACCCTGTAACTCCCAAACAACAGTGGAAAGTAGAAAAGGAAGACGGTGTCGTGTTCCCAAATTAAGGGCTAGACGGGGAACATCCTTAACCCTGAAAGAAAATAGTTTTGTTGTGAGAGGACCAAAACTGTTTAATCAGCTGCCCAAAGACCTAAGGAACACGAGTGGTGTTGCAGTGGACATCTTCAATTTAAGATTAGACGCCTGCCTCAGAACAATCCTCGATGAGCCGGGCGTACCTGGCTATGTGAGGTGGAGAGTACAAGAAACTAACTCACTATTTCACCAGGCCAACTCGAGAGGAGGGGCGACAAGCTTGACCTTCGCGAAATGAGGAATCATCGCACAGAACATTTGAAAGGTGTATATATATATATATATATATATATATATATATATATATATATATATATATATATATATATATATATATATATATGGTGCCCATTTACCTGCTAACTAATGTTTTTTGTATGGAAGGATATACAGTCGAGTGACCTAAGCGCCGCCTGCTACTGCCGGGAATCGAACCGGGGTCAATGAATTCGTAGTCAGCGATGCTAACCACTATACCGCAAGAGACCATATATATATATATATATATATATATATATATATATATATACATACACACAGGGTGTTTCTGGAGGAAACGTCAATACTTCGGGAGGTAATAATATCGGTCATTGTGAGAAAAAAAGTTCATATGAACATGTGTCCAATTCTGAATGGTTACGGAGATAGAGCTGTTTGAATCTGATGCGCGCAAAGCTCTTCCTCCCCCCCGCGGTGGTCCCATTCAATGGCCACCAAGGTCTCCAGACCTCTCTCCGTTAGATTATTGTTTGTGGGGGTGGATGAAAAGTCAAGTTTATAAAAGAAAGGTGGATACACGAGACGAATTGCTCGCGCGCACTTTGGATGCTGCTGCCCGCGTAAAGGAACGTCAAGATCAACTCAGACGAACAACACGCGATCTCCGCACACGAATTGCAAAGTGCACTGAGGTTGACGGTGGGATTTTCGAAAACGTATTGTAAACTGTAACAAATTTGTCATTTCTGTATCTGATACCATTCAAAATGTCAATGTTTAAACATTAAATGTTAGAAACAGTAATTGGTTTCTCTTTCTTGATTACCATTAACAATGCTTTTGTATTTGTGGATTCAAACAGCTCTATCTCTGTAACTGTGATAGCGTGGGGTAGACACCCCAGTTAGGTTACTTAGGTTCTAGCAAACAATCAAAGGCACTTACCGGTGCGTTGAATTAGATATTCCTTTGGGAGCCTACCATTAGATTCCTGTGTCCCACAAACAGCCTACCTAACTCTCTCTTACATTACCAATTTAGAAGCTATAGACATTACCCCTAACTATACTTAAGTACGGACAACTTCCTACCCCATTTGTCACCTTAGAAACACCACCTAATTACACTCAGCACCAACGATTAGGTCAGATAGGAAAAAAACATCTCTAGGCTAGCCCAAAACAATACGAACAGCCGCGTTGGTTCGTTTATGCCTTGCTCTTGCTATTCAGCTTAGATTTAGTGATATTTCCCCTTTAGTGACTTTTAGACTATATACATATATATATATACACACACACACGTCATCTCAGTAACCATTCAGAATTAGACATGTTCATATGAACTTTTTTTCTCACAATAACCGATACTATCACCTCCCGAAGTATTGAACTTTCCTCCTGAAACACCCTGTGTGTATATATATATATATATATATGATGCAATCCCACATGGAAAAAGAAAAATGATTCCAAGGCCTTTCGTGTATTCAGAAGTACACCTCGTCAGGGAATGAAGGGAGAATGCAGGACGGAAACAAAAAGATTAGCATATAGGTAACAAGAGTTAATGAGAGGCAGAAGGAATTTTAACAGGATAGTGTCAATTTTATACATTCCCGCACTGTTATTGAAGTTATTTTTAAAATGGATAAATGCACAGTCTAGAATATTCCTTTCAATTATATGTCTGTTTTTAACGAGCGCTTTGGAACTATCCCACTTGATACTATGATTACATCTACAGTATACATATGGTCAAACAAAGCTTTAGAATTATTTGTTGTTCTACACGCATATTTATGCTGTTTTACCCTAATATCTAACGTTTTACCCGTTTGGCCTATATATACTGAGTTACATTATCCGGGCTATTCTTTATTAGGCGTGATTTAACAGTATTATTGTACTTAAAGACTACATTGATGCCAATTGCTTTAAGTAAAGTCGGAAGATATTGAAAATTAACATGGTTAGGTGGGCTAAGGATATTTTTACGTTCAAATTCCTTTACAGTTACATTATTATAATACCTATTCTTGGCTTTCTTAAGGCAGTTATCTAAAAATGAAATAGGATAACATAATTTAGTACCAATATTCATGATATTGCATAACTCGGAATCTAAAAATTCAGGACTGCTGACAACTCTCAATGCTCTAAGAAACATAAAAGAGAAAATAGAAGATTTAATCGAGGGATGATGGTCAGAATAAAAATGCACATAAGTTATTATTAGTAGGCTTACGATAAACTTCAAATTTGAACTGATTAGAGCATCTCCGAATTTTTAGATCCAGAAAAGATAAGCTTCCATCATTTTCTTTTTCAACCTTGTACTTAATAGATTGGACTAAATTGTTGAGCCTACCAAGAAATAAGTCAACATCCAGATTATTAGGCCAAAGGCATAAAATATCATCTATATATATACCTGTACCAAACAAAGTTAAAATGAACAATCGTAGGCAAAATTCTGCTTTCAAAAAGCAGAAAGCAGAAAGCAGAATTGGGACACCGTTCTCCGCGCCCACATTATGTAGCGACCCGTGGTTCGGATCCCACGTAAAGCTGTTGGTCCCCTCCGTCATATGACCTTAAATGTTGCGAAGGAGGTTAAAACAACCAATAAAATATTTTATATATATATATATATATATCAAAGGTGGAGTGAAAAGCTTGACCTTTGTCGGAATTAACAATTTGGGCGGAAGCTAACCAATTAAAAAATAGAATTGTAACAATTGGTTGGTAAACTAAGCTATGAGGAGTGGAACGGCTGAAAAATCATGATTGAGTGTGAGTTGAAATTTTTTGATGTAGAGGGACTAAAATTCTAAGGTCGAAAGAGGATGAATGTGCGGTTAAACTTTTAAAAACAGTAAAACTAATATATTGCAGCGACAATGAGTGGTTTGATCCCGTATCGGTGAATTCTTCCTAGTTAAAGCTGTTTTTAGTCCTATGTCTGATTCCTTCATGGAAACAGATTCTCACCCAAAGCAGCCTGGTGGTAGAACCTATATATGTCTCTCGCTCACAGCGAGGACAAGAAAACTCGTGAACACCACCAGACCGCCTTAACAGAGGAACACAATCTTTCACTTGGAAGAAAAAACCTAAAGTAAACGAATTTCTTACATAAACTTAATTACCATTAAATTTTTTTTAAGGTATTTCAGTCTTGAAAGTTTGGCGTATCACTTACTCTACAACCTAAAACCGTCTACAAACATTTCCAGCTTTTGAGAGAATTTATGCAGCGATAATATAAATAAGGTAATTAATAACCCAAATTATTTCAAAACTTTATATACGTTTCAATATAATCAATTGTTACGATGTAAAAGTAAATAAAATTGAAAAAAAACATCTTTCAACAAGCAAAAAGAACATCACAAAAAAAAGAATCATAAATTCAGTGACACGATTAATTAATTATTGTTGATACAGAGGCATCATTTCATTTCAAATAAAGCTAACTCTAAGGAATATTGAAAAAAGCCTAAATACTGCACTGTTAAATAGAAAGCTGAATTAAGAACTCGCGTTTGTTACCTATAAAGATAAAGTGTAGTCTTAAAATTTATAAGTGGAAGATATTTCAAATATTTTGTTTCCTGTTTTGTGTTCAGGTAAGGACTAATACTGCGCAAGGCACTTTCAAACAACCGCAAAGTAATTTTAGTACTTTGCTATATACCCCCTTTTCCGTTTGACGACAATGATTTATGTATCATAAAAAAAATATTTACTTGAATGTGACGAGTATTTCGCTCTCGGGAAGGAAATAGAGGGAGGGGAATTTAAAGAAATATGATCAATGTTTGCGTTTCCATTGTTAAAACTTGTATTCCAAGTATTATTTTCATCAGTCCATGCCAAAATAGGACTCCGGAATCACTTACCGATTAGTAATCAGTCAGAGTCATACTCATGCGCATAACCAAAGTGGAAAGGGTTGAAGTGTTGTTGTTGTTGTTGTTGTTGTTGTTCTCGAAATATGGGGTGAATGAAGGAGTTTAGGAAAAAGGGATTAAACATGAAAGGGTGAAAACCATGAAAAAACCCTGGGAATATTTCAGCCTCTTCCTTTTCCCCTCTGTCGTAACGCTCCCTCTTTAGGGGGTCAATCAGGACTGAATAAGCTTCGTTGATTTCTTTGAACCTTTCTTCGCCAACAACCTTATCAGCTTCGGCACTCATTCTATCAGGGTGAAACTGTCGCGCTAAATTCACGTACGATTTTCTTATTTCTGCCATGGAGGCATCCTGAGATACACGAAGAATTTTGTAATAGTCTTTCGAAGAGCCCCAGTTCAGCTGTCTTTGGGCTTCCTGCAGCAGTTTCAAATGGTCCTCGGAGGATGTTAAACCATAAAGCTTTTGATAATCTCTAATGGACTTCTCAAGTTCATTAGTCTTTTGGTAGCAATGCGCGCGCCTTTCCAACGCTTTGATGTAATCCTCTTTCAGAACAATCGCATTACTAAACGAAAGTATGGCATCGGTAAAGTTCGCCCGCTTCATCTGAACTTCTCCAATGTTGAAGTGAAATTTTGCCTGCAAAAGATGATTGTCAGGATCCACTTTCAGTCCTTCTTGAAAGTAGTTAAGAGCGTCTAACAAGTCATCTTTTGAAAATGATTCGTTTCCTCTCTCTTTCTTTTCGTAAATAATTCGAATCCGTTTTATCAATTCTTTTGTTTCATCGTTCGAAGGATCAAGTTCGAGAGCCTTATTTAAGTGCTTTAGAGCCTCATCCTTGTCGTCTTGGTGGTACGAATACATTCCTTTAATGCAAAGCACCTCAGGAGTCTCTTTCATTTTTGGAGGAACGGATTCAATGAGGTCAGACACTTCCTTCTTGCGCTGAACACGAATGAGACACTCCGCGTTCTTTAATAAAAGAGAAGCATTGGCAAAAGCAATTTTTGAAGCCATTTTGAACTGTTCAGCAGCCCTTATAAACTGTTTCTTTATGAACGCGTTATTCCCTTCTTGCAAACACTTTTTTAATTTTAAAGACTTCACAACTCCTTGAACAACTTCTTCATTGTTTGAATCCAGTTCTCTCGCTTTCTCAAAGGCTGCAATCGCTTCTTCAGTATTGCCAAGGGCATTTTGGCATTTCCCCAAACGAATATATCCTTTCACATATTTAGAATCTATCTTAACTGCTTCCTTAGCATCATTTAAAGCATCCCAATAGTTATTTTGCATTATGTGACAGGCGGAACGATTGGCGTAATACGAAGGACATTCAGGATTTAAGGAGAGCGCTTCAGAATAACACTTCGAGGCTTCTTCATATCTCTTCTCTTTGAAATGTGTATTACCCTTCTCCTTCTTGCATTCGGCTAAAGCAATTTCTAACTCTGTTTCACTTAAACTATGCACACACTCGTTTCTCTCTTTTACTTCCGCTTCCTCGAGTAATTTCTTGTGTTGTGGACGAGGCGAAATTTTGTTAACTTCTTCATAATCCTTCACTGCCTTCCCGAATTCATTTAATTTGAGATAGCATTCTGCCCTCTTTAAGTAAGCATTGACATACTCTTTATTAAGGTTAATGGCAGATGTAAAAGAATGAACAGCTTCCTTCCATTCAACCCTTTTGATGTGTACCAAGCCAATATTGAAATGAAAAGCTGCATTTAACACCTTGTTGCTCGGGTCTTTTCTAAGCCCTTCCCAATAGTTTGAGAGAGCGTCTTCGAGTCTATTTTCGGAATAAGCTTCATTTCCGAGGTCCTTTAAGCCATAAACGCATTTAACTCTTTCGATGGCTTCAGAAACTTTGGTTTCATTGGGATCTAAAGAGAGAGATTTCTCAAGGTGCATGAGCGTTTCCTCTCTCCTCCTTCCTCTCTTTGTGATAGAAACATAATCCCATGAAATAATGAATTTCGGAAGTCTTGGAACTTAGTTCAAGAGCTGATTGAGCAAGAGAAAGCGCTTCATCAAATTTTCCTAAATGCACAAGGCAATCAATGTTTTTAAGATGAAGTGTCACGCATGCTTCTCCCAGCGACACTGCAGATGAAAAGTAGCATTCGGCGTTGATATAATCTTTGTTCAGCAAGCACAAGTTTCCTTTATTAACGACATCCTGAAGGGATTTACCTCTAGCTAACTCTGTTTTCAAACTTTCATCATTAGGCTTTAATTTGCTTGCTTTATCTAAGGCTTCAATTGCTTGTTTGGGTTGTCCCAGAGCAATGTGGCATTTGCCCAAACGAAACAATCCTTTCACGAATGAAGGATCAATTTTCAACGCCGATTTAGCATCCTCCAAAGCGTCTTCGAAATTTTTTAGCATCATGTAACAAGCAGATCTGTTTGAGTAGTAAATGGGTGGTATGAATCCAGTCTTATGGCTTCAGAATAGGCTTTAATAGCATCATTATATTTTTTGCACGTAAAATATTTGTTTCCCTTTTCTTTTTTATAATCGGCCAAGGACTTTTCCAGTGATATTTCTCTACGATCAATTTCATCCCCATTCAGTGACTGTTCACGTATATTTGGCTCAGGTGGTTTTTTATTTTGTCGTGTTCTTTTTAACATTTGTTCATACCGATTGCAGGGAAGGATGCCGTACGCCTTTTCGAAATCTTTCACCGCCTCATTGCGATTACCATCATTTAGGTGACATTCTCCTCTCAATGCGAAGGCTTCGTGGTAATCATTCCTTACATCGATTGCTGAATTCAGACGAGAAACTGCTTCGTGTTTTTTGTTTTGCTTTATCTTGGCATTAGCAATTTTGAAAAAGAACTTTGAAGAAACAATAGGAATAACGACCCTGATCAGTTCGAGACCTTTTAAATAACACTCAATCGCTCCTTCGAAATGACCCACGGCGAATTCTTCGTCTCCTTTTTTCCTTAATGCGTAAATTTCCTTCATATTTGCCCATCTCATTTTAGCATCGTAAAACTCTTCTGTCAGGTTCAAACATTCTTTGAAGTTATCATGACAGGCATCTTCGTCATCTTCGTAAAAGGCGCAAACTCCCAGCAAATAAAATGTATATTCCTGGCGATCATCAACTTCCCATCTTGATATGTTACGTGCTGCCTCCTTACCTTCAAGAAACATATTACGCCTACATAACTCTTCAATTAACTTACAATAAACTTCAATTCGCACTAACGTAACTTTGTGGATCGCATCCAAATAAGGACTTTTCATGAGATTTCCAAATTAAACATATCTATAAACATATGAACGTAATGGAGTAGGGTTTCAGCCTTCCTGATTTCACTTTTAATAACCTCATTGTTTGGATCTAACTCTTCTGCACAAATAGAAACCAAGGCACGTTCGGTCGAGCTCACAGCAATGCAGTATTTGCCTACATACAGATATCCTTTCGCATAAAAAGGGTTAATTTTGATTGATTTAGCAGCATCATTTAAACTATTGTTCAAATTTGAAATATGAAAGTAGGCGACAGACCTGTTAAGGTAATAAGTGGCGCATTGAGGGTCCAAAGCAATGGCTTTCGAGTAAGCCTCAATCGCCTCGTGGAATCTTTTCGCCTTCAAACAGACATTGCCATTCTCCTTCATCTCTTCCGCCTTCCGCTTCTCTTCGCTCAAATTTGGATCCCGTTTTTTCGCGTTATTACACTCGTTTTTAACGTTTCTTTTCACGGTTTCCGGATAAGCCTCGTCAAATTCCCTCTTCTGAAAAATGTATTATATTATTTAAACACAGACTGATATGGGTGCGAATTAGTATATACGATTTAATAAGTGGAAAAACTTTTTTTTAATTAATAAAACGATACCTCTTTACGAAGAAGAACAGCAGCCAGAAGTGAAATGCAGATAAAAAAGGTAGCATCATGTTTATTAATCTTCGACTTCAAGAATTCAATAAGCTCACTCTCATTTCTGTTTAAAAATACAAAAATAAGATATCGGATCGCGACCTAATTTTGGTCCTCATTTCATCCCACTTTACTGAAACATAAATAAAATATAATTGGGAGGTATTTTTTTAATGCAGGAAAGAGAAATCGAGGGCGAACGCTCGCAGCAAAAATGTCCCCCAACCCTACAGAAGGAGGAGGAGAGAGCCGAAATGAAAGTATAGTTTTCGAGATGGCTCGACACACTGTATTTGAAAGATCGAAGGTCAAAGACAGGGTTTAAGATGGGTTGAGGAAGGTTGTTCCAGAGTTTACCGGTTGAGTAGATGAAAGACTAAGAATAGCGATTAACCCTCGCGTTACAGAGTTGGACAGAAAAGGGATGAGAATGTGTCGAAAGTGTGGTTCTGCGAGCGCTCTCCTCATATTCATACCAAACTATGTAGAGCAACTACAGTTCACAAATCTTACACACTCCAATTTCAAAACAAGAACCAAACCTTTATTCAGAAGAAGAATAAGAGTGACAGAGTTTTACGATATTGTTCAATATTTCTGCGCCCGATTTACATATTTGATGATATGACATTAATATATTCACAGTATTCTAATCTGAATATGACGTTGGAAGTATGGAAGTTTTTTAGGTAGAATTAACGGGATTCAGTTTATTTATTACATAAGGAAAGTAAAAATGGCAAATAATAATAATAATAATAATAATAATAATAATAATGTAAAAATTTACAAAATTTTAAATCAAATGATCAATTGTATATTTAATAAAAACTAAAAGATTCTTAATAATAATATAGAGAATAAATTATGAAATTAAAAGTGATTAATGAAATTAGCATATTTTTGTTAGTTTATTATAAAAAGGGAACTTAATTACTTTGGTAAACATTAAAGAACATCATTAAATATTATTGATAAAGAAAATAAAATAGAATGAAAAAAAATCACCGATGCGATAATGATCATTATTATAGAAATAAAGTTTCAACAAAACAACTTATTGGTATAGTCTTGGTGGGTGTGGGTGTGTGTGTGCGTGTGGCGACCCCATCGTCCCCCAACAGGCGAAGCTACTTCGCATCTCCCGCGTGGAGGACTGGGCTGGGAACCCATCCTTCCCTCTTTCTCCTCACGATGGGCACCAGTAGCTCCGGTTGTACCCGGGCTGTTTCTTACCCTAAGTTTGTTGAGACATGAGAATTTTTAATAATGTATGTATGTATGTATGTATATATTGGTAAATTAAATTTGGTATAGTGTAAAGTGCATTTAGCGCTATTTTCTGGAAAGAAAGGTTTCGGAACTCTGCTATAAAGTTCCTAAAATCTTTGCCAGTTCTTACTCCATCCTACCCGGTGACCATCCCAATCCCAAAATAATCTCCTTCCTATCCCTATAATTTTGTCATGTAACAAAATAAATAAAATAAAGTCGGAATGAAAATAAAAACATCAAAGTTTCTTCCGTAACATGTACCATGTGGGTTTTTTGAAATGAATGGTCAGACAACACCTGTCAAAGACACGTAAATACGTAGTTAGGTCATGTAATTATTCACGAGCTGCGAGATGAACTTGATATTGAGAGGCAACGTAAAAAGCTGTATGTACAGGGTAACATGCAAGTAAGGAAATTTGGTATGTGTTCAGAATCAGTTAAAACTTATCTTTTAGAACTTACTGTACTGCACTGCACACATCCCATCTGCAGAGCTGGGCACTTGCGGCATATTGCGGTACTGCGGTACTGCTGCACTACCAAACCGGTACCAAACCGGTACGCGGAAATTTGAATGCGGTAGCGGTACTGCGGTACTTTCAGCGATCCTTTGCGGTACTGCGTTATGGGGGCCCGGGGTGGTAGTGCGGTGGTACCGCAAGTACCGCAGTACCGCAAAATATGCCGCAAATGCCCAGCTCTGCCCGGGGCCATCTGTGGTGGAACTATACAAAAACTGCTATGAATAAACTCTCTGTTGCTTATAATAATATTTTCCGTATGCTATGTAGGGAACCAAAATGGTGCAGTGCAAGTTTTATGTTTACTACGCGTAATCTACCTACCAGCCAAATGTTAATCTGGAATAATATATATAATTTCATTACTAGGGTCCAAAATAGCTCTAATGTGTTATTGTACAATGTCCTGTCTTCAGATACTGTGTAGTATGTACCTCTCACCTATATGGCAGTCTTGGTTCAGACAACTGCTGGTTTACGATACCTTATTTATTTTTGTAATGTAACAAAAATTATATATGCATATTAGATGTGTTATAATAAGATTGTATTTGTATATTGGGTTAAATGGTTATGGACCTTATTTATGTATTACGTTCAGTGTATAATACGTAAGATTGTACTTGTATGTTAGATTAAGTGGCTATGGATTGTGAATGATCCGCAATAAAGATGTTTTGGTTGTTTGTTTTTGTTTGTTTGTATGTTCAAAGAAAAAAAATTAAATTGTTTAATTTCATATGTATGTAGAGCCAAACGAAATTCCTCTTCCTCGCCTCTTTGTTTCATGAGTGGAAGTTGTAAAGAAGGCAATAAAATCCCACGTGGGCACGAACCGTCCACAAAAAGAAAAGCAAATTTTTATTTTGTTTTCCAAAAAAGGCCAGCGAAAACCACGCCTCTTCGGAACTTATATAAACGCGAGTTCACTTCAAATCACTCTCACTTGCCTTTTTCTTGCATTTGTCATCACACCTCGCTCTCAACTCCTTCGTCAGTAACGCCACTCGTCACGCCAACCGCTCTGCCCGCCGTCCTTCAAGGCTCCGGTCGAGCATACACGAAGTCTATCATCAAGTAAGGCCCTCTACAATTTCATCCCGCAAGAAGCAACATCACTGCTGCAAGAGTTTCCGCTGGCCCCCTTTTCAACAAGTTTCAACCGGCTCTCACGGTCTCAACACTCATTCTCTCGCCGGCAGGCCAGTCCGCTTTCAGATGCATCTACTTCGAAGCCCAGGTCCATAAACTTTCTCGTAGAGGCCACAAGCTTATTTGGCCTACCTTTCTGCCTTCATGTTAAGCAACTCCTGCGTAGCCTAGCGAATAGGCTATCTTCAAAGTGTTCCCAAACAACGGCTAGCTAACTTTCCCATTACGACTGCAGTAGGCCTGTTCAATTGTTTTACCGTATTTGTGTCCGCTTCTTTATTTGCTCATTTACATATTTTATTTTACTTGTCTAATTCATTTACTGTACCAATACCGTACTTTCATTACTTCAGTTATTATTGGCTTAATTACTTATTAAGTTATTATTGCGTGTTCAGTACCGTATATCTCATTACCTAAATTAGTGTTTCTTGTCCTTATTCAGGGTTCATACACAGGTCCAAGAATAAAGTTTCCTGATAATCCCCTAATATTTCAGATCTGATCCCCTGATATATAAATATATATAAATACACATAAATATATATAAAAATTATATAAAAATTGCAGGTACTTGTAGGTTATCTCCCCCCCACCAGTTTTGACAGAATATTTTCGTTAAAACTAACGAAAATATCACGGCTTAACCTAACCAATTATCAAGGGCGTAGAGTTGATCTATTATTAATTATAACATTGTTTGTTTCTGGAATAGTATTTACTATGGGGGGGGGAGAGATAACCTACAAGTATCGATTTATATTTCTAATTAAACAAAAAACCACAAAGTCATTTCTATCTACCTTATTATATACGATCCAAAAGTTGCGGACTGGCAGCGTGGAGCGCTAACAGTCCGTAGTACGGACTTGGGCCGCTAGATAGCACTAAACAGCTTTATCGTGAAGTAGTGTGCCGAGTGACACGGTGATAGACGTACGCGTTTTTTTTCACGAGCGTTTTTCTGTGTTAGTGGTTTTATGCGATTTTTGCGAGAAGGAGCAGCGCGTGTGCATCAAGTTTTGCTTCAAACTCGGCAAAACCGCGTCGGACCCACGAAATGCTTAAGCAAGCGTTTGGTGATGACGCCATGGGCAGAAGCCAGACTTTCGAGTGGTTCTCGCGGTTCAAACGTGGGCAAACGTCGGTTGAGGATTCCAAACGTTCTGGTCGGCCCTCAACCAGCAGAACCGAGGAAAATGTTGAAAAAGTGCGTCAGGCCATTCACGAGGACCGTCGGTGAACGATTAACGACATCTGCAGCATCGTTGGCCTATCGTTTGGTTTATGCCAACGCATTCTCACGGAGGAACTCAACATGAGGCGGATCGCTGCCAAATTCGTGCCCCGCTTGCTGACCCAGAACCAGAGGCAACGCCGGCTCACTGTGTGTAGGGACCTCCAGGGACTTCTTCCTGTTCCCCAAGATGAAGATTTGGCTGAAGGGGCGACGATTTGACGACATCGAGGAGATTCAGGCGGAATCGCACGAGGTGCTGAACATCCCCAAAATGGAGTTCCAGAGGTGCTTCCAGCAGTGGGAAAATCGCTGGGCCCGCTGTATCAACTCCCAAGAGCACTACTTCGAAGGGGACAGCAGTAATTAGAACCTAAGGTAAGCCTACATTTTTTGTCGGTACAGTCCGGGAACTTTTGGATCGCACCTCGTACTGTTTGTTTGAGCTGAATGCCCAGACTGGTGACCCTAAGTAATCGTTTCAATTTAATTCATAAATTATAGTGAGCCTAATTTCTAGGACACTATATGTATTAGTGATGTACCGATGTATCAGTATTGGTAAAATTGTGGCCAATACCACTGATACTTTATAAAAATAGTGAATTTTGATCCTTTAGAGTTTAGATTCTCTAAACTCTGGCATTCTTGATAAGATTCAGATAAAGAAGGATGATTAATAATTAACACTGAAACCAAATAAAGCTGCTGGTCCCAATAATAGTTATGTTAGGATTCTTAAAGAAGGGGAGGATAGCTTAGCTGGGGCACTATTTTGTTTGTTACTGGTACATATATTAACTATTCAGAAATACCTGAACATTGAAAAAGCAATTAACTATTCAGAAATACCTGAAGATTGAAAAAGCAATTAACTATTCAGAAATACCTGAAGATTGAAAAAGCAATTAACTATTCAGAAATACCTGAAGATTGAAAAAGCAAATGTTGTATCCATTTACAAAAAACGATAATAAAGAGGTGGTAGGAAATTAGTTTAACATCACTGATAGAAAGAATACTAGAATTATAAAGAATAGTATTCAAGAGCATTTGGAAAGTTTTAAATCTTACTTCAAGTTCCCAACATGGATTTAGATCAGGAAGGTCTTGTTTGTCTAATCTCTAAAGACTTTTTAGAGTTTGTAATTGAACAGATAGATAATGGAAATGATATAGATTAATGATGTATCGGTATCGGCCAAAGTATCTGCAAAATTTCTGTATCGGAATCGGTATCGGCCAAAATTTTTGTATCGGTACATCACTAATGTGTATATATATTTTTTAATGAAGGTATCGGAACGCCGTTCCAGCGCGTTCCGCCAAAAAAAAAAAAAAAATATATATATAATGGGAACACTTACTCAAACTGCAAAATCTGTAATTATGAATAGTGATGACATGGTATGTGTGGAATTCTGACTTAGTGTCATGTCAAATGATACGAGGTTTTTCATTTTTTTTTTTTTAAACGTCACCCCTCAGAAACCCTATTTTGGTTTGTTTTAAAAATGTTACTTGTAAAACACTCAGTTCCTCCATCTGTCTACTAGTCACAATCTTCTACACGACTATCCCCTTACCTTCAACAACACACAAATCAATCCTTCCTCTTCTCGTGATCTTTCCTGGAAAGATCACATATACTCTCTTTCTAAAACAGCTCCTAAGAGGTTAGGTGTGCTGTACCGCTTCCGCGGTTTCTTCACCCCGACTCAGTTGCTATCTCTGTACAGGGGTCTTGTTCGCCCCCCCCCCCTGTATGGAGTATGCTTCTCATGTGTGGGGTGGTTCAACCCACGCCACACTTGACCGGGTGGAATCAAAGGCTTTTCATCTCATCAATTCCCCACCTCTTACTGATTGTTCTCTCTTCTCTCTCTCTCTCTCTCTCTCTCTCTCTCTCTCTCTCTCTCTCTCTCTCTCTCTTCGCCGCAATGCTATTTCACTCTCTCTTTAATAGGAGAGCACGCAGTACCAGACTTTCTACACTTTCTCATTCCTATTCTGTCCAACTATCTAATGCGAGAGTTAATCGGTATTTTCAATCTTTCATCTACGCAACTGGTCAACTCTGGAACAATCTTCCTCAATCCATTTTTCCTCCTGTCTATGACCTCCCATCTTTCAAACGCAAAGTGTCTAGGCATCTCGAAAACCCCGGACCTTGAGTTTAGCTCTCTTCTTCTTCTTCTATGCGAGGGGCGCTTTTGCGGGCATTCGCCCTTGGCCCATCCTTCTAGCATAAAAAAAAAAAAAAAAGTAATTTTATTTAAAATATACCACTTAAAAGTGATCAAACAATGTAAAAATTTCTGTTTAGATTACTTTTTAATTGACATTATAAAGCCCTCTAAAATTATATTCAAATGTGACTTAATTAAATACCTAACAAAATACCAAACTGAAAGGGATCAAATAACGCAGAAAGCCTTCTGCGTCACACGCTACGACCTCACCTCTTTGTTTTGCTTTAAAACTTTCACTCGTCTTTAAATTTTCTTCCATCTTTTAACCTTCCCTCTTAAACAGACAGCCTCGTTGGCCCGTTGGGACCAGCCGGACTGCTATTGTTGTTTGGTGTCCTTTGTATTCCTTTATATGTTCGAAGTATGGGCCGTAGGCAACCAGAATTTTCAAGGTAGGGTAAGAGTAAGGGTACAGGGGTGGCGGGTACGGGAAGTGTAGGGGTGGCGGGTACGGGAAGTGTAGGGGTGGCGGGTACGGGAAGTGTAGGGTGAGTAAGCGAACTTTTCATCGCAGCTTAATCTTTTTAATTCTCTTTAATCCCATGTGGAAATGCGCGTAAAACTATATATCGCCCCCAGAAAAAAAAAGGGCCTGAAAATTGAAGGTCACAGTTATATTGAATAATTATTATTGATACTATCTAAGAGAAATGTGATATTTATTCGTGTGCAATTGACGGTTTGGTATTTATTGTAACTAGAAATCACCAACTTTTATGGTCCCTCACAGCATAATGACAGGAATTTGGCCGTTTTGAAACTCGCGTATCTCATCATATATTGAACACACGTGTCCCAAACTAGATTTTACATAATATTTACTTATCTTAGCATGCATTAATAATATCTTGGTTGCAAATGCTGGTTCAAACAAAGGAGTAAGACTCCGAATTTTTTAATCATGCATATATTAAACAATAAAAATATGAAGAAGAATGTGTGTGTGTGTGTGTGTGTGTGTGTGTGTGTGTGTCCTATTACTCCATTTCACCCTTTAAACTCTTCCAAGAGTAGGCGCCTTTGCCAATTTTGGCCTCACCGATTGGGAGGCCTTCAGGCAATCCTTCCTCGATTTCTCATGGAATGATTACTCCGAGTGTGCTGAGCGCATCACGATGGTGATTCTCTCGGGCATGGAGGCGTACATTCTATATTCTATTCCTACTACTAATGCAAAAAAACCTTGGTTTAACTTTGTTTTAATGTTTATCCGCAACAGAAGAGCTTTCAGAAGGTACCGTCGCCATCCAACTCCCGACTCTCACTCTGTTTTTATTTTTGCCCGGAATCGTCCAAAATCTGTTCTTCGACTCGCCAAATATTCTTTCATCAGACAAAAATTTACAAACTTCCTTTTTTTTCCCTCTTCTTCTCCATTCTGATGGCTCAGTTGCCGTCTCTTCTGCTAATAAAGCTGACCTCGCCGCTCAAAATTTCGCCTTCAACTCAACCCTGGATGATTCTGTTGTTTTTCCATCTCCTCCCCTTCTGACTTAATTATGCCAGAAATTAGAATATCTTCCAGATGTTTTTCTTGCTCAATTTTGGCTCAACTCTTGGAAGGCGTACGAGTCTGATGGGATCCCTCCTCTTATTCTCAAGAACTGTGTTGATACCCCAGGGAAACTCTTTAATCCGGTATATTTCCTTCCGGCTGGAAGCTCGCTCTCATGCAGCGTATCGCAAAGAAGAGTGACCGCTCTCATCCCTCCAACTATCATCCATATGCTTTGATCTCTTACATTTCTAAAATTTTTAATCTATTTTAATAGGAAGATTCTTAAACACCTCTATTCTCACAATCTTCTTTTAGATCGGCAGTATGGGTTCTGTATGGGATACTCTAGTGGTGGTCTTCTTGTATATACGTATATCTGACTTTTGGTCATCCTCCTTTTAGAATTTCGATGAAACCTTTGCTATTGCGCTAGACATATCAAAACCCTTTTGATAGAGTGTGGCACAAATCCTTAATTTCCAAAATGCCTCCTTCGGTTTCTATCCTTCTATATGTGCCTTCATCTCTGATTTCGTTTCTGCCCGATCTATAGCCGAAGTTGTAGACGGCCACTGTTCTCCTGAAACTACTCATATTAACAGTGGTGTTCCTGAAGGTTCTGTCCTTTTCCTTTTATTTATCAAAGATCTATTAGGTCTCACTTCTTGTCCTATTCACTCCTATGACGATAATTCCACCCTTGACTTCTCTACCCGCTTTACAAAGAATCCATCTCAACAGTCATTCCATGTTTCGTGTGAGACGGCTGTGGCGCACCTGACCTCTGATCTTTCTACTACCTCTGATTGGGCAGAGGAAACCTTGTTTTTTTCACTGCTTCAAAACCCAGTTCCTTCATCTGTCTCCTCGTCACAATCTTCAACAATACACACTCAATCCTCCCTCTTCTCTTAACATTCTTGGGGTTTCCTTTTCTCGTGATCTTTCCTGGAAAGATCACATATACTCTCTTTCTAAAAGAGTTTCTAAGTGGTTGTAGTATACCGGCTCTGCAGTTTCTTCACCCCCACCGGGTCGAATCAAAGGCTTTTCGTCTCATCAGTTCCCCGCTTTTTACTGATTGTCTTAAATCCCTCTCTCTTCGCCGCAATGTTACCTCATTCTTTCTTTAATATCGCTCTTATAACAAACATTGCTATTCTGAACTCTCTAAATGCATGCATCCTCGTTTAAAGTGAGCTTGCAGTACCAGACTTTCGACACACTCATCCTTTTTCTGTCCAACTCTCCAGCACGGGAGTTAATTGGTATTCTTACTTTCATCTATTCAAGCGGTCAACTCTGAAAAATCCTTCCTCAATCCATCTTTCTTTCCCTTCTATGACCTCCAATCTTTCAAACGCAGTGTCCAGGCATTTCGAAAACTTTGTAACTTGAGTTTGGCTTTCTCTTTTTATGGGAGTTGGGCGTTTTTGTGGGCATTCACGTTTGGGCGGTTACCTAGGTTACCTAGCGTAACATAACTTGAAACCTTGTTTTAGGTTAGGTTTCAGTAGGTAAGGTTTTTTAACCTAACCTAGCCTCAAAGTAGTAGTTCGTACAAGAAAATCTGACTTATTTACAAAATTCGACGCAACTGATAAAAAATAGGTGACTTACTATTGATGCTACTTGGGGATTGAGGCATATATATATATATATTATATATATTATATATATGTGTGTGTGTGTGTGTGTGTGTGTGTGATTGATCTTACCTTACTGCAGACGGCTGCTCAACATTTAAAGTCTTCACTATTGTAATAAGCAAGCGGGTGGAGGAAAGTAAATTAAACTTCTCAGCAACAAATCTTTGAAAATAGTGAAACAAAAAATGAATTACATTACATTTGGATAACAAATCCAATCGGATCTGCTCAGGTTATCTAAGTCATATGATGAAAAACATTTACAATGTAAATTAAAACAAGGCTTCCATTATTAATTAAGTAAATTTTACAATAATTTAAACTTACAAAACTTTTAAGTACTTTTTTTATCACAAATTGACTCTTAATAATTTTTGTAATTATGAATCACAGACAAACAAAAGATGAATAAGTTCATTATTATTACTAACATATCCCCGAGATTATTTTAAAGTTCGCAGAACAACGCATTACAAAAGCCATCTCCCAATCGTGCAAATACACTAATTGTACAATTCTGAAGCCAAAAGACAAAAATTTAAGGAATCTACCTTTCCTACTTTCACTGAGGACGCCCCCAAAATACTGATTTGTATCTTATTAAAAATATTTAATTTACAACACTTAACTTAGACTTAAAAGTTATTTTTAAATGTATGTCAAAACACCGCTTCTACAAAAGGAAAGATCTGATTAGGCTTTTATTAAAGCTAATTCATTTACAGGAAGACTCCATGCGCGTCTTTTCCGTAACTCCTTCGAGTTTGACGAAATCAACAACTGACGAAAGTTTTTTTATATATACTGAACTGATAAATAACATTAAATAGTCCTATCCTGTTTTTATTTCAGTTTTGGTACACTTGCTGAAAAATGACTAATTCACCACAGCGTATAAGGGCCTCTAGTTTAAATGTGTTTCGACCGTCACAATCTTCGCTGAACCAAAATTACTGCCAGCATCCGAAGGTAAGCGAGTAACACCGTATCCCTATAGGCGAAGTAAAGGCACTGAGGTCGGGAGTTCGAACTCTGATGATGATGGTAATAACAATACACGAGTTAGAACAATGGGGCGCATTAGATGGCCTGAGCGCTGCCTGCGCCAGTTTCCTGGCCTTCTTCACTGACTATTATTAATTAAACTTAAGCTGGTATTGGACCGACTTAATTTTGTAAAAGTGGAGGGGACCTATAGCTTTACGCGGAATTCAAACCACGGGTCGCTACATAATCTGAACATAGAGGATGATTTCCCATCCATCTACTACCCAGACTCATTGTCGCTTTACTTCGCTGATCAACGAGAAGCGGTGTTACGACATTGGCTATGACGCCGTAGCTGAGTGCAATATTGCTGTTGGGTGTATCAAAAGCTAATTATATTAGTACGATAAATTAAAAAAGTACCCCATTAACTTTCTTACCTTAAATGTTTCAAGACCTGAAATAAGAAAATTTAAATTAAGAACAATTGTACAATGCTTAGAAGCTACAAGAAATCACAACCCAACAGTGTTCCAACCTGGGACACTGGGAAGCGGTTATCCTTGTTCTCGTAAAGCGTGATGCTCTCCAAAACTACTTCGTCAGAAGCGACTCCTGTGTGCCAGGAAGGAACACTGTTTAAGTCCCCGGTTTAATGCGGTTTCCTCTTAACTTTATTTACTGTACAAATTAACAAGAAACAACTTTAAAACTATTATTACTTTTAATATATATATATATATATATGATGAATAAAACCACGAAGGAAAGGAAACACAAAATGGTGCTCAAGCGCTTTCCTTCGTGGTTTTATTCATCATAAATATTTTTCACGTGTTACCTTCGTGAAATAATTTTCATATATATATATATATATCGTCTCGAACGCTAAACAGATCGCAGGAGTGAAATTTGTGTGTGACGCATGTACAGTTGTACACAGACTGTAAACTCCTTTACGATATTTAAAGAAATGGAGAAAGCGAATTTGAGTGTTACAGAAAAGGAGGGGAAAAATGAGGAAACGAGAGTCTGGAAATGTCCCAATGAAAATTCGGGTGGATGAGAGAGAAGACGAAATAACGAATAACAATATAATACAGAATGAAGACATAGATGAGAGAAAAGAGACGGGTAAAAGTTGCGAGGTAGTTAAACTGTCCAACGAACAAAATGATAAAAAGATAAAAAATAAACACGTAGGAAATAAACAGCCAAAGAAAAAATGATAATATCAAAATTAAGAACATAGAAGATAACCAGATAAGAAGAAGTAGAAGCGTAGAAAATACCGTTTGTAAATACTACGCAAAAGGGTACTGCAGATATCGGGATGGGCAATGCATCTATGCACATACCACATTATGTAACACACATTATACGAGAGGATATTGCAAATTTGAAAAAAGTGCAAGTTCCACCACATTACTGTCTGCAACACCTATGCAAGATATGGGAGGTGCAAATACGGACAAAAATGCCGTTACCACTACCACCCTCAAAGGACCGCAACAGGTAAACAGGAAAAACGAACATCAAAGAGGGCTACCAATTTTCAGACGTAGTCAACACAATTCAGCTGCTAAATACCATCCAGCAAATACAAAGTCAGCTGACAAATACTGTATATAGGAATCCGAGAGCCGGACAGAAGGCAGGCACAAAGCCACTTCATGCGTTATCGGGACAACAGGTACCGATAAAGATAAAGAGAGGCAAATTCTCGGAGGACCACAAGACAACGAAACCGGCACCACTATTGGAAAACGAATCGAATGTATGTGAAAATGATAGAGAAAAAATAAAAATAATCCTAGCCAATATTTAGGGCCTTAAATCAAATCACTCACCGGACAAAGTTTTATACCTGAAAGAACTCGCGCAAGAAACCGGAGCAGACTTTGCATGCCTCACGGAAACTCGTCTAAAGGACTGCCATGCGAACTGTGAAAATTGTGAGTCCTGTGTTGACAAAAAAGAAATATAAATTGACAACTATATCCTCCGAGCCGACAGAACAGTGAGACGGAAAGGAGGATTTTCCATTTATACATGCGAAAGGCATATGGCAGAAATGACTAAGTACCTCAAACAGCTACATAGAATGTGTAGCAGCAAAAGTTGAAAAATTAAATATGGTACTAATTGTAATGTACAGACCCCCAAACACGCCAACCTCAAAATTTTCAGATTCCATTACAGAGGTAAGAAACTGGGTAAAAGATCTACACTCTCCAACCCCAAATATTTTTCTCTGTGGTGATTTTAATTTCCCATTCATGAAATATAAAAGGATAGGAAAAAATATATGTATACACCAGGACAAGGGGGGCACACGGGAAGACCAGGAGCAGGTAAAAATGCTACTAGCTCTGGCTGATGAATTTATGTTAACACAAGAAATAACAGCAAATACAAGAAAAAACAACTGCCTAGATTTGGTGTTCACAAACAACAGCAACCTAATTGATGATGTAGAAATATCCCCAACTATAATATCGGATCACAACATTATTGAAATAACAACCAATATAAAAGCAACAAGAAAGGAAAGAACACGAACAACAGAAAGAAGCAAATTCGAAATTTTTAATTTTCACTCCAAAGCTATAAATAAATTGGGAAGATGTTGCATCCAGCATGGAAGTAATAGATTGGAAATCCATCTTCGAGGACAAGACAACAGAAGAGATGTTAATGACCTTAGAGGAGAAGACGCTGGAAACTGTGGAAAGACATGTCCCAAAAATACAACAAAGGGGAAAGAGAAGCAGGTTCGAGAGACAAAAGAGGTCATTGTTCCGAAAGAGAAAAAGAGTGACTGCAAAATTAAGCAACTGTAAAGATAACAGCAGCAGAAAAATATTAAATGATAAACTGCAGAATATCGATTGCGTCATACAGGAACTAATTGAGAAACATACAGAAAAAGAAGGCGACGCTATAGAGGCGATAAAGGTTAACGCAAAGTACTTCTATAATTTTGCAAAAAGGAAGCCGATAAACCATGCGACTATCGGACCTTTGAAAAACGAAGATAGTGCTTTATCTAATGACACTGGGGAACAAATTTTAACTTTTTTTTGTTTCTTGGACGTGAACAGGTCGGTCTTATAGGATTTTTTCCGCTGATTCCGAATATAGCCGTAGAATTTCTCTATCACCCAAGGTTACTGAGAAATTTGTATTTTAATATTTATTCAAAAAGTGTATAGAAGTTAGTAAAAATACTTCATAAAAATTATATTAGTGGCAGATTGGCATTTAAAATATTCTTCTTAAAACTTCTTTGTCACTGATTTTCTCTTGTAGTTTTCATTAGGAGCTTCTCGCATCAATGTCCAGCAGTAATCAGCTAACATTGCCGGATCCCACCTCCCTTGGTAGCGTTTCTCCATAGTAGCTATATCTTGGTGGAACCTTTTCCATGCTCATCGCTTACGTCGCCGAGGTTTTCAGGGAAGAAATCTAAATGGGAGTGCAAGAAATGGATTTTTAGTGACATATTACATCCCAATAACCTATATGCTTCACTCATGTCCTGCACTATTTTTTCATAGTTAGAGGCTTTGATGTTCCCTAGAAAATTTGTGACAACATTCTTCATGGCCTCCCATGCCACTTTTTCTTTTCCTCTCAAGGCATCATCAAACTTTTGATCTTTCATGAGCTCTCTGATTTGGGGACCAACAAAGATCCCTTCTTTTATCTTTGCATCGCTAAGTCGTGAAAACTTTTTCTTCAAATATTTGAATGCCTCATCTTCCTTGTTCATTGCTTTGACAAAATTTTTCATGATGCCAAGTTTGATGTGAAGTGGCGGTAAGTATATTTTCTTGGGGTTAACTAAGGGTTCATGAGACATTCTTCAGTCCTGGGATACATTTTTGACGAAGTGGCCAATCCTTTACAAAATAATGCGAATCTCTGGCTCTGCTGTCCCATTCACAAAGGAAGCAGCAGAACTTCGTATAACCGAGCTGCATTCCCAGAAGAAGCGCGACGACTTTTAAATCCCCACATATATACCAACGAAACTGGTCATAATTAATCTGCTGAAGGATGAGTTTCATATTTTCGTAAGATTCCTTCATGTGGACAGCGTGCCCTACAGGAATGGAAGGGTATTTATTTCCATTGTGAAGTAGTACAACCTTGAGGCTTAGCTTCGAAAAGTCAATAAATAAACGCCAATCTTCAGATTTGTGCTCATGACCGAGAGCTAACAGCAGTCCATTTGCATTATTACAGTAGCATAAACCACCTGACGAGGAGAAATACTGCATCAGATCTTTTTGGCGAGTGCGGAACGCCGATATGCTTGTATCTTTTGCCAGCAAATTCCATTCACGTAACCTGGAGCCCAATAATTCCGCTTTCTTTTTCGGAAGGTCCAAATCTCTCACGAGATCATTCAGCATAACCTGCGTTATCATACGTGATTTATTTGATTCAGGTTGCTGAAAGTCTGTATCTTTAGTGTCATCAATTTCCATTGGTTCAACTTCACTCTTCATCCAGTGTCCATGACTTTGGGGGAGTTGGAATTGGGGTTATCATCGTCATGTAGTACTGGTCTCATGGCAGATGCAAGATTTGGGTATTGAATTTTATGTTTATTTTTGGCAGAGAATCCTGAAACGTTAGTCATACAAAAATAGCAATCCGTTAGGTGATCCTTGGGCTCTCTCCAAATCATTGGTATGGCAAATGGCATAGATTTGCGGGTACATTTAATCCAACCCCTAAGAGTGACGGCACAGGAAATGCATGAGATATGAGGTGCCCAGGATTTGTCTTGGTCGCCTACCTTACATCCAAAATAAAGTTCGTAAGCCTTCTTCACGAGTGGGGTCATCGTCTTCCTCTGTGCTATTATGGTCAGTTCTCCACATACGTAGCAAAATGTATCTCTGGGATTAATACAGTTTCGATTCATGCTGGCGGAAAATTATTGAAATCACGGAAAACTTTTTCGAATGAAAAACCAATTTTTTCTACTATGAAAAATTTTAAAATTTGAGCAAAACTTGAAATTTTTTTTTCTTTTTATTAAAAATCTGTTTGTTTAAATAGCTATATTTTTTTAATGCAAAAAATACTATTAAATATAGTTAACCTGGAAAAAAAGAAAGTAAAATTAAATTAGTACACTTAATTTTAACTAATATTTTGGGAAAACTCTGAGTAAATGGAAATATTATTTTCTCGAAAACTATGGGTGATAGAAACATTCTGAAACCATATTTGGAATCAGCATCAAATGTTCTATAAGAAACACCAAATAGTTTTCAAGAAACAAAAATGTTGTTCCCTAGTGTGATCTAACAGAAGTATCCGAAATATTAAGAGCTCAGTACGAATCATCTTTCAGTATCCCAAAAACTGACAAACTGATTTGCGATTGAAACGAGTTCTTTGAAGAAGAACTACAAGGAGAAAGTATAACGGACTCCGACTTTACGACAGATGATATTACACAAGCTATAGGGAAACTAAAAGCACACTCAGCGGCAGGACCGGACAAATGGAATGCCACACTGATCAAAAACTGCAAGATTGCAATCGCTGAGCACCTATAATGGATATGGAGACGATCACTAGACACGGGAGAAATACCGGGCATCCTGAAGAGCGCGAACATAGTCCCAATTGATGTGAGGCCAAAAGCTATAGGCCAGTGTCACTTACATATCATCTCACTAAAACATTTGAAAGAACAGTTAGACAGAAAATCTATGGCTTTTTGGAAACAGAAAAAATTAAATGGAACACTATAACAACATTATTGATGCACTGGAAAGTAATGAAAACTATGATGTAATATACACAGACTTTGCCAAAGCGTTCGACAAGTGTGACCATGGAATCATAATACATACTCTGAAGTGTATGGGAATAACAGGAAAAGTAGGGAAATGGATATATAATTTCCTTAGTGAGCGGCGGCAAGTCGTTACAGTACAAGGAGTATCTTCATCAGAATCGGAGGTCCTCAGCTCAGTACCACAAGGGATAGTATTAGCTCCACTACTCTTCATAATCATACTACCTGACATAGATGAGGACGTTACCAGAGACAGGGCAGTAACATCCTTTGGCGATGACACAAAAATCAGTAGAAAAATAAGAAACCCAGAAGATATAGGATCGCTACAAACCGACATGAACAGAATCTACAAGTGGACGGAAGACAACTATATAAGTTTAACACCGAGAAATTTCAGCTGTTCCGGTGCGGGAAAAGAGAGGACCTAAAATCCATGGAATATTATACCCAAAATGGACAGGAAATTCTAAAGCAAAAGATTTAGGGGTTGTATGACTGATGATGCGAAATTTGAAACACAAAATAAGATAGCAGTAAACAGAGCAAAGAGAGTAACTGGGCAGATACTGAGAACCTTTAAACGAAGGGATAGGAATAAAATGATTCCTCTACTGAAAACACTGATCATACCCAAATTGGAATACTGCTCGGTCCTAACATGCCCATATAAAAAAGAAGGCATTAGACAACTACAAGGGATCCAGAGAAGCTTCACAGTCAAGATCAAGGGGTGCAAAGAACTAAACTACTGGGAAAGGTTACGCGAATTAAATCTATATTCACTGGAAAGAAGAAAGAGATACAGCATTATTTAAACTTGGAAAATAATGGAGAAACTAGTCCCTAATCTTACTCTGAACCCTGTAACTCCCCAAACAACAGTGGAAAATAGAAAAGGAAGACTGTGTCGTGTTTCCAAATTAAAGGCTAGACAGGGAACATCCTTAACCCTGAAAGAAAATGGTTTTGTTGTGAGAGGACCAAAACTGTTTAATCAGCTGCCCAAAGACCAAAGGAACACGAGTGGTGTTGCAGTGGACATCTTCAGAAGATTAAACGCCTGGCTCAGAACAATCCCCGATGAGCCGGACGTACCTGGCTATGTGAGGTGGAAAGTACAAGAAACCAACTCACTACTTCACCAGGCCAACTCGAGAGGAGGGGGCGACAAGCTTGACCTTCGTGAAATGAAGAATCATCGCGCGGAACATTTGAAGTGTGTGTGTGTGTGTGTAACTAAGTTTCACGGAGACCAGTTCTTTGAAACTTGATATAAAGTTCCTGATTGGTAGAAATTGGTCACGTGGGAAATAACTAACCAATTTAAAGCCACCACCTGAGGTATTTAATATATATATATATATATATATATACACCTCTGGTTTGGTTAGCTTCCGCCCAAATTGTTCATTCTGACGAAGGTCAAGCTTTTCACTCCACCTTAGACCTACAGTTTAACGTGGAATCCGAACCACGCCCCATCAGCAGCCCAGCGTCTTAACCACGAGGCCACCTCGGGTACCCATTCATCTACCAACCACTTTCTTTATTGTGTGGAAGGATGAACAGCTGGGTTTTTGCTGCGCGCCGGTTGCCGTAGTCTCTCGAACCCGGGGCCGATGGATTCGTAGTCAGCGACGCTAACCACACCACCACCGAGGCGCTTTTTCGACTTTTGGACTCCCGAGCCGAAGTGGCCGTCAACTTACGCGCGCGTCTTCGCTCGCTCGCCTGATTCTGTCGAGGCGACGCGGCGACTAAGCCAAACGACCCACTCCTACTACGGGCAGGCAGGACCGGAGGCGCGCGCGGGGAAGCCATGCGCGATTTCCGCCTCCGGAGCCCGAGGAGCCACGATATATATATATATATATATATATATATATATATATATATATATATATATACTGTATATATATAGGCTTGGCATCGCATTGGCATCGCATCGCTTGGGCTAGCGGCGGAGGAATTTCTATATCGCTCGTATCTCTCCGTATATATATATATATATATATATATATATATATATATATATATATATATGTAAACTGCAGAGCTGGGCACTTCCGCAAACCGCAAATTCCGCAAGTATGTTTTTCGTTTGCGCATTTGCAATTAGTGAATTTGCGTTGCGGAACTAAGACCGCAAACGCAAATCTTTCCGCAAATTTCCGCGTCTCAAAATTTATGAAATTCAAATGATTAAATTTATTATTTAATTTACTTACTATTTACTTGCAGGAGGTGTTTTTGTTCAATATAATATATCAATATATGTAGTATTTTTATTTCTTCTACAATAGTGATTTATTGTAATAAATTATTTAGCCTTGTTTTTAATAAAAACAAGGCTAAAACATTAAACATTAAAAAGATATAAAAACTTTTTATACCTCTTTAATGTTTTGGATACTTTTTATAGTTAAAATTGCGATTGCGGAATTTGCGGTTTGCGGAAGTGTTTGCGGAAGTGCCCAGCACTGTAAAAATTGGAAATATGGTTTGCGTTTGCGGATTTGCGTTTGCGGCACCAAAAATGGCAAGCAGTTTGCGGATTTACGGTTGCGGAAGGTAAGGTTTGAGTTTGCGGATTTGCGATTGCGGAAGTGATTTTGAGTTTGCGGTGCCCAGCTCTGGACTAAACTGGAAGAACGCAAATTGAAGCACAAAAGATGATGTAATTGATTTTATTATGGATTTTCAGTCAGAGTTTGAGTTACGTCTTGGCTCACAATTATGGTGTCATATTATGTTAATCCTCATATTGTGTTAAGTATATACAGGGGGGGTCCAAAAGTCCCTATTCATTTTGCTGAAATAATGATATTTCTATTTTATTTTCTACAGGCCATAGATGATGATGGATGTACAAGAACGTGTGATGGTAGTAACACTACGTATCCAAGGGAAGTGCAAAAAAATTCCAGAAAAATTCGAAACAAGATTTCACAAACCAGAACCTACAGACAAAACAATCCGCGAGTTGGTCAATAAATTTAAAAGAACAGGGTCTGTTCATGATGAGGCAAGATCTGACCGTCCAGGTACCTTTCAAGAAAATGTCGAATTGATAAGAGATGCCTTTGAAATAAATCCTAGAATGTCAACTCGCACAGCATCACGTAGACTGAGCATACCAGAAACGACTGTTGTAAGGATTTTAAAATCAACATTAAAAAAGAAAAGTTACCATATTCAAGTGCTACATACGTTACACGAAGAGGATTATCCAAGACAAGCCGCCATGTGCAGAGAATTGATTGAAAAAATTCATTCCGAAAACTTAGCGGAGGCGACATTGCACACATGCCGAAAGGTTAATCGACATAATTGCCATATCTGGGCTAGTGAAAAACCAACCGAGTTCTACGAATGGGAGAGAGATTCTCCGAAAGTTAATGTCTGGTTGAGTATGACAGGATCGAAGACTTACGGACCTTTTTTCTTTGCAGAAGCTACGTAACAGGGCCAATTTATCTTGACATGCTTCAGCAGTTTCTTGAACCCCAGCTTCGTTCAGATGGCATTCTCGACACTGGTGTCTTTGAACAAGATGAAGCCCCATGTCACTACGCAAACATCGTTCGGGCGTACCTTGATGAGCTCTTACCAAATCGCTGGATTGGACGTGGTGGAAACAGGCCCTGGGCAGCACGATCTCCGGATTTAACACCATTAGACTTCTTTGCGTGGGGCTTTATAAAGTCTGAGGTTTACAAAACAAGAGTTACAGGCCTGCAGGATCTGCAAACCCACATTGTCGCGGCAGTCGCTAAAATAACCTCAGAGATGCTTGAGAATGTGTTCCGCAATGCAGTAGACAAATTTGAGATTTGCAGACACTGATGGTGCTCACGTCGAATCTTTCACCTAAGCTTGTTAAATAAATATACACATCTTATTATGTTACTATATTTTTATCCTAAAATACTATTATTTAAAAAAAATAGATAGGGACTTTTGGACCACCCTGTATAAAATAAAAATTCCATATTCGTTTCTCTCCTTTCTTAATCCATTATCACTACTTCTTTCTCCTCTATTTTTTTTAATTTATCTTCATTTCCATTTTCTTTGTTCTTTATCGTCTCTGCCAGTTTCTTCATTTCTACAGGGTGACCCATAAGTCCCAATCGGTTATAATTAAAGCGAAAATACAAAAAATCAAACGAAGTAAAAAGTTTAAGTTTAGAAATATTTATTGATTATTCAAATTGCAAAATATAACCATCTCGACCAATATTCTTTCCTTTTTTTTTTAAATCCGGTAGATGGATTTCAGTTTTAATTACAACCGATTGGGACTTATGATCCACCCTGTACAGTGAGTCATTTCTTTTGTGAGGAAACGGCGAATCACGAGCTTTATACCTAATTGTTGGGTTAACCCTTTAACGACGGGGGTTCAACAGTTTTTGTAGGGTTAAGTGTGAATGCGTGTATTTTATACAGTACTTATTAGACCTTTAATGTTTATTATATTGTACTTCTGAGAATGTACAGTATATGCTAAAAAAGAAAACCCTATATCCACATAGATCCTTAAGAAAAAAATTATACACAAGCTACAAATTACAAATGCAGTGAACCCCCGATATATTGAACTTCGCCTTTATCGGACACTAAATTCTCTACTGAACATTTTTTTTATATATTGGACTACTGTCTAATATTGTAATATATAATATATCCAGAAAACTGTCCAGTCCCAGTCCGTCTGCTCAAGTATTAGTTATGTTTGTGTTAATACAGTATAGTACTGTACTGAAGTTAACTTTAATGATGTACATACTGTACAGTATAGTAATTATGACCAGCACCACCTCAACCATCCCCTCCAACCCCACCAGCAAAGCCACCAACTACAGAACAACTTAATTCATGACTGGTATGTACAAATTACAATTTATACTGTTGTACTCTATTTCTTTATTTTAGGAAGTGTAACGTTTTATATAGGGCCTATATTGTATTTATATGTATTTTCGGATATCTTGGACTTTCGGTTTTTTTGGACTGGGGGGGGGGGGGTCCCCAAATTAGTCCAATATATTGGGGGTTTACTGTCCTTTCAAAATATGCAAAAATTACAATAGTACTTTTTCAATTTAAGGTATTTTTCTAAAAAGTTCACAAGATAAGTCACTTCCACTTCATTATTACGATAATGATGATAAGTTTTATTGGCAGGATATAAATCCCATAATTTTTTAAAACCATATACAGTATGAGTACGCTGAGCTTTGTGGAAGTGAATAAAGTGTTGGTAAATCTCTAGGAGCGCTCAATTTTTCAATATTAAACATACACTCATAAAACATATACCATTTGAAAGCTCACAAGCACTCACATTTTAAAAGTATCAAACCTAATTAAATTAACTAACCTAACCAACCTAACCTAACCACAGAGCACACCAAAATACACTAGAAAAATGTATTTTTTATTTCAACTTCAGGCCATGTCATTTTCGTTTAAACTAACGAAAATATCATTACTCAACCTAACCAATCATCAAGGGTGTACAGTTGGCCTAACAGGTTAATATTGGTTATTTCACCTAAATATCTTCTGATCTTTTCGTATTAGGCACTCACTGTCACATTTAGGGCAACTTAAGGATGAGAGAATAACGTCGTAATTGATAAAAACCTCCAATGCTTTCTCTTCATCTCGGGCACATGACGAATCAAGTTCTCAAAGTCAGAAACCACACGAACAGCACGTCATAATTCTATCACAAACACGACCAAACTGAATCCAATTAGAAAAAAAAAAATAGACAGAACAGAAACCAACCAACTAATTAAGTCGCAGAGTAGCGAAAAAAACAGCCCAATCAGGAAAAATATTTTATGAAAAAAAGTACATTATAGCCAAAACAGGAAATATTCACTATAAAAATGTAACTTGTAATTTTTTCTATAATCTTGCATTTGCTATTGATACTTTTGGATTACTACATTTTCAGACTCAGAAAAATGTGAGCTTTCAAATGGTATATGTTTTACGAGTGTATGTTTAATATTGAAAAATGGAGCGCTCCTAGAGATTATCCAGTGTTTAAACAATTGCATAACTAGAAAACAGTCGAGATGGATGAGCCGACCGTTTTGAGTGGATTTTACACACACACACACACACACTAAAACAAAGTTTTAAATTATGAAAACAAACAAAAACAGTCGTATTCTACTTTTAAAATAATTTGCGAAGTAGATTTGTATAATGTTTCGAAAAATGCAAAATGTAGAATGGCAGTTGAAGCATTTAGTACACTTGGGAAAAGTTTACGATGTCGCCTCACAAACAAAACACAAAGCGAGATTCAACAAATATGTTAGCGTGTAAGAGAGAAAAATTTTTATTTATGAATAGGGTTTAGCTGATAACAATTAAGAATTGTTTTCACGTGATATTATTTTAAATTTGGATAAGTTTTGTAAATAAAAGTGTGACATTCAGCCTACAATGAACACATATATTTGTATTTACCTCTTCAGGGGATTTAAGCACAAACCAAAAACTCGAAACCAACCAATTTGAAAAGAGGGTTTATGATATCCAAAAGCTTCTTTTCAAAATTCGCTATGATTGTGGGATGAAAATAGTGAATGTAGTCCCACTCGTGGAACTCTGCTTTACGCAAAATTAAGACAATTTTATCTGAAAATAAAAACAAAAAGTTTAAATCTTTTTCAAATTCACTTATGACGACTTTATCACATATTTAGAAACTTGAAGATTTTTAAATAACAAGAAAATAAAATAATTTACTTTACTCAATTCTCAATTAATATATTTACCTTTCTCAGTAATAAATTTTGATTTTTCGACAATTATCTCGTGAGACAAATTGGGGACCATTAAGAAGCAATCATGATTATTTAAATCTTTCACTTCCACTCGCAAAGACCTTTGAAAACAAATTTAAGAATTATTATTAATTATTATTATTATTAAGTTACCTGCAAAGTGATGAACTGTTTTTTTTTTCCAAAATTCCTAAAAACCTGATTCATTCCCATCATTGAATATGAATAACATTCAGTCGTGAGGAATGACAAACTGTACGAAGTGTTCATAGTTTTATGGAAGAAACGAAGTTAACACAACATCGAAGAAGCTCATTTCCCCACGACATGGGGTAACTCCCGAGCCAGAGCAGAAACGGAGTAAACGGCCAACTTAACTCAACACCCGACGCCAGCCGCAAAGAGCAAACTAGCGCCATGCCGCTCGGAGTCCGCCACGTAACCACTGAGCTACCGGGCACTTTACGAAAGAAACATACTGAAAAATTAATTCCTCTAATCCACATCACTGACTCCAGAGGTTTATTTTAATGAAGTCTCCTCAAGAAATGTCACACTGAGGACACTTTTTTTTTTTTTTTCAATGGAAGCAAGTTTTAGAAGCGAAAACCAGTTAATTTTACGTTTCCTTAATTTTGAGGATGACATTAAAAATACAAAACAAAGTAAGGCAATAATTAATAGGGCGGAGTGAAAAACTCATTTTTCGAATTTTCAAATTGGCTAGTGTGGAAAATGTGTGGAGTAGTGAGGAAATAAGCTGGTATAAATTTAAAATCATAACATTAATATCTTCAGGTGCCACAATGACCTTCAATATTGAAAAAAATTGAAAAAAGCAGATTTTAACCAATAATTACAGAAGAGTCCACGATGCACAATAGACAAGAATTTATTCACACTTGTATAAAAATAGCTCAGTCAACCTTTAAAAAAGTTTCTATTCTCTAAAAACAGTTTTCTATAGTCAGCTCACTCAGCTGTCACGTGAGTACCTCGGTTCAGTGTAGCTGTCGCTCTCGTAGCAGGTGGGTGTTCTGTTGTTGGCGTCACTCAGATAGTCTAAACTATATTTCTTATATATTTTGCATTTCTGTATTGTGTTGCCCTAAGTTTGCCATGTACTATTAACTGAAATTAACGTATAATTGATATTAGCTCTTTCTTTTTCAGATTTGTATACTTTCAAAATGTCTCGAGTTTGTGCAAAATCAACCAGGGCCTCAACTGAGTGCCCCATGTTTGGTATGGGGGAAGATTTGTGGCACAGGAATCTTCCTACATACGAAGGAGTTTTTAAATATTACTTGTTTGTAAGAAACGATTTGAAACAGAATACTAATAAAGATCCTTCAATATCTCAAATATTAGAACAAGTTGTTGATAAATTGAAAACAATTTGGGAAAGTGCTTCCGTCCCAATTCTGTCAGACAGGCAAATTGAAACAATGTTCAGAAGCTACCACGAAAAGTATCGTGTCATTATGAAGCCATACCAAAGCAGAAAAAATTCTGAAGCTTACAAAGCAAAGATTGATATGTTCAAAAAAGAAGCACACACGAAACTTTTTGACATTGCAGCGTGCAAGTGCAAAGTACTAACACAATGTTCTTGTCCCAAAGAAAAAACGGTTCCAAAGGAAGAAGTGACGTTCCTCTTAGATCAAAGGAGTGAAAGAAAACTGTTTATTGATAGAGTAGATATTACACTCTCAAAGAAAAAAGCATCTACGTTGCTAAGAAAGCAAAAGAAGCTGTGAGGCTCACCAAAGAATCTTCACAGGAGAAATTGCAGGATACAAATGTTGAATTATTATCATCGACATCAAATAGTGAAAGTGAATCTGGCGAAATATCAGACGATACATTTCCAGAGCCAGTTAGCTCGAAGAGAAAGCTCGAACAACCTGAAGAACAATTATTCAAGAAAAGGAAAACTACAAATCTACCTTCAGTGGCTACTGCTTGTGACAGGACTGCAGTTTCAGATCGAGCTGCAGCATTCATTGTTAGTGCAGTATTGCAAGATATTGGAGAAGTTTCTATTGACAATACATCTGAAGTAGTGGATAGGAGTAAAATCAGAAGAGAAAGACAAAAGAAGAGATCAGAAATTATGAAAGATCAAAATCAGGTCCCAATCAGAGGAATCTATTTTGATGGTCGAAAAGATTCTACACTCTTCAAAAAAAAAAAAGAGTCCAAAGTATATCAGAAGGAGGTAACAGAAGAACATATCACTTTAGTGAGAGAACCTGGTTCAGATTATTTGGGCCATTATTCTGTGTGAATTCTGGATCAGCTGAAGAAATATGTAAAGGAATGTTTGAGTATATTGGAAATAATGACATGAACCTGGAAAACCTTGTTGCCATTGGATGCGATGGTGCAGCAGTCAACAATGGAGAAAAGGGAGGCGTTATAAGGCTTATAGAATTGAAGCTGAAGAAGCCAGTTCAACATTTAGTGTGCCAGCTCCATGCCAATGAATTGCCATTACGCCATTTAGTTGCAAAGCTGGATGGAAAAACATCTGGCCCCCGCGGATTCACCGGTCCTATTGGCAGGGAATTAGAGAACTGTGAGAGTCTTCCTATTGTCGAGTTTGAAAGGATTGATGCTGAGGAACCAACTGTAGACTGTGAAGATCTTAGCACCGACCAAAAATATCTAATTGATATTCATCAGGCCATAACAAAGGGATATTGCTCTCCAGATCTTGCTCATCGTAGTCCAGGCAAAATGGCACATTCACGATGGCTGACTACAGCAAATCGTTTGCTTCGTCTATACGTTTCAACTGTAAGTCCATCTGAGAACCTCATGAACATTGCTTCTTTATAATGAAGGTCTACATCCCAATGTGGTTTTCTATTAAGCAAAGTACGTCTTTTGTCAATGGCTCAAAACATGTTTTCAAAACTATTGAACTAACAAGAACACTGAATGACGAAGTAAAGGATATTGTAAACCCTGTCATACAAAGAAATGCATTTTTTGCAAATCCAGAAAATATTCTAGCATCAATGATTCATGATGACCGCAGCGCCATAAGAGAATTAGCGAGGAGGCGAATAAAGAAAGCAAGGCAAACAAACAAGGAAAAAGTTGTGAGGCGTTTCACAGTACCTGTTATTCAATTTGAAGCTACTGATTATACTGATTTAATTAATTGGCAAAAATGCATTGTCACTGAACCACCTGTGACAAGACACCTGACAGAAAATGAGATTGAAGAATTCATAGAAGCGAGATGGCTTCATAAGATCAACACTTCAGTCACGTAAAAAAATGCCATCATTCGAAAGTAAAGCTGAATATAAAGTTTAAATAAAACGTTAATAGAAAAAAACATGCGCAAGGATGGGTGGTTGGGAGGGCATGGGTGGAGCTCGACACGCAGCCACCTCCTCGTGGTGAGTTCTGGATTATTTAGATCATTAATCAAAAGAACATTGATCTAAATAAACTAAGAGCTGCGTAATTCAGTAACTATTTTGGTAATTGGAACACTTAATATATAATAATAACAAGTAAGTTTCAGTTATTGTACTAATGCAGAATATAAGAAAATCATTATATTTCACTTTTTTCGACGGCTTTGTGGCACCTGAAGATATAATTTCGCAGGACTAATATTTATGCACAGTCATTATCTATAGCACCCACATATTTTCCGCACTAGCCATATTTGAATTTCGAAAAAAAGTTTAAAAACCTCATTTTCGATCCGCCCTAATAATTAAGCATATGGCGAATGGGTTTTAACTACGAAGACAATATTAACCCACACCGAGGATCTGGTTTAAGCTTCAGGCATTTAGGGTAATTCGATTAAGCTATTAACAACTTCATGAAGGTTAGGTTAGGTTGGTAATGCGTATTACCTATGTTTAAGAGTCAAATATTACAACTGCCTGATATTTTTAGGCATTACGTGAAATGACTGGTTTCACACCTTGACATAGATACAAGGGGCAGTCAGAAAATAAGTTTACACGGCGTATAATTTCGTAACTAAAGGACCTACATTGATTATGTTGTATCAGGTGAATTCGTTAATCATTGTTGGCAACACCACGGTAAAATTATTACACTACTCAAACCAAACAAAAATCCAACAGAACCAGCTTCCTATAGACCCATTACTTTACTATGCACATCTTCCAAAGTAACAGAAAGACTAATCTTACAAATCACCAACCCACACATTCCACTATCGCCTACTCAACATGGATTCAGACCTCACCACTCAACCACGACACTACTCACTAACCTCACGCAGCACATCATGGATGGCATCAAATCCAGACGACCAGCTCAACGTACACTATTAGCAACAATAGACATTAGTAAAGCATTTGATGCTATCCCACACTTCCCTCTCATAAACAAAATACTCAACACAAACATGCACAATAACACCAAAAGGTGGCTGAGCAACTATCTTTCAGGAAGATACTCACATGTCACATTTAATGGCAAGTCATCCAAAAACAAGCTTTTCCGAACGGGGTCCCTCAAGGCTCTGTTCTCTCACCAACACTCTTCAACTTATACATGCATGACATTCCAACACCCAAAGATAACAAGCTTACCTTATCATATGCAGATGACATCACTCTAACATCCACCCACAACAACATCGACACCGCTACAAATAACCTACAAACATACATAAACAGTATACAAAACTGGCTCACACAATAGATTCGAAGTAGCGCCCACAAAAACAACCATCACCTTGCTTACAAGCAACACAAAAGAACACCAGGTAATTCCACAGCTTACACTAAACATCAACATTCCACACACTCACAGGACCAAAATACTTGGGGTCAGGACATTAAAAACAAATGTACGTCAAGACTTAACACGCTTAGGGTACTAACTGGTACAAACTTTGAACACCAGCAGGAAACATCACTCGTATACAAACAATATATTCGCTCAGTTATGGACTATGCTAGCCCACGATGGGCACCCATTATTTCAAACACACACATAAACACCTTACAGACAATACAAAACAACGCACTTCGTATCATTACAGGATGCACTCAAACAACACCAATAGAACACCTGCACACAGAAACAAAAATACTGAAAGTTAGGGAACATTTAGACATGAGGGGAACACAATTCATGGGAGCAGCAACAACTAACCCACAACACCCTTGCCACTACATGTACAATCATGGACCAACACCTCGCACCATTAAGGTAACACCAGAGAGACATTATAACCAAATACTCCATTCCATACCACGCCCCACAGACATCACACAGTACAGAAAACACACACACACACCTAACCCACAAAGCGCTGACACGACTCGGATCGAATGCGGTCCTAGGTGCGAAGCCGCCACCCATTAACAGGTCAGAGATCAGCCTGAGCAGATCGGATCGAGTTAACTTAGCACGATTCCGATGTGGACATCACCCCAACTTACGGACATATAAACACAGACTAGACAACTCCATAGACGACACCTGCCACCTGTTCCAGGACACACCACAAACAATTGAACACATTATGACAGACTGTACCGCTCTAGCACAACAACGAACACAACATCACTAGTGCGCTGAACCTCTGGTCCACTCCGGAGAGGGCGATTGGTTACCTGCGTGCCGCTGGCCTGCTCGATCAGGGTGGGCTGATCGGCTAAACAACAACAACACCACCACGTCGATTCGACTGCCATCTACCATACATTGGTTATGAGTCAGTTGAACATGACGGTTCGACTGGAACAGTGCCCTGCTCTACGGAGCAGTCCAGGACATTTACGTTTAATGGCCGCTCGTAAACGTTCCAGTGTTGAACAATATTCAGCTACATTGATTGTTGTGCCTTTTTGCATGAAGTCTGTGAGCAAAACACCTTTGTGGTCCCAAAACACGGTAACCATCATTTTGCCAGCGGACCTCACAATCTTGAACTTCTTTGGTCGCGGGGACCCAGGGTGTTTCCATTCCATGCTGGCACGTTTTGTTTTCCGAGTACGGTGATGAACCCACGTCTCGTCTCTCGTGACAATGCCTCGAGAAATTCTTGACCACTGACAGACTCGGAATATCGTTGCAGAAATGACAGGGCACTGGTCCAGTCGAGCCGCCATGTTCAACTGACTCATATAACCAATGTACGGTAGATGGCAGCCGAATCAACGTGCAGTGTTGCCAACAATGATTAACGAACTCACCTGATACAAACATAATCAATGTAGGTCCTTTAGTTACGAAATTATACGCCGTGTAAACTTATTTTCTGACCGCCCCTCGTATATGGGATGAATTTCACTATTAAACACGTGAAATTAATGAGTGATGGAAACCCACAAGGAAAAAGAAAAATTATTCCAAGGTCTTTCGTGTATTCAGAAGTACACCTCATCAGGGAATGAAGGGAGAAGGCGAGATGACAAAAATATATACATATGTACATTTGTACAACGACAGAAAAACAAAAATATTAGCACATGATTAACAAGAGTTAATTAGAGCCAAAAGGTATTTTAACAGCATATTGTCAATATTTTTTAAGCAAATTTTTTCAGAATGAATTGATTTAGAATTTTCTAGAATTATGTAGGATCCTGTAGAGCAGTGGTTCCCAACCTTTTTTGCGCCATGCCCCACCTCGACACCTCAAAAAATTTGATGCCCCCCATTAATATAAAAACAAATTTGGTGTTGAAAAAGTATTATTTAAAATTTACAATAATATGAGTACATTTAATATGAGTTACCGTACATTCAATATAAGTAAATAAACTTGAGGTTGAAGCTAACTAAACTATTATCTTGAAATAAAATTTCTCAGTTGAAAAGTTATAATTTTAAATTTCAATAATATGAGTACATTCAATACGAGTTACATTAAATATGAGTCAAGAAACTTGAGATTGAAGCTAACTATATTATTTCCTTGAAATAAAACTTCTCAGTTGAAAAGTTGCAATTTTAAATTCACAAAAAAGTAATGTAATCAATAATACCACTTTAAATTCACAATATTAGGTAAAAATACAGCAAATTCAAAGTTTGATAATCTCAAGTTAGTGAGATCCTTGAGCTTGATGTTTACTACAAATGGTTTTATTGTAGCATTTTCAAATTGCCCCCCAAAATATTCAAATTGACCCCCTGTGGGGCGTGCGCCCCACGTTGGGAATCACTGCTGTAGAGTAATGTTGAATGTTCTAGAATCTAGAACATCCTAGAAATTACATAACGCTTATAAAATGTTGTGTTTGGCCACGAGTTGGCAGTTTTTCGGCTGTAGTTATATTGTAAGCTTTGAAAATAAATAGTCGAGCTTCACAATTATTCATGTCATTGTAAATTGTAAAACGAATGTATTATTTATTTATTAATAAACGTTATTCAAATTATTCAATTAGTGTGAATCCTGCGATTGCTTGACCATACAACTTGAGATTGTGTAATTCAAATAAAATCTGTATGCATGTCTACTTTCTATAAGAAATCGTTCAGGTGTAAATTGCTGCATTTGCGTGAAAGAGGCGCGCGCGCGCGCGCGCACACACGCACGCACACACACACACACACACGCACACACACACTTGATTTTATTTATAAGATTTAGAATATTTTTTTGAATTAATTATTTACAATCATGACTTGCAAGGAATTTCAGTTATACTTGAAGTCAGAAGATGGAGCTAAAATTTTGAAGATTAAAAGTTCAGGAAAATATTGACACACGTCATAATATAATTAGTAAAGCGATGTATACAATATTTAATATGCTATGATAATTTCAATATTATTTACGATATTTCAATATTATGTATAATAATCTCAATATTATTCACGATGTTTAATTGTTAAGCATTATTTTAATAAAATTTTTCTAATTTTCTTTGTTGTAACCGTTGAAGAAATCTAGTTTCAATTTGAAAAAAAATTTGGTCTTAAAAAAAAAAAAAAACGGAAATTTTTTTGTCTTGCATGAGCATTTGAAAAATCTGGCAACCCTATTTAGAACTATCCCACTTGATACTATGATTACATCTATACATATGGTTAAACAATGCATTCGAATTATTTGCTGTTCTACACGCATATTTATGCTGTTTTACTCTAATATAAAGGTTTACCCGTTTCGCCTATATATATATATACGAGCTACATTGTGTACATCCGATACGTCACTACCATATTTGTACGGTTTAGTAAAAATACACAAATTTAATAATCTCATGAGGCCTATTGTTAGCTCAGTAGGCTCGTAACTTATAAGCTATGTAAATGGTTTAGTTAGTTTATTAACGCCGTTAGTTGGCTCTATTTCCAAGTCGCATATTGTAAATAGCATGGATCTTATTGACAAACTGAAGTTTCCTAATGACCCTAATTTCAAAATGGTAAGGTTTGATGTATGCTCGTTATTCACAAAAGTCCCTGTTGATGACCTACTTGATTTGTTAAAAGATAAGATCTCTGAATATTCTTTCCCTGTTCAACACAACACTGAGTTAATTAAGCTTTGCGTCAAAGATTGTAAATTTCAGTTTGAAAATAAGTTTTATGCTATGTCGTTTGGATTGGCGATGGCAAATCCCCTCTCACCGGTATTAGCTAACTTATGTATGGAATTTTTTGAAAGTAGAATTTTGCCAATGATTGTTAATTTTAACCTTGTTTGGTACAGGTATATAGATGATATTTTATGCCATCACAAAAATTTTTTTGTGTTATGTTGACATTTTGAAAAGTTTAATGTAAAAACTAAAATACTGATAGGATTCTTTTTGTCGACTAGTGTAAGTAATATTATGTAGCTGAAAAACGTAAATTCTCATACATCTGGCTGCTTGCATTGTTAGATATTAACAAAAAAAATAACCAATCTTCGGAAAAATCGCTTTTTTTTACAATTTTATATATTCAGGGATGTGCTGGGACCGGTTCGGTCTGGTTCGCCCAAACCGGTTGTTAAATTTTGATTGGATCACCGAACCGTTTGTTTGTTTTTAACAAATATTTAACAGTCAGTAGAAATTTATTTTAAAATTTGCAAACAAGTCCTAATTTTCCTTACTATTACCTACTACATGTTAAGGGGTCTCGGCGGGACCGAATTTTAGGCCATAAATGTAGCATAACTGTCGTAGGTTATCAAATTTTCCTTACTATTTCTGCCAAAATGTTACAAAATGCTGTTTGAAAAAGCTAAAATGCGTTAGCTTGCGGGGCTCTGCCCCAGACCCCGGGGGGGGCTACCGCTCACCCCAGACCCCCCTCTAGCTTAATGACTCGCGCCATTGGCGCTCGCCGATTTACACCCCTTCTGTATCAGAACCGGTTGTTAAGAAATTGGCAGCACACCCCTGCGATATACTGTAGTTTGTGACCGTGACATGGGGGAGGGTGGAGGGTTCAAAATTTTGTGACCATTTGTGACAAGGGGGAAGGGGAGGTCTAAAAATTCGAAATTTTGCGTATCATCATTTATGGACGATCTCTATTATAATAGTGTAACTGTAAAGGAATTTGGGCGTAAAAATACCGCGGATTTTCGAACTGAAAATTTGTATACTAATAAATTTTTATATTCTAATAACGAAAATGACTATTTTCCTGGGGAAATATGCGCAACATACGAAAAAAATTGCATTTATATGCGCACTAGTTTGCATGGCGCATGACCGTTATCTAAATTATGTAGTGTTATGTAGTTGTTTTTACGAAAACTTTGTTGATCCAGATTCCGGTGCTCATACTCAAACAATAAAGAGCAACTGGCACACCTTAAAGTAATAAAATAAGCAACAGTGTGGCACTCATCGCCAAATGATTGATTCATATTTATGCGAGTTCGTTTGGAGAAAAAGTATGCAAATGAAGATTTATTTATTAAAATATTAAATATTACAAATTTTAATAAATAAAGGATATTATCTGCGCTTTAGTTTGTAAAACCCACTACATAACACTACATAATTTAGATAACGGTCATGCGCTATGCAAACTAGTGCGCATAGAAATGCAATTTTTTTCGTATGTTGCGCATATTTCTCCAGGAAAATAATGTTATTTTCGTTATTAAAATATAAAAATTTATTAGTAGGCCCTATACAAATTTTCAGTTCGAAAATCCGCGGTACGCCAAACTGAAAAGATCCCCATGTTAATTTTTCAATATCTTCCGACTTTACTTAAAGCAATTAATTGGTATCAATGGAGTCTTTAAGTATAATAATAGTGTTAAATCACGCCTAATAAAGAATAGTCCGGATAATGCGGTTGGTTGTGTGTATTCGATCGGATGTACACAATGTAACTCAGTATATATAGGCCAAACCGGTAAAACGTTAGATATTAGGGTAAAACAGCATAAATATGCGTGTAGAACAGCAAATAATTTTAATGCATTGTTTAACCATATGTATAGATGTAATCATGGTATCAAGTGGGATAGTTCTAAAGCGCTCGTTAAAAACACAGCTGTAATAATTAAAAGGAATATTCTAGAATGTGTTTATCCATTTTAAAAATAATTTCAATAACAGTGCGGGAATGTATAAAATTGACAATATCCTGTTAAAATACCTTTTGGCTCTAATTAACTCTCGTTAATCATGTGCTAATCTTTTTGTTTTTCTGTCCCGTTGTATATATGTATATATTTTTGTCATCTCGCCTTCTCCCTTCATTCCCTGACGAGGTGTACTAGTAGTAATGCCTAATTAAAAATTAGAATGTTTTGGTTATAAGAAATTAATAAAGAAGATAATAATATTTAATAAATGTAATTACGATAAAAATGGCTTGTTTATAAAAAATTATAAAATACGAGTTGGCAACGCCTGAACACAGGCTAAAGGCTGGGTAGGAATGCCCGGCAGTCATCGGATGGCCTTGGGTATAAGAAGGTGTCTTTTGTGTGATTGTGTGTTAAGATGTAATTGTAAATTTAGAATATTCTTTTGTCTCCCTCTCCGGTTAAAATGTTAACGTTACTCCCCCCCTCGCATTACCCCGTTTATTTCAGTTTTTTCGGCATAAATAAAAGTGAGTAAAATGTTAATGAAGAGTATAATTAATTCCCCCGGTCTCCCATGCCCGGTTCAAATTATAACGGCGCCTCAACTCGGTCACGTCTACCGTATTTATAAAG